>JAQQAC010016209.1:103042413-103058959 GCA_029783875.1 Phataginus tricuspis | reverse complement strand
ACACACACACACACACACACACACACACACACACACACACACACACATATATATATATATAGATCCTTTTTTGTTTAAACCACTGATAGTCAGGATATTGTTACTTGCAGCCTAATGTGATCCTAATACCCCAAGCTTCCAAAACCTTAAAGTTACGGCATCTCAGTGTGCCTCTCTAGGGCACTTCACCCAGTCAGCCCACTATGCCAGGGCGCCGCTTCAGGTCTTTCCTGACCTCCATCCACTACCACAAGTAAAACCAAAGCTTAACCTGTTCTGGGTCCTATTTCCTCAAGGCCTTGTGAAGTGATAGAAGCTAATCAAACAAGTGCCTCTTATTAAAGCTGTATATTATAAAAGAGTTCTCCATTGTGTTAGCCTCAAAGGGTGGCTCCTTCCTTCCCAACAACTGGGTTTTGATAGCAATGGCAGGGACATTCAAAAGACATGTTTTGGGCCAGAGAAAGATTTTAGGTGTTCATTGACCCCATGTTGGAAATGGTCACCTTCAAAAGGTCTGGCTCCATTTAGAACTATGGTAGGGATGGCTTTTTATTCCTTTGACTTAGTTATCAGTAACATTTGCATGGTCCTGAAAAGTCACGTGAAAAAGAGCACTGGATATGAGGATCACACTGTAAAAGTTACTATGCTGTATAAATGATTATGACGTCTAGTGCAAATGCATTTTTTTCAGACATGCACTCTTTTACACACACACACACACACACATGCACACACACTCCTTGAGGAGAGCAAGAGAAACAGAATTTAGAAGCTTATTAAAGCTGAGGATTGAGTTTCATGTGGTAGGTGTCCCCTCCCATACAGAGGACGCACTTGTTCGGTTCTGTGTCTCGGCAACCTATGCCCGCACGGTGCTGTCTAACTTTCCTTACTTAATCCCCTGTGTGTGGAATTGTACTGAGAATCCACAATGAAAAAAACAACACAGGCTGTGCAGTGATTAGCCCAGGAGATACAACCTGTATAGTTGCTCTGACTTGACAATGAGCCTAGAAGGAAGAACATTGGCAGACTTACAGTCACAAAAGCAAGTGAAGGGGTTGCATTTCCTCCCCACCTCAAAGTCTTCCCCACTCTCAAAGGATGGGAAGAGGAGCAGGCCAAGTATTTCAGCGCTGTGGAAGGAGAGTTCCAGACCTTGGGGCTGACGGTCTTTCTAATCACTATTGCTCTGGGTTCTTTTCCTTGCCATTTTCTCTCTCATTCTCTTTCAATCTGTCTCTGCCTTTTTTCTCTGGTATCTTAGTGCATCATCTCAATATACGCCATGGCATTTCTCAGAACATTAAGAAGACTTAAGTCAGTATGGAATAAAAATAGCTTTGAAACATCTCCAGAATGTGTCATAAAGAGGCAGGAGAGAGAAAAATTTAAAGAGAGAGAAGGTATAAACATAAACTTAAAATAAAAGCATCTTAAAAAATGAATCTTTTCCTCACTAGGTGGAATTTTTCAGGGACTTAGGTATGTGCTTTAGCAACCTGAAGAAGGTCCCAGGCAGCCTGAGAAATGGATTCCTATGGGTTTGCGTGGAGGATGGGTGGCAATGAGGAAAGGGAGAGGTGGGCGGAGCCTGGTATCTTTCCTTGTGTCATGCATGAGGTTTCTTCTAGGATATGTAGACCCAGGAAAGCGGAATGGTGGTCAGTTAGAGAAATGAGACTTTCCTTAGGGTCTTTGGCCAGACCTAACACTAGGTAAGTCTTTTATCTAGGGGTTTTCCAATTCTAGTGTGTACCAGAAATGCTAATAACTTGAGGCACTTAAGACTCCACATTCCCAAGTTCCACTTCAGGAAATTCCAATGCACTAGGTCTCCAGTGGGTCCTGTGATTAACACCTGTGAATAATAATTAACACCTCAGATGATTCGGCTACTGTTGGTTTGGGGATCAGGCTCTGGGCTGCGGGCAGAGAAATGATTCTGCCGCCTCCTTCTGGACTCCAAAGCAGAACCTTTCTATTTCTAGAGAAACTGGGCCTTGGGGGAAGCAAACGTTTCTATTTGGAATGGTGCCAGCCAGTATATTTGCAGTAATAAAATAAAAGGGAGGGTACTGTTTCTCAGAGGTCAGGAAGACGTCTTTCTGTGACTGAGGTGCATGGACACATGCCCCTGTAGGGGCAGGTAAAGGAACAGAGGACACCAAGGAGGCAATAGGGCACCACAGGTAATTTTGTTTCAGTTGTTTTAATCTCTTGCACACATATATTCTGAAATATCTCTTTTAAACCCTAAGACAGACGTAAGATTTAAAATGATGTCTAGGCTAGTGGTTCTTAAAGTATGGCCCTTGGACTGGCAGCATCACCTGAGAACTTGTTAAAAATGCAGAATCCTGGTCTCCACCTCTCGACCTATGGAAGCAGACACTCTGGGATGGGGCCCGGGAGTCGGTGTTTTAACAAGCCCCTCCGATGATTCTGACGCACGCCAGAGTTCGAGAACCACTGACCACCAAACCACCTCATAAGCTCACCAAGGCCGAGTCTGGGTCCTCTGCCTCTTGTGGGTTCCCATTCCCACTCCACCTCCAACGTGGGAAACAGTGCTGATCACGGAGTATGATCATGAAATTGTTGCTCTAAGCAGCTGCAATTCTCTAATAGCTTAATTCCTTCATTTTCAGTCATAAAGTGAAAATTATACCCCTTGGTCTTAATAATAATCTCATGAGGTTGCTAGGGCAGGCCGTTTTGCATATTATCTCCATTTCCAGTCACACCCTTAGAAATTCTGATTCAGTGCATGGGATGGAGCTGGAAGAGCTGTTTTGGTAACAAGCTTCTGGGGCATTCTGATGAGAACTGAGCTTTGGGGAGCACCTTAGGGGAAGGGTATGTGCAGCCAGGTTGAAGGTACCATGACAACCAGGATGAGCCTCAGGACCCCCTTCTGTAAAATGGGTCTATGACACCTGCTCGAGCTACTCCATAGCATTACTATAAAGATAAACAGAGATGATTGGTTTGTACTACTTAAATGACACACAAAGAATCTCAGATCACACATTCTGCCTTCTTTTCAAATATTAGCATTCTTTGGCCACTTGGAAGTCCAGCAGCATATCTCTGGAGACACCAAAACTTTTCCGAAGGAAATTTTTCTGCACAGATAGTGATGCCACAGGCAAGTAAAGTGTCCTCAATACAAGGATGCAAATGAGCATTTACTATGCCAAGATCATATTATGCAAAATAAATAGCTCTCAACTGGGGTGCTTAAGGACACTATTATCTGCAACTGTTACCGTCTTAGTCATGACTTTCATGTAAGCTATTCTGAGTGCTGCAGAAGTCGAGCACACATTCAGATATTTCTCCAACTGTGTTGAGCCCAATGTGGCCTGCTTGGGAGGAAGTCAACACAAATATAGTGAAATTAGAGTTGACATGGATAGCTCAGTGTGATGTGCTGAAAGAAACATTAGACTGAGACTCCAGACAGTTGATAAACTAATCTCAGCCTTCGGCAAGCCCCTTGTAGCTCTAGACCTCAGTTTATAAAATGAGGACTCTGCCTCCCGAGAGTGTAATAAGGATTACATGAGATCTAGGCATGAAAATGTATAAAGAAGTTGAAAGTACTGTGACATTAAATTCTGTTTAACCAGAAGTCACTTAATAACATTGTCCTCTTCCTAGGCCTTTGATTTAAAGGAGGCAAAAGACAATAAACCTCTAAAGTGGGAGATTTCAACAAAGCTGTGTCATGAGCTCAGTCCATGTTGTTGCTGTATCTACCATCTCCCCCTGGACATTGAGAACACATGTGCAAAATGATAACTCCAAAGCCCTGTGAGAGCCTCAAATACCAAACCAAGGTTCAATGATATTTTTAAAGCAGGGACATGAAACCAGACATCTCAGAAAAGTTGCCAAAAGTAGACCAAATTAAATGGGTTGTTTCAACATTCTTTTAATTTTAGTGCAGTAGTTTATCAGAAGACTCTGTTAATTAGTACAGTCCATTCTCTGAGAATTTTGATTAATCCTCAGCTGCCTTATTTTTAATAATAAAAGAATGTATTTAATTTGTCTTTCTAACATAGAATTGGTTCAATAGCCAAGCCCCAAAGCACCACAAAGATAAAATGTTTTCTGAACAGTGTAGGGGCAATACTTGAAATGAGAAATAAGGCAAGAATATAGTGGAAAGAAGAAACATCTCCATGATCTATTTTGGTTTTGGTGCCCAAAACCTTGGGGTGTCATTTCAAGATTGACTCAGGAATGTGGCTGTGACTGATAATTGAGGATGTGATGAATGGCTGGTGCTGGGAGCCCTTTTTGGAGCTATGACATTCATTAATGAAGTGAGAGCCTGTGATTGCCCCCTGATTCTTTTTCTCTGCTTGCAAGATGGAGTTACAAACACTCACAATCCTACAAATTTTGCTTTCTGCAGTTGGGAATGGAGTGCCTTGATTCATCGAACATTTCAGTTTAATAGAGTGCTTCCCTAGCCACCCTTTAGGGATTTCAGATTTCCAAAGAGTGAATACAAAGCAAAGTATAATTAATAATATTGCATCAGGTTGAGCACAATTTTATCTTTCTTTGGTAATTTAAGGAGGTACTTCAAGGCCTTGAGGGGTTCCTGAGCTATGAGGCAGAATGCCAGGTCTCCATGTGTTGTTGATGTGCAGAAGGGCTGGCTAACAGACAGGTCTTTGGAGAAATTAAAGTGCTGGGAAATCAGCTTTTGCTGTGCTATTCTTCTGGAGCACAACAGGATGCTCTGTGAATTAGAATATTCCCCTCCCATTTCTCTCTCCCTCTGCCAGCTCTTCTCAGCCCTGTTCACCTTGCATTCCTCTGTACTTCCATCTGCCTGCTGTTTTGAAACTTCATGTCTTGAAATAAAGCAATTTTGTGTGATAGGAGAAACCTTTGAACCGACACCCAAACTCTAAATACATTGGTGCTATTTAATGACTCGTTTTGAGGACAGTCAAAATGCATGGTGACACAGTCCTGGGCACCACTGTCATTTGGGGAGGGACTCTGCCAAGAAGCCGACACTGACCCTGCTGACTCATTGAAGAGGCTGTTTTCCTGGGAAATCTGAGCTATGTGTGATGTCTGCAACATCAACTACTGGTGAAGTCTGCAGCCTAGTGTGAGGACATAGTCCAAACTGAGTTCTCACCTTTCTCACTGTGGGTCAAGCTTGAAGTTCAAAGCTGGAAAGGACCTCAGAAATGTAGTTCAATGATTTAAACTCTGGCTACTTCCTAGAATCACATGGAGGAGTTTAAAGTCCATGCCCCACCCCAGACCATTATCTCACTTTCCTCATTATCTTATTTGATAGGCACACAAATGCGGAGAGTAGGTATTATTGGCTCTGTTTAACAGAGAGACAAGCAGGAGCTCAATGATGTTAAGTGGCTGTTCCCAATATTACACGGCTAATTAAGTAGCAGAGCTGTGATTTGAGCACAGGTCCTTGACTTATTTCAGTTGTGAGATCTTTCTCTTTTCTGCAAGCATTGTTGCTGCTAGGGAGCACCCAGTCAACAGGGTGACATAATCTTCAGACCTCTCTCGTTATTTACTCAGACTTCCTGAAATAGGCAAGTTTGAGTCAGGTCTCATCCTGCACTGGCGCTCTATTCATAGGGAGGAAACCATCCTGTCTTACAGAAAACAGCCTCCCGTGCTTTATCCTCAGGCTCCTGCTCCTTTCTCCAGACTCATTTCTTACTCATTTTCTGCCTTGCTGCTGAAAAGTTAGTAAGAACTAGACTGCAGAACACTTGAAAAAACAGGCACAGAGGAGTTGAAATTTTAGTCTAGAAAAGTGCTGTCCAATAGAACTTTCTGCAATGATGGAAATGTTCTCATTTTGTACTGTTCAATATGATAGCCTCTCTCTGTACGTGGCTTTTGAGAACTTGAAGTGTGGCTAGTGGGACTGAGGAGCTGCATTTTAAATTTCATTTTCATTAATTTAAAGTTACATTTAAATAGCCAAGTGCATCTAGTAGCTTCTATCAGACAGCACATCTAGAGGCAGTAGGGAAGGACACAGTAATGACATAGTTTAGGAAAAGTACTTGGGCAGCAGTATGTTAGATGTTCCAAAGGCAATCATGTAAAGACTAAAAGTGTGGACACTAACGTTAGACTACCCAGAATTCAAATTCCAGTTGTGTCGCTAACTACGTAGCCTTGGGACTATCACTTAAGCATTCTGAGCCTAGGTATCCTCACATGCAAAATGGAAACAATACTAATGCCTACATGGGAGTTTTTTGTGGGGATGAAGTGAGATAAAATGCATGCATCACTTTAGCACAGTGCCTGGCACCCAGTAGGTGCACCTCAGTAAAATCTTAAAATTTTCATCTGCTCATGGCTGAGTGAGGCAGGAAAGGGGGAAGAGTCCCGTGTTGCTCAGCTATGTCTCTGTTAATTAAGGAATGTAATATTCAGAAAATCATCACCTACATATATGGGAGTTTATGAAGAGGTTGCAAAGTGATCCTAAGATAGAGGAATAGGCGGCAGGGAGAGGGAACAGAGTAACTATTGTCCAAATGAACTTCAGCAACATGGAACTGGCAGGTTTGGAAGAAAAAGAAAATGTACTAGAAGAGAAAAAATGTAGAGGAGACTCATAGCCTAGACCAATGTCATGAAGCTTTTTCTCTGTATTTTAGGAATTTTACAGTTACGAATCTTTTAAATCTTTAATCCATTTTGAGTTGATTTTTATGTATGGTATAAGATAAGGGTCCAATTTCATTCTTTTGCACGTGGATATCCAGCTTTCCCAACACCATCTGTTGAGGAAACTGTCCTTTCCCCACTGTGTGTTCTTGGCACCTTTGTTGAAGATCAGTTGACTGTATATGCATGGATTTATCTCTGTACCCTTTATTCTGTTCCAGAGGTCTATATGTCTGTTTTAATGTCAGTACCATACTGGTTTTATTTACTATATGTCTTTGTAATATATTTGGAAATCAGGAAGTGTGATGCCTTTAGCTTTGTTCTTTTTTCTCAAGATTGCTTTGGCTATTTGGAGTTTTTTGTAGTTACATATGAATTTTAGCATTTTTTCTATTTCTGTAAAAAAAAATAGGGATGGATAGGGATTGCACTGAATCTGTAAATCCTAGGCAATGATTTTCCGGATATGACACCAAGAACACAAGCAAAAATAGACAAGTGGGATTATGTTGAACTAAAAAGGTTCTGTACAGCAAAGGAAATAACAGAATGAAAAGTCAGTGTGCAGAATGAGAGAAAATTCTTGCAAACTATGTATCGGATAAGAGGCTACTATTCAAAATATATAAAGAACTCCTAAAAATCAGTAACTAAAAAAAAGTCATGTAACCTGATTAAAAAATAGGTGAAGGACTTGAATAGATATTTCTCTAAAGAATGTATGCATAATACCCAACAGGTATACAAAAAGATGCTCTATATCTATTACTAATCCTCAGGGAAATGCAAGTCCACAACACAATGAAATATCCCTTCACACCTTTAAGATGGCTATTATCAAAATAACAAAAGTTAACAGATGCTGGTGAGGATGTGGAGAAATTGGGCCCCTTGTGCACTGTTGGTGGGAATTTAAAATGGTGCAGATGTTATGGAAAACAGTATGGAGGTTTCTCAAAAAATTCAAAATAGAACTACCATGGGATCCAGCAATCCCACTTGTGGATATATATCCAAAAGAATTGAAAGCAGGATCTCAAAGAGATCTGCACTCCCATGTTCACTGCATTATTATTAGCAATAGCCAAGATAGCCAAGATATGGAAATAGCCTAATCATCCATTCACGGAGAAATGGATAAACAAAAGGCGGTATATACATTCAATGGAATGTTATTGAGCCTTAAAAAAGGAGATTCTGCCCAGTGTGACAACTTGCATAAACCTGGAGGACATTATGCTAAGTGAAATGAGCCAAGTTCAGGACAAATCCTGCATGATCTGACTGACACGTGATAGCTAAAAGAACCAAACTTGTAGAAATGGAGTAGAATGGTGGTTGTCAGAGGCTGGAGAGAAGGGGAAACGGGAAGCTGCCATTCAAAGGTAGAAAGCTATACAAGACAAGTAAGTCGTGGTGATCTGCTGTATGACCCTGTGCCTAAAGTTAACAATACTGTATTCTGCACTTATATTTATTTTTATGAGGATAGATCTCGTTAAGTGTTCTTACCTCAAAAAAACAAACCAAATCAAATCTAATATAAAAGGATCAGGAAAAATAAAGAAAGAATGTGGAGGAAAAAAACCGAACTGGTTTAGAATATTCAGAAATGCATCCTTGAACAGTGGATGGAGCACTGGTTGGGAGTCAGGAGCTAGCCACAGACCTGCTGTGTGACCTTGAGTAAGTCACTTCCCCTCTCTGGGCCTTTGTCTTAGCTGTAAAATGATGGTTTCTTTGTTTAACGTACTCAATGTGTGTGTTTGGGGGAAATGTATACTTGAAAGGTTTGCTACTATACATTACTTTTTTAAAAATTATGTACTACTCAAAGGCTTAATTTCTGGAGTTCGTATTCCTTAGCCTCTTTTAACATCTTGGAATTAAGTCAATCCACCATTTGTGCTCTAATTTGGTCATTTTCTCAGTTTGAACTCCTTAGTAGGTACCTTAGTCATTAGACTTGGCCAACTAGCAAGAGCCGAGTGCTACCTCATCCCTTGTCTCCAGTTCAGCTTCCAGTGTCAGTCCACAAAGCTACCTGACACGAGCAGGAATTTTAACTGTAGAGTTGTGTAAATTGCTAATTAGGCTTGTAAACATTCTCCACTTCCCTACCCTAATATTTTTTGGTCATGGAACTCTTCCCACTGTTATTCCTGGGGTCTGCGCCTACTGCTTAATTACATCTGGGCAGCCCTGCTCTCTGCAGGGGCCTGGCCATGCCCCTCCAGCCCGTCTTGCTGTTTGCTTGCAATATGCCTTCTGAGACCCAGATCACTCTTGGAGAACACAAGGCTTGGTATTTGCCAAAACTTGTCCTTTTTTCATTTATCAAAGAGCAGAATAGCATAGCAGATGGGTGTGAGGGGAGGAGTTGGTGATGAGAGGCAAACAGGACTAGTTATATTTTCTCAGAAGGCCTAGTGACATGACTTTTATGTCACATACAAGTGACTAAGACCAGTCTCATGATGGGCTGGCTGGTATATATTTCTGTCTCCCATAGCATCCTTCTTTTTCCCTCACCACCATCCACCCCCTCCAGCACAGTGTTACATGCTATAGGTTCAATCCCAACCAAGGGTCACAAGCAAGCAGATGCCTAATAGGCACTTTTTGATGGTAACTGTCAGCAAGCCAGGTCTTAGAATTAAGCTAGGGTTGCCAGATTTAGAAAATAAAAAAACCCAGGAAGCCAGTAAATTTGAATGTCAAATAAATAATGAACAATTGTTAGTGTGTGTCCCATGCAATATTTGGGATATACTTATACTAAAAATGTGTTACTTATCTGACAATCAAATTTAACTGGAATCTTGTATTTTATCTGACAACTCTAAATTAGGCAGAGTAGATGGTCACTTAGGTAACATAAGTTAGAGAAATGAGAAGCGCATTGCCTAATGATACTTCCCTCAGGGACCTTGCTCATTGCTTACAATCCTTGCCACACACAGTGTCCTTGACTTAAGGCATTAGAAGCTTCTGTCAGAACATGTGTATGACCCGGGAGAGGTTGTACATTGAGCCATTAATCAGTATTAATGCCTTGGCCCTCATTCATTTTACAGGTGAACTCACGAATCATCTCATGAAGTTTAGATAGAATGAGACACAAAACAGGTGAATTTAATTTGGGAGAGAGGACGATGGGCTAGGACTAGAGCCATGGTGGTGCCCAAGAATGGGCACCAGAATGGAGAAGCCAGAGTTAACTCATATGCACAAAGTCACCTATATTATAGGACCGCAGTGGTGTTGAGTACAGTCCTAGGTACCCCGAAATACATCCCCCTGCTACAGCCACGCTGTCTTCTAGGTCACCACTGGTCCCCCCTTTGTGTTACCATTGCCTTCTCTCCAGGCATCCTCCCAGATGAGAGGCAGCCTTGTGTAATGAAAAGATCCCGGATCTAAGAGTCGGACCTGAGTTCAAGTCCTAATTCTGCAACTCACTTGTTTGATTAGGTTGGGCGGGCAGGGTGTCCTCTTTTATTTCTTCATCTCTAAGACTGAGAAACTGATTCTTGTCTTGGAAGTGTGGTAGGATTGCTGTGAGGAGCAAACGAAACACTGTCTATATATGTGTTTTGAAGATAAGTACTGACAAAATGCTTTAGCAATAGTAAAATGCGAGTCCTGGGAGGGGGAAAGCACGGTCCTGGTTACCTGGTGCATCTCATAGCTCTCCTCCTGGTGGGGGAGAAGCAGGCTCACAGGAAGGTTGGGGAAAGGATGGGGAGAGCTGCTGTGGTGAGGAGGAAGGACCTGGGCAAAGAAAGCTATGACGACCTCCCCCGGCCCCAAATGAACCGCCAGCTCCAGGATTTTGCCAACCTATCCTATGACCTGAGCTCAGAGCAGGAAGGCAGGCCTGAAGGAGGAGGTACAGAAGACCCCCTTGAAACACTGCGGGTGGCATTCACCAGCTCTGAGGGAAGAGCTCCAAGTTTAGGGGGGCAGGTGGCCAGCGGAGGTTTTGAATCTACCAGAGGAAATTATCCTCTCTGTGTGCCCAGGATAAGATCTCCGAGCCAGGGAATGTTTGTAAATGGACTCTCTCATTTAAATAAATCCCACTTAAATATTTATCAGTCATGAATATGCATGTTTCTCTCTCCCAGCGCGGGGAAGAGACCAGGCATGTAATTTTTAGATGGCACATAAATAATGTAAGGGGGGGGAAAAAGGGATCTTTGTTCTGTGTTGACCATGTTTTTACAGCATCTCGAGAGGTCTTGAAAGAATGAACTGATTTTTTCCTTTCCCAGTCTAAACGTGCATGGGGAGTTCACCTTTCCTGTTTTCAGGGTGATTTGCACTCATTTGTATCCTCAGGGAAGGATTTCTGGAGGTGAGAGTAAGCACGTTCAAATTTCAGTACTTAGTTAGCCACAGCAGCCCACCCTGTTCCCTCTTCACTGACTCAAGCCACCTCAGATGGTTCTGCATCCCTGATTCAGAGGCTCAAAGTTCAAGGCCTAAAAGGCACTTCTTAAAAAAGCCAATGTCCCTGAGGTGCGCAACCATTGTTTCCCCAGCCACAGAATTGGACTAGACTCCAGGCATCTAGCAGAGTTCTAGGGAAAAGGGAACAGGGTACTTCTGATGGGGGATGTGGGAGAGATTGGAACAGGATCAGGGCCCTAAACTCCCCATGGGAAGAAGGGAGCTACAGACTGACAACTCCACCCTTCTGTTGGCTGAGAACCGGCTGTGGCTGGAGCCTGGGCGGGAGCAGGTGAGAGATGACCCCCTACACCTGAGTTCTCTCTGTTGGGAGGAGTCTGTGTCCCTAACTGGCCTCTCACACCTGAGCAGCCAGGGCTTTGGGATTAGACACGATTTGCTTGCTTCCTCTATTTTTCTCCTCTATCAGTATGAAGAACTGAGAGAGGACTGCCTTATCTTTTTGCCCTAAAGCATCTTTAAAAATAACATCCTTTCCTTGTTAATAAGAGAGCTGAATGTTCCTGTCAGTGTGGAGTAGCAGAAAGAACACTTCACTGGGAGTTCGGAAACAGGGCCTTTACTTCCTCCCCTGTAAAATGAGGATCGTGGCAGTACCTTCCTTGTAAAATTGTTGTGAACATTAAAGGAGATGATGCATTTGAAAGGCTTAATGCAGAGCCTGGCACTTAGCGAGAGCTCAGCCAAGGATATTAGTCTGAGGAGCTGATTACTCAGTAGCCCCCAAACTTCCTCCAAAAGCCTGAGTCTTTCATGATCAGTAAGGAAAGAACTTCTTGACCTAGAATGGCATGGCAGTCTGGTGCTAAGGAAAGACTGCTGGACTTGTGAGGAAACCTGGGCTTTCATCTTGCTGTCATGGCTCGTCAGCTATGTGACCTTGGACAAGACACTTCCCCTTCCTGGGAATATAAATTTTTTCATTTGTAAACGAGCAATGATACACCTGCTCTGCTCTCCTCCTTGGGTGTGAATGACAGTAAGAGACCTGGGAAAAGTGTTTGGAAGAGTAATACAGTAGGTTTTCTTTTGAACAATATTAATTATAATAACTGCCTGCGATTCCATTTCAGTGGGTTCCAGATAAGCAGTCATTTTGAGCTCTCAATGACATATTAGGTGAGCTCATGAAAGCAAATAGTTTATGGAGCTATTTCTCTAATTTCAAGTTGGAACATTCTGAGAGCAAAAAGGATGGGGGCTAGGGGGAAAAATCAGATCCACAAAGATCTAAAGAGCTTATCAGCAGCTATGAGGAATTACGGGGTGAGTGGGAAGGCGACCTTTGTCTCCTATTTTTGACTTCTTTCCATCTCTTCTTCTAAGATGCCTTGTAAGTTGAAGGGGAAGGGGTACCTATAGACAGAGTGATAAAACATCCAGGAGTTTCTGGGACAGTCCAAATTTCATGTATCTTCCACCTTTTCTAATAAGGTGCTTCCTAAAGATAGTAAATAAATGAGGTTTCATGTTGATATTTTTGTAAAATTTTCATCATTATTATAATAATGGCCACTATTTATTGGGTACATGTCTGTTTATCAGACACTGTGTTAAGTACTTTCATCATATCTCATTTAGTTTACATAACAGTCCAATTAGGTAGATTTTATCACCATTGCCATTTTGCAGATCCTCAGAGAGGTTTGTGCCTGAGGTCACAAAGCTGATCAATGTCAGAAGTGGGGCTGAAATTCCTGCCTTGGAAAAACCAGAAGGAAAAGAAAACACGTTGTCAGACTACGTGTCCTATTTCTGTGTTCAGAATATGTAGCCATTGTATCATAGACTCCCAAACATCTGTGGGAGCGGAGAGCCCCTGAGACAAAATGATTAGGAAGCTGGTGTTTGGAGTTTGTCTGCTTTAAATTTGTGAAGATTGTCAATGAGGGTAGATCTTACATCTTATCTGTTCATCTTTAAGCCACAAAAAGGATCCTCCCACAAAATGACCAGAGATTCCCCCATGCTCTCTGAACCGTTTGTTATCCATTTTGCTTTCCTTTCATGTGCCTCCTGGTGGGTGATACCTGCCAATAACAGGCTCCATCCTGGCCTGAGGCTGCTGGGAATGGGCCCGCGGTGCAGGGAGAGCCCAGAAGAGAACTTGCAACTAGATGCGGTCAGTCCTCCCCTTTCACCATTATCTGCCAGCTTAAGTCAAACAAATGTAAGACTGTAAACTGAGCTTTGCTTTGCAATTCTAGGATTCCGTACGTGTGCTATGAATCCAAGAGAGCCTAAAATGTGTCAGAAAAGGCATATGCTCCGCTTTCTGTCAGCTTATTAAAAAATGAAAATATAGATATATTTTTGGTGGAACCACTGGCTTCAAGATTTTCCTAAGAGGTTGTCTGTTCTGCTTAAGTTGCCTTTAGGCATTTCTACTTGCTTGTGAATGAAGAGAATGACATTTTCTATTTTATCTTTCTCCAGAACAGGTGCCCAGTAAAACCATCAAAATGCGTTGGTCCAGCTTTTCCAATCTCTCCCTTCTCTTAGGCTCTGGGACCCACAGAAGGTGCCTGTGACGTTAGGACAGCAGGAAGCAAATGAGCCCCCTCCCCTATCACCAGTATGCAACTCCAAAAGCAAGGCTTCCTTCCTTTGGCCTGAGGTTTTCTGCACTTGCCTGAAATGCAGAGATGTCTGGGTGAGGGTGTGCCTCAGCCACTGCTGTCTCTGTGTAATGTAAATGAGCTTCCCAGCTCCTTTCCTGGGAACAGGTTCCCATTCTGATAGAGGAGAACCAAAATTAGCACATTGGAGAGAGGAGCAGGGTGACCCCAAGGTGGGGAAGCTAAGAATCTTCATTCTGGGTCTCAGTCGTCACCCCTTGCCTGTGACCCTAGTAAGGACATCAAAATAATGGCTAACACAGAATGCTAACTCAGTACGAGAAACTGTTCTGGGTGCATTTCATGGATGTAATCTGCACAACAATCTCATGAATTAGGTACAATTATTAGTCTCACTTTAAGGGTCAGGAAACAGACATGCAATCCAGAGCCTAGTGCCTGTGGCCATTCTTGCTGGCCATGACGGGGCCCAGGGAGTATGTCAGAGGAGCTGCTGGTCTGACTGGCATTTGTGGACTGTTCCCATGTAACACGTGACTCATTGACTTGCTAATTGACGTGAGGAATGAATAGAGCTGGCTGGATCATCTTGGGGGGGGTGATATGTGAGGAATGTGGTATGTGAACAGGCACATAATGTGAAGTACATAAACTCAGTTCTCTCATAAAGCCTTACAGATAGCTCTGTGACTCTGTCTACTTGCATCTTAACCACTTATCTACAGAGCAGTCCTTTTAGCTTTAGGCAATTTCCCAGTCATACTCAGCATTTGATTTTAGCTTACGTCATTATGCCATTCCTCTTTATTCCTGTGAGGTAGGGTGCAAAGTATATTACTGCCATTACGTAGATAAAAGAATTGAGAAAGAGTAGAAAAGGCTTCATATGATATATTTGTACCTTGCCTGTAGATATTTTGGAATCCCATATTTTAAGTAGAATTACAGACTAGGAGATTCACCAACTTGACAAAATAGGGGGCCAGTCTGTTTTTCAGAATCTGTAACCTCAGACTTAAGAATTTTAAAGACTTTCCTAGCTTGATGTCCAAGATTTTTTTTATGCCACTATCCAGCACTGTTCTAGGTGGATAAAATAAAATCACTCAGACAAGCCAGTCTTACTCTTGAAATTCACCACCTTACTGACGAACCATAATACATTTATATTATTGGAAAGAGTCAAAAAATGGAAGACAATGGCTGTTTGGCTAAATAATACTGTACTGCTTCCTGCCATACTCTGCCAAATGGAAACCAGTTATTTCTTCTCCAGGATTTTCAGGAGGAATACACTTCTACCAAGAGCTTCCCAAGAAAAGAAGAGACCTGCTAATCTTTAGACAGCTTTTCTCAGCCGCTCAGAGGTATAAAATGCTTCTGGGTAATAATTCCGTGGTTTGCTTGCTGGAACCTGGAAATTTTATAGCTGATGCAATTCTTTTGAATTTCTTAAGCAATATAAAGCCCCATGTCAAATCTCTTTAGCAAAAATGACCAGGCTTACAATGTTTATTGCTGATGACCTTTGTTCCTGATTTGTGTCTGTCAGTCATTATGGTTTCAGGAGCAAGGCTGTGCATTGTAAGATCATAGTCCCTCTCTTTTCTTCCATGTCCCCATTACCCACTTCTATTTCTCCACACAACTATTTTGTGCCCTATTCTTGCTAGGCCCTCTTAAGGGTGCCTGCCTTTTGGGGATTTATCATTGAAAGGACATCTTTAAAGATCCCTTTCCCTGGGGGCACCTCCATTTATTCCCATGCTCAGCCCTGCCTAAACAGGAAAGAAACAAGAAGGAAAATTTGCTATGAAAAGATACTAGTTCCCGCTCGTGGAAATTCCCTCTGGATTATCTGCACCTGGCTGGCTCTGTCTGGTATGGATAACTGAGAACTGACTGCATCAGCTCTCACGTCACATTTCATCCTTGTCACACTGCCTACACAGATACTTTGAAATAATTTACCTTATTTACTTTTTCACTGGGAGCCATGGAAATTAATATCACGCTGCTTTTGTCTTTAGAGAATTCATGTGGATCTCTAAATGCCATTGATTGGTATGAAACATGTAGTATCTATACCTTAGCTCTTGAGATTCCTCAAATGTTAATGACTCTGTATTGGGTGAGATTCAGGGACCATCTTGCACACTACAGTTTTGTCCTTTAGCCAGAAATCCATAACCAAAGTGCCCAGCACTGAAATGTTTGTTCTGCTTCCAAGATGGTTGCACTGGGAAGGTGATAACTTTGGTAAAGAGGTTGGATCACAGAAGGACTCAAAATCGCAGTTAGCCCAGTGTATAGGAGGTAGGTGGGCAGCTAATGTATGATCTAAGGACACAGTCTACCCAAATCTATCTCTTTATCAGCACCCCAAGGCCCTTGGAATCTCCCATTTTGTTTCTAGTTAAGGTTCTGTCATTCACTCACTCATTTGTTCAATTTACAAATAATAATAATAATAATAATTTAATAATGCAGGCACTGTATTCTGCTCAGCACTTAGCACAGTGCTGGCAGAAATGAATAAGACAACAATCTTGTCTTCAGTAAGCTCACAGTCTTGTAAGGAAGATGAAGACATGAACAGATACTAATAATACTGTGATTGGTATGATTGGTTCCATGCTAGAGGCATATACAAAGTAGTATGAGGCCAGCAGGCAGGCAGTGGTGGACACCCAGGCCTGGGGAAGTGAATATTTGAGCAGAGTTGTTACCAGACACTGTGTGTGTGTGTGTGTGTGTGTGTGTGTGTGTGTGTGTGTGTGTGT
>JAQQAC010016209.1:103031134-103042403 GCA_029783875.1 Phataginus tricuspis | reverse complement strand
TGTGTGTGTGTGTGTGTGTGTGTGTGTGTGTGTGTGTGTGTGTGTGTGTGTTGGGAGGGAGAAGTGAGGGAGCTGAGTGCAAGAAAGTTGGAACAGTATGTGCAAAGGCATAGAGGCAAAAAAAAAAAGGCACAGTTCACATGGCATACTGATATGGTGAAGCACTGGTGGGTAAGGGATAGGAGGAGATGAAGGCAAGGAAAATGGGTTGGAGTTCAGTGGAATCATGAAGGGCTTTCTGTGCTATGCTAACAAGCTAGAACATGATCATCAGAGTGATGGGGTGCCACTGCAAACTATTAGACAGGCGACAGATGTGATGGGAAGACGGCTGTCTGGTGGCAGTGGAGAGAGGAGGACGATCAGTTAGGAGGATGGTGCAGGAGGTGATGGCAGCCTGGACTTAAGTCAGTGGTTGGGGGAATGTAGTAGAGGGTCTTTGGTGATGAGATGTGAGGAATGATGAAGAGGGAAGATTCGAGAATGAAGTTTCTGCTTTGGGCAACTGGGCGGTGCCATTCATTGAGCATGGGAACATAGGTGGAGGAGGGGGTTTCCTAGGAAGATGATAAATTCGGAGTTCAGCATGTTGAGTTCAAGGTCCTAGTGGGGCACTGAGGTAAAAGGTTTAGGGGGAAACTAGCCATGTGGCTCTAGACTTGGGGAGAGCCTCTGGAAGCCCATGGGAAATTGTAACTGTCTTGCCTACTGTAGCATTTTGAATCTTTAGAGAAATTGGCTATAATCAAGAAACAAAATGACATTTTTATTTTAGAAACTCATATCATTTTTGATGGGAAACAATCCATCCATTTTACAGAAGCCTTGAGATTGCAAATAGCTGTGTGGGGCTTTAAGGACTTGAAGGCTTTTGGCGGTAAAGGCTTTGAGGGGAAGCGAGGACGCTGTGGAGAATCACAGCAAAGCTTGTTAGAGAAAAACTTGTTAGCAGTGTGTTGTGGCAGTCCCTGACATGGCGATCTAACCATGAAGGGTTTTAAGATCTGCTGGGACATCCTGATCAACCCACTAAGCATTGGTTCCTTCTCTCCTCTACCTAGCAGGATCCTCAGAGGTTAAGGGCTGAGCACTAAGGGTGAGCAGGAAGGAGATGTGGGTGTGCTGAAGGTGTCTGGCTAATTTCCAAAGCCAATGTGGGTGAATATTTGTGTCTTCATTACTCTCCCTAAGAATGGTCATTTGAAAAGGAGTTCTGGTTTCATTATAAATGGAAGTGCTATAACAGAATTTTAGAAGCTAAAAGAATCACATTAGAGTTTACTTATTTACATGTCTGTGCTCCCCTTCTAACCCATGAGCCTGTCAGGTGTAGGCACTCTGTTTCATTTGCTTCCATAATCCTAGTCATGGCCCTAACACACAATCCTTGCACTCAGGAATTGTTCATTGAAGAATGATTGAGTTCACTCCCTCGTTTTACAGATGTGGAATCTGGGGACCAGAAAGGCTCTGTGACTTGCCCAGGATCACATAGCAACTTAGTGGTAGAGCTGGCCATGGAACTGAGGTTATATTTTGATGATGATTTTCTTCAACGTCCGTAACTGGGCCAGTCACCTCATACAACAAATGTTCTTTACATGTGGTTGGAGGCTCTGATTATATGGGAAGAAGCAGAATGTTCCTGGAGAACTCTCCTGTTTCTCAGCATTCTTCCACACCTAGAGATGCATAATGAACTACTGAGATTATCTTGAAAAACTCGGGTCATAGAATGCCAGTACTGTGTGTGACCATTTGCCTATGAAAAGGCAAACAAATAAGGCTCCTTAAGTCTACTGTGCAACTTATGTCAACCCCAGTTTAGAGAAATCTCCAACATCTCTTTCCCTTAATAACTCACAGTGGGTCTGTCATCCATGAATTCATTCTAAGCCTTTAATGCGGGGAGGGGGAAGCTATTTATATTTTCAGTCTAATCCACCACTTGGTGTAATGAGTTCCATATGTTTCCTCCATTTTCTACCTGCTGTGAGAAGTAGTTCCTTTATTTGTCCTAAACTCACCTCAGTGGGCTATATGCTGGTAACACGGGTGCACGTGTGTGCACACACACACACACACACACACACACACGTGCACACACACAATCTGGAGGGAAAATGACCCCACTATTAATTGTTACTTTGTTTACAAGCATATTAAAGATTCAGATGAAAGGGAGCCGAAGTAATGCAATTGAGAGTGAACACAGTGGCAGCTAATTACCCCGAGGAGAAGGATGTAAATCTTTGACAAAGCAGAGGCCTGTTGATGCAGGAATAGGTGGAAGTAAATGAGAAGCCTGCTATGGAGGCAGTGCCTGGCCAAGCACTGCCTGCCTGTGGTGAAGTTGAAGCACCCTCTCAAAGTTCAGCGCGGCTAGGAACGTAACCTGTCAGCCTCCTCTCCTGACATGATCTTCATTAGCCTCTGTTCTACTACCGAGAAAGCCCACTGAGGCAGCACCAGAGAATTAATCAGATCATTTGTGGAGTCCACAAAGCAGGACAGCTGCCGACACTGGCAACTTATTGACTGGAAAGGCTCCAGGAAGACCGGGAGTGACGCAGTCTCTATTCGTCCCCCCCCTTTCTCCGGAATGGAGGTGCTCTGCAGAAACTGGGGCTAGGGGGGCTAGGGGTGAGCGGTGTGAGCAGTGCTCTGCCTTCACCTCCCAATCCTATTCTGTCCTCTTTGCTTGCCTACATTTTTCTGCTAAGGCATCGTGTGTAGTCATGCTGATGCCAAACAATGTGCTGGACTGCAAGAGAGAGGGAGAGAGCACTGTTGATTTTGTTGCAAATTGCACTCTTGCTACAGGATTAGTTGGGAAAATGGAATTTTGCCAGTATTTCCCTCCCTCCCTTTGTTTACTGCCTATTTTCAACAGCTCTGTAATTGCTTTCCATTTAGTAAAAGGAACATTGTTCACCCTTTTGGTTTTCCTTTTAATTTTGTTTCTTGCCCTGAGCTCTGAAGTTTGGGAGTGTTGATGGGAATGCCACGTTGTTGGTCCTAGATTTCAACTTGGCCATAGCAAGCAAGGCAAGGTCATTGCCAGGGGAAGCAGTTGGGTGGTAGGCTCCAAAAAATGTCTAACTTCTTCTATAGGAGTCTTCCCTGATGAGTCCAGCTTGCCTGTTGTGAACTTTGTCTTATTTGGACTCCCATGGTGCTTCAAATTGGCACCATGCAATCCAGCTCTTGCCTTGTGCTGTTTTTGCACGTACCTTTGCTTCATGTGCATTAACCATATCCTGTGTCTCTGAGCACAATATAAGCTCTTCAAAGCCAAAGGATCTGCCTACTATTGAACATAGCTCTTAGCACCAAGCTAGGCACAGTAAGAAACATTCGATAAATGCTGGAGTGGTTCACTGACAACCCCTTGAGGAGTTCTGCAACCACTGGTCCTTTGGCGCTGTTGCTACCTTGGCACTGTTGATACTTTATTCTGGATAATTCTTTGTTGGCAGGGGAGTACTGCCCTGTGTACAGTAGGATGGTAAGCAGCATTCCTGGTCTCTACCAACTACAAAAAATGTCTCCAGACATTATCAAATGTCCCTGCAATGGGACAAAATCTCCTTCCCTCTCTATTGAGGACCACTGTTCTATAATGATAATAAAATAATAAGAGGTAGAATTTAATGAACATTTTCCCATGTTCAGCTTGGTGGGAAATACATTGCATACATTCTTTTGTTTAACTTCCATACCATTCCTGCCCTGGCTTTAACTGTTGAAAGGGGCTCCAGAGGACAAATCTCAAAGTCACAGTTGAAGGTCTCCACCATAGTCTGTCCCTTACCCAAAGAACATTTAGAAGAACCTTCTCAAGGACCTCTCAGGCTCAACCCTGAACTTATAGAATGCATCAGATAACCTTTCATGGAGTAAGGACTCATTCACTGAAAACGAAATATGCAGCTCAGTGAGGGTTAATTTCTCAAGGAGCTTGATGAGAAGCAATGGAAGGTCAGAGCACCAGCAACCCGGCCAGCTGTCACCTCCTTTTTTCAGAGATATAGATACCATTGCAAATAGCTAATGCACAATACGGGGGCTAGAGATCTATTTCTTTTGCTCATACAATGGCATTTTAGCTCAGAAAGCAGAATTTCTAGGTAACCCACAGTGTCATTCCTGTCTGAAATCCTGACCAGCTGTCTTGCAAATGATGCAAATGATCACAGGAGGGACAGGGCAAAAGAAGGTGGGTAAACAGGTGTGAGTTTGAACTATGGGGGAGGGTGAGTTACACAAAGCACACCTCCTGGTGGGAACACCATCTCTGAATATGAAGGACAACCTGAGAGAGAAAATTTGACATTTTAGTTTACTGCGTCTCTGGAGAGCAATGTATCTCTGGCTGTGATGTCAAGTCAACCTCAAATTTGCTGCCACCAGGAGTTAACAATACACTAAAATTAGTCATATCATTTGATGGAGAAATATTCTACTTATGGAAAATACCTTTATAGGAAAACTGCCTTTCTGAATCTGAGCTGGAAATATTACAGTAAACAGGATCTAATCACAGCGAAGCCTTTTTCAGCTTTGCATGACAGCTGTAAAATATGACAGTATTTATTAATAGTCACTGCAGTCTAATCTACAGCATTGGAGAGCTACAGCAAAATATGTTAAGCTATTGAGAGAACAATTTCCACAGTAACTAATATTCTGCTTTTAAAAGCGTGGTTTAATGTCTTGTGATCATTTTTTTCCCCTACTGACGGTCCAACCCCAGGAACAAGCTACTAAGCTAATAACCTTTGTGGAGAATAAGTGTTTAAATGATAATTTATTTCAAGAGCTGACAACAAATTGCTCTGCATTTTCTCTTTTTATGCCCCAAAGCAGTCAAGGTGTGCAAATCGAAGTATTAAAAAATATGACAGCTTCAGTATTTTCATTTTCAATGAAATTCTCATTACAGACATATGTACAGTCTTTTATTCACAATACAGTCCAAATAGTCATTCATGATTATTATTCTGCAGGCTCTCAAGATGCTCTCATAGTTGAAGACTCATCACAATAGATTACGCAGGCTGCAGAAACTATCCACTGTCTCAGCTACTGTCAACCCTGATTATTGCCGCTCAAACAGGGGAATTTAGTATGTCTCTCACAGGATAATGTACGCTCTGGGCCTTCCTAATTTATTCATTATTCAGATGTAAAAAAGTAGCTTGAATTTTAATAAAAACTCTCTGGTCTTCACCTTTCCCAGAAGGCAAATGGACATGACTAGAATCGGAGCCATCTGTTACCTTTGCACATCCTTTAATCAGTTCTTACAAGTGGAGGAGAAAAAAAAATCCATGATGGTCTGTCTTTTTTTTTTTTCTTTAATCAAGGTACCTGCTATTTTCTTTCTTTAAAGTTTCTGCCAAGGAGCCATGGCAGAACATATCACTGGGCTCTCCTGCTGGTTCAGATCTTTCTGTGCTATGGAAGCTGTCTCTGCCCCAGAGAGGGACCTGTGAGTTTCCTTTACCTCAGAGCAGAGGCAGGTCCCCACTGCAGCGCTGCCTGAGGGGAAAAATAATAGCAGTTTTAAAAAAATGTTGAAAGTGTGGGAGGCAGTATGGCAGCCTGATGAGCAGCACACAGACTGGAACGCAGCACATCGAACCTGCAGGGTCTCATCACTAAGGAGCTGTCTGAAGAAAGGAGGGAGAAACTGATGATAGGGCTGAAACCTTGCTTTCATTACTTTGGCACGCTAGCCTGTGTGACCCTGGAAGTGATCACTGAACCTTTTTATGCTTCGGTTTCCGCAGTTGTTAAGATGCAGGGATGGCATGAGGATGAAGTTTGATTGCCCATAAACTCAGTGCCTAGCATGTAATAAATGCTTAAGAAATAGTAGCTGCTCTTATCAAACTAAGATGATAAAATGGTGATGATGATAGGACTTGCTGATTTGTGCCACTGATTGGTATTGGGACGTATGTGTGTGTGTGTGTGTGTGTGTGTGTGTGTATGTAGAAAGGGAGCGGGAGGGAGCGAGGGAGGGTGGGAGGAAGAGAGACACAGATAGAGACAGAGAGACACAGAGAGGAGAGACAGAGAAATTCTGTGCTTTTTTGGAAAAAGTAGAACTGGATGGAAGGCTGTGAGAGGTGGTAAACAACAACATACAGGAAGCTGTGAGGAGTTGAAACCCTGCTTGTCTCTCGGTAGAGTTAAAATCCAGCCAGTCTGAAAATGTTCATAGTCCTCTCAGGAAAGGCCCTTTGCTCCTTGTCATGGGGAATCTCTTTGCCTCTTAAGCCCTTCAGATCTTCCAACATCTTTCCGCCTTCCTCCAGTGTTTTATTTTATTAAAACGCGATCTATCTAGCAACACTAATTTTTTTGCAAGGTGCCTGCTCTAATGAATGCAAGTGTCATCGGTGAATGGGAGAACAGTTGGGTTAAAAATTAGTTTTTTCCAGGCACCTGAGATAAATCAGTGTTTCAGTGACAGCACTGTCAACTCCTCAAAGACATGACCTAATTCCGCTCCTCTTAAACACCGCCAGTGGCCTAGCACAAGCCAGCACTAGGTAATGCCCAATAATTCCTGGTTGACTGACAGATTACTTGTTGCCACTGCCCATGTTCCTGCCACAACGTTTGACAGCAAATAGAAAGGTCTGTTAGTAGGCACTTGACTTCCAGAGTTACTTGGGAACTGAGTAGGGACTTTCGGGGTGAGAGTGGAAACAGCAGGAGTTTATTGAACACTGGCAAGAACGTAGCAACTAGTTACCTCAAAGGGCACTTACAGCTATTATCTCATTATCTAAGCTGAGAGCCACAGCCTGGGCCAGAATCTTTCATCTCTGTGGGCTGTGCCCATTGAAGCCAAGGAGAGTTGTCAAGTGCATGAGAGAGTCTGACTGCAGTTCTCAAGTATGTTGCTGTTCTGGGGGAAATGTTAGCTCCACGAGGAACTGGGTCGCTTGTACCACAGGATAGGCCTCATAGAAAACTGCAAGTTGCCATGTCCCTCGCATGGCTTTAGGAATCTCTATATAGGAAAGCATGTGGGTAAGGGACCTCCCAAACTGGACATGTGGTGCCTGAATCCCAGAATTAGAAAGCCACACTTTGGATTAGGGTTCTATTCCACAGAAGCCCCTTATCTGAACAGAAATTTCCTCCCTTGATGCATTCACATACCAAGACATTAATAGCCATAAAAGAGTTAACATGAGTAAACTGGCCAGCTCAACTGTTGTCACTATCAGAGAAAGACTGTTCATTGGTGGAAAGGAAAGAAAGGTAGGACAGGGAAATTTGTATGAAGGTGTAGAAGCAGGTTGGCACAGAGACACCGAGGCTTTGCTTCTGCCGTGTGGGCGGGTGTAGACAAGTGCCACAGTGAGAAGCCCTACGTAAATAAGAAGGGTCATCAAAAAAGAGAAGGGAGTATACAGAGGGTGTGGATAGCACACTTTGTTAACCTCATAATTTTCCAAGAACTGATTTTTTTATGTATATAGCACCAAGAGCATAATTTTCAACTTTGTATGAATGAACGAAGGTGGTATTTTAGTAACTAACCAAAGTGATGACCTGCAAGCTCAAAATCACACTTTTCTCTGCAGACAGAAATCAAAGCATAACCAACAAAGCCTTGATATCCACACAGTTTCATAATTTCAGAGATAATATTACCCTGATAGTGCCACAAATATTTTAAATGACCTCAAATGTTTAACCCATTTCTCAACTTCTCATTCAACCCTGCCCTTATCTACTAGAGTCACATCATCGGTATATTTAGCTTATTGGAATCTAATTATAGGTGCTCCCTTCTGTCTCTTTGTCTTCCATTTCTCTCATATGTAATTTAAAATATTCTAAAATTATATTTTGCAGTTGTAATTTCTCCCCATAATTTTTATTACTAAAGTAATAGATGATCATTGTAGAAAATGAGAAAATATAGAATAGATACTTTGTTGAATATTTTAAACAACTGTACCACATGGTTCAACTTATAAACTGGGTCTTCTCTCTCTTCCTCTGCCTCTCTCTTCCTCTCTTTTTCTTACTTCCAATCCCTTCCCACATTTCCTTCCATCCTTCATTCCTTCCTTCCTTCCCTCCCTCCTTCGTTCCTTAATTTTACTCTCTCTTTCAGCTCAACATTGAAAAAAAGACCTGGGCGTATTCTGGATAAACCAATAATGGAGTTGGGAAAATACTAAGATGTTCCCAGGCCAATGCTGTGCACCAGGGTAGACACAAAGTATAAATCTAGAGGCCAACTAGTTGCTTACTATCACATTGCCGAGAAGGGCTTCAGAAGGTATACAGCAGACCAAGAGACACAACAGAGGAAAACAGTGATGTTAAGTGCCAAGTGAATGACTTGGACAAAAGGGTTCTGTGGGCCAGGGATGGGCAGGCTCTCTGCTTCTCCCAACTGGTTCTTCTCCTGCCTAGTCACTTCAGTAACAAGCATCACCATCTTACCCAGTCTCTCAAGCCAAAAGCTTAGTAGTCATCCATGAATCCTTCCTCTCCCTCCCATCCCACAGTCAATCTGTCCCCAACTTCTGTCAGTTCTGTGTCCAAAATGTGTTTCAACTGCAGTTACATTTTCCCATTGCCAGCCTTGTCTGAGCTGCCATCATTTCTCTCATTTCATCTCACCTACATTACCACATGGCCTTTTAAATGATTTCCCTTCTTTCACTTGCACCACAGTCCATTCTCTGCAGAAACTTAGATCACATGACTCCCGTGTTCAGAATTCCCCAAAGACTTCACCTTGAAGTTAGAGTAAAATTCACATTCCTTACCATGGATCCTGTTCATACTCCATGGCTATGGTCTGCCTCCTGTCTACCTCTACATGCTCATCTCAGGCCACTCTCAACCTCCGCACTGCCCTTAAGTCATACTTCTCTTCTTCAGTTCCTCAAACACGCCAAGCACTTCCCTGCCACATGGCCTCTACACTTGCTCTTTCCACTGTTTGAAATTCTTTCCCTCTATTATTCACAGGGCTGTCTGCTTCTAATACTTTAGTTCCCAGTTTAAATGCCCCTTCTCAATGAGCCTGTCACTGTGAATCTGCTTAAAATTAGATCCTATCCATTAGGATAGTTGCAGGAACCATGTCTATCTTGTTCATCACCATAACCCTAGCATGTGTTGAATGAATGGATTAATGAATAAATAAATCATTGTGAGCTGGGGTGGTCAGGGAAGGCTACTTTGGGGAGGTAGAGTTGGAGGTGGATTTTGTAAAATGGAAGAATAGGCAGGATTTTTATAATCAAGATGAAGGAGAGAATTTTTCTAGGTAGCAGTAGCATTGAAGTTGCTGAGGCAAGCATGGTTCTGGCACATTTGGGCAGCAATGGAAAAATGGGAGCTGCCTGCCATGGAAGGTTCTCATAAGGTGGCACAGGGACAAAGGGTTTGTTAGTTGGTTGAGGTATAATTATATCAAGTCTTGAAGAACAGACTCCTTTTTTTTTCAATGTGGACAATAAAAGCCATTGTATATTTTGCAACCTGGTCATGGTGCAATGTTTTCAGAAGGCTTTCCAATGGGGAAATTAGTGTAAAAGCTTATGGAAAGTGTTTCTTAAACAGCAGTTTTGTCCTACCAGCTAAATGGCTATGGAGGAAAATAGATGAACACACATGTGTCAGAAAGGTTTCTTTTGGCTCCAAGATCACAGAATTGTCCAAACTATTTAGTGAGATGATTTGGGAAAAGATGCAGGGGTAAGAAATAGACATAGATGAACTTTTGCTTCCTTCAGTCAATAGAGAACAAAGGGTCATGGGAGATGAGAAAATACATTAACTGTAGCTGCTTTTGAATGAATGAGAGGTTACAGTATTAGAGCTAATGTTTAGTTTTTAGTAAGTTTCAGGAGAGAAGCTCCCTGATTTACAAACTTCATTTCTGAAAATTAGATTGTTATGCAATAGATTACACTGTATACAGTACATGGAAATAGACTAATTCATCCTGAGTGTTTGAAAGAAGTGAAATGCATTACAATTTACCAAATTGTGATTTGGCACGTTGAAACTACTTTGGTATCCTAGGCAGGCAAGGCTCTGCATGAACATATAGCTCTCCTCCCTGATTCCGCCCTTTGTTTATGCTCTTTGCCCCTTCCCAAACCACATCTCCCTGTTCTCTTGCAATCCACAATTTACATATCCTTGAAGGCCTAGCTCCCCTAGCCCGCCTTCTCTGAAATCTCTGCTTTCTTGGAGCACTACCATTTCGCAGTTCTTATAGCAATCAGAATCAGTGGTGTAGCACTCGATTTGGTAGTGTTCCGTGTTCATGAATTGTTTCATGAATGTCCTTTTTTGTCCACCCCAACTGGAACTGTATTATATAAGCATCTATCACAAGCTTGGGACAAGAATGGTGTCTATCACAAAAATGGTGTCATTGGGGGTTGATAACAGTTTGTAGAACTGTTTGACTAATTAACTAATAATAAATAAGTTAGGGTTAGTAGCAGGATACAGTGGTCTGTGTCTGGTATAACCTCAAAAAAAATAGAGTATTATGTTAAGAAGGGACACACTTTAGGGGAGGAGACCAAGGCTTAGAGAGCTACCATGAGTTGGTCAAAGTCTGACAGCTAGTTAACAGCAGAGCTTGAACCAGAATTCTGGCCTCCTGCTTCAGGTTCATAACATTTGATAATATTTTGGAGGTGACTATCATAGGCAAATAACAGCCCTCAGCATTACCTAACAGGGTCTGATGATGCACCAAAATGAGAGCGAAGTGAAGAGTACTCTGGGTTCCCCAAAACAAAATGGTCCTTCAAGTCAAGTTACCTAGAAGGACATCCTCTCCACGCACTCCTCAGGCAATCAAGCCTTCCATTGTTCCTTCCTTCTCTGGGTCCGAAAACTGAGTCAGAAAGAACCATCTCCCACCTATAACCAGAGTTACAGGCAAACAAATGAGAAAATAAAATTGTTTTTTGGAATCTTATCATGATAGGATCCCTTGGTTTTACTGAGGAACCCCTCAAAGATTTTAGAGGAGTCTGTTTGCTTGGATTATGATGTGTGTGCTTTAGCTCATTAATGAATGCACCCAACTGTAAGCTATTTAAGATCAGACTCTTGGTTTCTGAGACTAAGAATGTGTCCTTAATTTATTAGCTCGCTATTAGAAAAACTGTCCATCCTCAAAGCCCAGTTTCACCAGTCTTCTCACTATTTCCATCAGATAATTGTTGAGGCCCTATTAGCTGAAGACCTA
>JAQQAC010016209.1:102891272-103030634 GCA_029783875.1 Phataginus tricuspis | reverse complement strand
ATGTGATCTGGCAGGACAAGCCCTGGAAGCAGGAGACATTGACACCAGTCCCAGCTCTGTCATTAAACTGCTGTCTCAAAAGATGCATTTCCTCTTTGGGCTTCCATTTTCTTATCTACAAAATGGGGATAATTATAATCTCTGATAGAATTTTCCAAAACTTTCCAGCTTAGGCCTCTCTCTATCTTACACAAAGCAGCTTGTACTTTGTGCATTTTAGATCACAAAAATGATTTTTTTGGTGGGGGAAGATAGATAGTTCTTTTTCAGCAACAGTGACTGAACCAGAATACTCCCAAACCCATTTTCAGGGTCAGGTGTGGGAGGACATACATAGTTTGGAAAGTTGGATTCTAAAATTATCATTGCTTCAATTTTTTGGTCTTAATCTTCAATTCGTTTTGAATATTAAATACAGTTTACAAAGAGTATTAGATTTCACTTATTGCAAAAGAAGGAAGCAAACATGAGTTGAGGAAGGTTGGAACATCACAGTTACATGAGTATCCAAAGGGGAGAGCAGATGCCTCTTACCTCTTTCGGTGTCGTAGAGGTACACAAACTTCTCCCACTTGTAGTGACCCAGAAGGCTCAGAATAGCGCCCTTCAAGGCTGGGCGCATCTGGATGACAAACTGCACATCTGCATCAGTGGGGAAGCTGGGAGTGACAAAGGATGTGTGCAGGGCCCCACAGAAGGAGGTCAGTGTGTTCATTGACATCTGGTCGTAGAATCCAAAGATGGCATACACCCCTCTTGAGAACTGGGAGCAGACTGCAATGAGAAAAAGAGAAAGAAATTTCAATAGTCCCATGGTCCTTTGCTGCAGCTTGTATAATTGGGCTTTGGCTCTAAATGACATGCCTCAAAAGAAAACCAAGATCTCAGAAATCTCTAGAAGTCCTTGAAAGTCCAGTACTGCCCAGCATGAGAATGTTGCATGCTTTGGTTGCATATTCTCTATGACTAACATGAGTAGGAAATTAAGCAAATGTGGGGAGGAAAGAGGTGAAGGTTGTCTTACCCACTTTCAGCAACCTTCCCAGCTCACCCACAAGACCCGTGGTGCTCTTGTACTTCCACCATAGCTGCTCAGGGGTCTCTTAGTGTATCCATTCCCCCGTCAAGGTAAAATTGTCTTGTGTCCCACCCCATTCAGTGCTTTTTCCCCTAGATGACAAAAATGACTGATGATTTAGTTAGACAAACTGCTAATGCCAGGAAATGTGTTACTTCTCTTAGGGTTCATAATGCTTTAACCATAGTTATGTCACGATTCAGACCCTTCATGTAGGCTACTAATGAAGAAGATTTCAGATTCTGGGCAGGCTGTTGGGAAGACTGGCCTTTCAGTGCCCAGTGCATCACATGGGGTACGCAGCCTACTCTGCTCATCTGTGATTGGCAAAGTTCTGTCTTGATCCTTTTGCATTATCTTCTAGATCTCTTAGCCCACATACAGAACTTCCATGTTCCCCTCATGATCATGGTCAGCTTTCCTTCATTTCAAAGTGGGCTACACCACCACTTCTTCTCTCTTCTGGCCCAGATGAGCTTAAAAAAGTGTGCACTTATTTCAATATTAGCTAAAGTAGGACATAATTGGCAAAGTAGATCAGCTAGCTACAGCAACACCATGTGGTGCGTTCCCAAACCAAGTGGAAATGATCTTTAGATTATCTGCTCTACTGCTCCCTTCCATTCGTGTGAAGCAGACAGAACAGTCGATAATGTGATATGATTTAGGGGTCCTGCATGGTCTCCCTTACCTACTAGGAGGCCACTGTTAGGTTTACTTCTTTATGTTTAGGGTGTTGGAAAAGTCTGTGGTTTGGGAGGGGGGTTAAATAGAATATTTTTAACCATTAGCATGTTAAGATGAATTAATATGTCCAATTAGACACCAGAATGAGTAGGAAAACAGATGGGTGGGTCAGAGAAGAGAATGGAAAGGGTCTTGCCTCCTCCCTGAGAAGAGAAACAGTGAAGGCACCAGAAAGAAGGAAGGTGTTGAAAGTGGGAGGAAGGCAAATAGAAAACCAGTTCATTTCTTGACCCTGTTGTGAGAAACAGAGTTCTCAGTATCTGTGGTATCTTGCTTTCCATGCATTCTATTTAACCCTTTATTGATTAGGGCTGTTCCCTTTTACCAGTCAACTCATTACTCACTGGCCTGAGGCTAGCAGTTCAAAGGTGATTATCAGTCACTTACACGTCCCTGTCAGGGAAGACAACAGACTCCAACTTGAGGAATTTGAAGTGACCCCCAAACACGTGTATAAAAAAGGTCTTTATGTTAAAAGGAGAAAGCCAACTAGAGAATGAATCTGGAGCACTTCATGACAGGGTGCCAAAGGGCATCCTCGGCAACAAACAGGAAGATGCCAGATGCCATTCTGCCTTGATCAGCACCAAAGAAGACACTAAGGACAGTCTTACTCCAAAATGAATCCTGTAAATGGGAAGTTTGAGCAGCACCAAGTCAGATTTTGGCTGGTGCACATAACGTTCCATACAAAATTGACAATAATAATAATAGCCATTGAGTGCTTGGTATGTACCAGGCCCTGGGCTACACAAATATTATGTCATTGAATATTCACAACTTCGTGAGGTACTGCTATTATTTCTTTTTAATCAATAGGAATCCTGAGACAAAAAAAAAATGTTCCATCTCTTGAGTGGAGCAGCCAGGATTTGAATCTGAGTCTGTCTGACTCCAAAACTCACACTGCCTGGGACCCAAGTCCAATATTGATATTAAAGAGTAATTATTCACCGAAATGAGATAGAGTTTCCAGTTTTAGCAAATAAAAATATAGGACGTCCAGTTACATTTAAATTTTAGATAAATAACAAATTATTTTTTTTAGTATGTCTCAAGTTCATACATATACTAAAGAATTATTTGTTGTTTTTCTGAAATTCAAATGTAACTGGGAATCCTGTGTTTTATCTGGCAACACCAGAAAGAAGCTGTCCTTATTAATGGTCATGGGGCTGGAAGGCTGGAATAAGCTAATATGGCCCTTCACCCAAAATGATTCAGGAGAAACCTGGTAATTCTTAGATCCATAACGGCTGTCATGCAAGGGCCAAGAGAAAGATGAGGGTCCATAAACCCTATGCAAAAATAGCCCCATGGGGAAATGCATCATACTTCCAACATGGAGAAACCTAACTTGGCTAAATTATGGACAAAAATTCAGGGGGAAATAAACTTGGAAAGAGGCAAACCTGTAGCTATGATTCAATTAGAATTTCAAAAAGCCACTGACATTAGAAGAAAACAGAAAATGAAAGTTAAGGATGTTATGGAAGTGACATCCTAGTTAAAATAAAAACTCCTGTATTGCCCTCATAACCATTGTTTTTGAACTTCACTGGTACAGAAATAATTATTACCAGTTCATATATGGACTCATATATTGTTGATTTATCTATTTATGAACACCTATAATGAACAGCCATGAAACCATCACACAACCTAACAACTATAGCATTATTGATAACTTATTTTTACCGGTATCTTCCTCCTGTATTCCATCTCCCAGTTTTCAACCCTTTCTCCTTCCCTCCAAGTAACTACTATCCTGACTTTTGTGTTTACCATTACCATGCTTTTTAAAAATACACGAACACACACACCTAAACAATGCAATGTTGTTTTTGTTTGTTTTAAAACTTTATAAGAAGGGAATCATATTGAAAATGTGAAACCCAGACTCCATAAGGAGCCTGCAGTGAAATCTTCAAGCCTATGTATGATGATAAGCAGAATGAGACAAAGGAAGACCTTATAAAATTGTATGAGTGAGCAGGTGTAAGGGACCAAGTGAAAAAATTTTAAAAATCCCAAACTAATCCTGTAAATGGGGAGTTTTAGCAGCACCAGGTCAGATCTTGGCTGTTGCACATAATGTTCTACATAAAATTGACAATAATAATGAAAACAGCCATTGAGTGTTTAGTTTGTAACAAAGCATACAGCTTTGGTTGTGATTCAGATATTAGAAGCATTATACGTCAGCATCAGTGCTCAGGGAGCACTAGGCTTCTGTGGTCCAACAGGCAGACACACGGTGGGGGTGGACATCAGCAAGAAGAATGTTAGGGGGGAATCACAAATGTGCTTTCCCCTTCATCTGAAACACAGGTGTAGCTGTCCTGCAAATACCATTGTCCGAAGGTGCCCTTGGCTCTATCTCAACACATACAGTTAATGTTAGTAGAAGGCCCAAGGGAAGACAACTGCCATATGAGGGCAGGGTTAATAGCCTCTGAGAGAAGCTGGGGCATAGGGGACATGTGAGTGGCCTCTCACAGTGGCCATTCCTGACTATAGAAAATAGGGTTGAATGAAACACTGAGAAACAAACAAAGGACAGTATCTATATGCTTAGATTCTTAGAAGGCTTGAACTGGAAGGGACATAAAGACTATTTTATTCAGTGGTTTTCAAAGCATAGTTTTTTTGGGTGGAATCATGTCTTCAAATGAAATTTCATGTGGAGCTCTTCTGATTCAAGAGTTTTGCTGACACCTCCCTGTCATAAAAAACTGTGATACAAAGAGGAAGTGTCATGCACAAGGTCACACAATGAATTATGAAGCAGTCTCTCAGAAATGCTTTATCAGCATCTCTATGCTATCTCCAGAGCTATCTAGGGCAGCATGGGTCAGGATTTGCCAGGCATGAAAGTGACTTACTCTCAATGCCTGGCTCTCAGCATAGATGGATCCACCAGGGGTTTCCCATGACTCATCTGCTGGCTGCTTCTCTCTCCTCCCTCCAGCCCCAAGTACTAACAGTGAAATCAGGTGGCAGACTGGTGATCTTTTGGGACTCATGATTCTTTTCCACAATGTCTATTACTTATCTGAATCCTTAAGGAACCACACCAATTTCTTTATCTCAGAAGACTCGTCCTTGGTAAAATGATGATGGAAGAGATAGTTATCTTGGCAATCTTCTGAAGCCATGAAGTGCAGAGGAAAAGGCAACAGTTTCTGAGACAGGCAGACCTTGGTTTCAATCATGGCTCTGTCAGTCTTAAACTACATGACTTTGTGCAAGTTATTTGACCTCTGAGCCTCCGTATAGGATAGCGATTACACAGGCATATTCTGGAGTTAGACCGCATAGGTTGAAATACTGAATCTATTGCTTATTAGGCAAGTTACTTAATATCTCTGTGTCTCTGACCCAGTTTCTTCATCACTATCTGTAAAATTAGGATAATTATAGTGTCTGTCTCAGCATTGGTTGTGCAAGTTAAAATAAGCTCATTCATGGGAAGTGCCTGGCACAAAACAGATACTCAATTAATGCTAGCTATTTATTCAGGCACCATATATTTATTGAGCATTTATTATGTGCCGGGCACTGTTATAGGTACTGGTAGATAGAGGAGTGAAAAAAAAGGTCCTGTCCTCTTGGAACTTACATACGAGTGAAAGTAAAAGACAGTAATACATGAGACAAGTGAAATATAAATTATGTCTTAGTTATAAGCATTGCTCTTGGTTTTTGTCATAAGATGAGAAATAAATAGAGGAATACTAAGTACAGTGCCTAACGTGTAACTTGGGAACTGAATAGTTCTTTCTCTGTTTCTTTCCACTTGGCAGCTCTTTTTAGCTCACTTTGCCCTGTCTTCGTCCCATCAGGTTACCCTTCCCACAGGAACCATGACCCTCAGCTTCACACCGAATGCCCAGGTAGTATAGCTTTTTTTTCTTCTCCTTCATTTCCCCTATACACTTCCTCAGAGTTCTTTCCTATTCTCATTCCTGGGCAGTAATCGGTTAAGAAACCTGGCTAGTTTGGCTTGAGACTGTGCTGTACTTGTGTGCAGGTAAATTGCTCTCTCCCCTTGGAGCCTCTGTGCCTTCTCAGTATGAAATATCTTGGTTGTCTCCTTCCTAACAGTGCCTGTCTCCATCTCTTCCAACTAGAAAAACACCAAATTCCTTTCGTTGAAGATGTTTCTGATTACATCCTGGATTCCTGGGGACTCTAGTGCAGCTCCCCGGCTGTGTTGCCTTCAATGGTGAGTGACAAGCAAGGCTGGAGCCAGCTGTCACGCTTTTATTTATAGTCCCCAAGTCTGTAGGGTCGGGACAGGTATTGTTAATGTACAGTGTAGCAGCTAATTACACCACCCATATTCCAAAAGGCATCATTATAAAAATGTCAAACAACTTGATTATTCCAAAGATCAGAATAACAATATTGCATATCATTTACAGAACACTTTTCATAGCCTTTTGAATCAGGGGGAAAAAGGAAACTGAAGTCTCTTGCTGACTTAATGATCACATTTGAAGCAAGCAGGAAGAAGAAAAATATAGCTATGAAGGAACCAATGGAGATATATCACAATAAGGTTCTCCAGGTAATACCATAATACCATGAATTCCAAGGGATCAAAGAAGCTTAGAGCTGGGAGGGCCCTTAAGAGATCAGATAGCCCAGTCCTTTCTAAAGCTGTGTGTTGTTGGTCTATGGTAAAGTTTCAAGTTTGGTGAAATGTGTGTGTGTGTGTGTGTGTGTGTGCAAGATTGACACTGTTCTTTTTAGGAATGCGCATCCCTTTTCTATATCATTTCCATTTTCCAGTATTTTATGTAGAGTCCTTTCTCTTCTGAAATGATGATGAACTGATGACCAATGGTTTGTGTATGTGCGGTGTGTGTATGTGTGGTATACCATTCATGTGCTAGACTAAATAATGGCCTCCCAAAAGATGTCCATGTCTTAAATCTCCTAAATCTGGGAATCAGGTTACATGGTAAAGTGGAATTAAGGCTGCAAATGCAATTAAGCTTGCTAATCAGCTAACCTTAAAATAGTGAGATTATCCTGGATTATCTGGGTGACCCAATATAATCACAAGTGTCCTTAGATGTGGTAGACTCAGGCCGAAAAAGAAGTCAGAAACAGAATTATGGGGGAGTGGGGAAAAGGATTTGACCCCCCATTACTAGCTTCAAAGATGGTGGGGGCTATGCGTGAAGGAATGTGGGCAGACTCTAGAAGCTGAGAAATGCAAGAAAATGGATTCTCTCTTAGAGCCTCCAGACAGGAACATAGCCCTACTGACATCTTGATTTTAGCCTGGTGAGACCCCTACCAGACTTCTGATCCACAAAACTAGAAGAAAATGAACTTGTGCTCTTTTAAGCCACTAAAGTTGTGGTAATTTGTTACAGCAGTAAACAGAAAACTAATACACTTAGCAGCAAAGTTTAAAAGTTGGCAACTCTCTAGATCAACTTATATTCCACCACCTTTTTTCCCACTTAAAATATTACTGATCTGAGAAGTCCAAAAGTTTGGAAACTAGTGAGCTCTTCCTTACGTTGAACCTAACTTTACCTGTTGAGCCTCTTGAGTGCCACATGATACACTGAGTTCCAATTCCACATAACCCCCACTTAGTTTTATGGGAAGCTCAAAAATAACCATTGATGTACTTGAGAGATACATAATGGCCATCGGCTGTTCCAGTTTGTGTCTTTAGTCTCTCAGTGCTGCCTTCTTCTGTCAGGCTAAAACTCTGCTTAGAGACCCCACCTCTTTCTAAATCCCTGCCGCCTCCACAAGCTACCATTCTAATTCCTCCTTTACAACATCACCCCTCCTGGTGGCAGTGCCTTGCCACCCTTGCACCTGCAACCTAGTTTCTGCTCCCATCGCTCTGCTGAAACTGTTCTTTCAGGTCTGATGGTGACCTGATTACTGTCAAATCTAAAGCATTTACCATCATTGGCCAAATTCTGCGCCTTGAAACACTCTTCTGTTTCGAGAGCACTAAACCTGGCTGGCTCTACTTTCCTTATGGCTCTCTCCTCTTGGTCCACTCCCTTGATGGTGTGTCCGAAGATTTTGTCCTTGGCCCTTTTCTCCTTTTTCTAATTTTTTCTTTCACTCAACAAGTATTTATGGAGCTCCTGCTATGTGCTAAGTAGGAGCTCTCATCACACTACCTCCATGTGAATGACTTGCAAGAAGATACCTCTAGCATCAAACACACTCCAGAGTTCAGGTCCACATTTCTAACTGCTCATAGAACAGCCTCAGTGGGAGGACTTCATGGCATCACACACTCAGCATATTTTTCCTCCACCCCCACCCTCCACCTGTGGATCTTTTCTCTTGTCCATGTTTCTTTGAATGTGTCACTCACGTTCCAGTCCCCCAAGCTAGAGGCGTAAGGGCCATCTTTGCCTTCTCCCTCTGCCTCAGTCCCCCATACCATTCTTCTGTGATGCTCTATCAAGTCTACCACTACAGCATGTGGGCTAGCTGTTTCCTGCTCATCCTCGGGGTAGGTTCCCATTCCCTCTCTCTTAGGCTATGAGAGTCATCTTGTAACTGGTCACCTGCTTCTAGTCTTTTCCCCAGTCTGTCATTGGCACTGCTATCAGATTACTCTTCCTCCTTTCTCTTCCAACTGGCTCATCAAAATATAGTCATCCCAACTTCCATTTCTTCAAGAATCTTCCCTGTGTATCAGTTGTTAACGGACTAATAAACTGATCTGTGCAATGAGTCAGCTCAGGGTTTCTCAACCTCAGCAGGCATTATTGACATTTGGGATGGATAAGTCTTTGTTCTGGATGATTAACAGCATCCCTGGCCTCTACCCATCAGATGCCAGGAGTACCACCACCACACTCCAGTTGTGAAACCCCAAATGCCTCAAAACCTTGTCAAATATCACCTGGGGAGTGGACTATCACTCCCTGTTCCCTTCTTCCTCCCTGCCCCCGATTTGAGAACCACAGGGTTAGCTTATGACATCCTCTCCACAGAAAGCATGGCCTTAACCTAACAAAAATGCATACATATCTAGAGGATCCCAAAGGAGTTATTTTAGTGGTGGAAAGTTCAGAAGGGTGAATATTTTGGACTCTTCAAAGTCCACCATACAAGCAGATACCTTCCTGGTTTTGCCCTTAAATTGGCCATTTGTGTTTAGCCTGGACATGTAGGAGAGGGAGAATTAGATAAAGGATGGAGGTGGTACAGTGGGTGTGGGGTGGTGGCCAGCTCATACTTTCCCTGGGTTCATATAGATCCACATTTCATTCCCCCTGAACACCCTTTGGTCTTGGGTGCCAGTAACCACAGTGGGTACTTATAGTACCAGAGTCAGAACAAGGTGTCAGCCTCATTCTCCAGCTGATGATTCCATGGTTTAATTACCATCTTTGGGTTAATTCCCTTGAACATTTTGTTCAGCTCTCAGGAGTACACTGCCTTCCGACAGTCTAACTAGTTATTTTTGCAATTACATGGCATGTATCTAAACGCTGGCAAAGAAAACACTCATTATCAACATTTGATCCTACTTGAATATAACGGCTTGCAAATGTAGGCATTAACATATGAACACATGTATTTTGGAAAATTCTTTTTGTAACTCTAAGTGCAAACCACCCTTGCATACCAGTGTCAGAATGGTAGGAGAGGTGCTGAGATGGGTTGGGGTAAAGGGGGTACTTTTTAGGCCCTTTTAAATCAAGATAATATGGCTAGACATTAGGGTTCAGGAATTTAAAATGTTTTGCTTATTCATTCATTCATTCATTCATTCATTCATCCATCAAATAAAATTTTGAGTTCCTACTGTGTGACAAACACTGTTTAGGTGCTGGGATACAGCAGTGAGCAAACAGATAGGATCTTTGTCCTCATGGAGTTTACAGTCTAGCACTGGCAGCAAATATTGATAAAATCATCAGACCCACATGATTACCATGCTCTAAATATTAAGAAGGGAAGGTATTAGGGTGCTATGAAACTATGTGACAAGGTGACTTTAGCTTCGGTCAGGGAAAACTTATCTGAGGACCTGGCCTTTGAGCTAATACCTGGGCGTAGAAGAGCAGCCTATGCAGAGAGAACCACACACACTAAGGCCCTGAAAGAGAACATAATCTGATGTATTTGAGGCACTGAAAGAAGACTAGCTTGGCTGACTGCAGCCAGTAAGGAGAACGCTGCAAGATGAGTCTGGTAGGAGGCAGGGGCCCAACTGTGGAGGACCTCAGGATAGTGGTAAGGAATTTAGGTTTTATTATAAAGACCATGGGAGGAAATCTCAGAAAGATTTTGATCATGAGTTTTCTATGAGCTAATTTATATTTTTAAAAAATTTATCTGGCTACTGTATGGACATTAGATTTAAAGGGGCATCAACAAAAGCAGGGAGAACATGTGGAGCTATTCCTGGAGTCTGGGTAAGAGAAGATAGTCGTTTGGATTTGAGCTGTGGCAATGGGTGGAGAGATCTGAAGTTTATTTTTGAGGTCAGATCACTCGTTGAATAGCCCCTTCAAACCTCATTTCCATATCTTCAACAATTGGGATGATGGTACCTATAGTTGTTGTGCATATTAAATGAGTATGTTCAAAGTGCTTCAGATGCTCAAATAAGACTGTGCTCAATTGATAAATGGTATCTGCTGTTAATATTATTTTTAAAATTATTTCACAGTGCTTTTATATGGTTTAGTCCCTAATTTGCTGTGTGACCTTGGGCCCCTTACCTCACTAGGCTTTAGGTCTGTTTGTAAGCCAGCAGGGAACCTGCCCTGCCCACTTCCCAGGGATGTGCTGAGAACAAATGAAAATAATAGCTCTTCTTTGAAAAATTACAAAAGCTGCTATCTGAGTGTCAGTGAGTAAGTAGTATTGGTTCTTTACTCCTACTAATCATCATCCCCATAAAAAATAACTCAACAGAATCGTCATTCTTCCCAGTGTTAGTCTCTGCCATTCACCCACATATCTCCATCAATCATCTAAAGTAGGCAGGGGCCTGCCTGGCTTGGCTTGCAACTCATTTTACATGGGATTTAGTGAAACTCTTAATTGAAAAACTAATTGATCCAGTGATCCAGTCACAGTCAATGAAACAATTTCTAAAGCTGGGCAGTAAAGCAATGAACTCTTAAGATGTCTTTGAATAAGCCCTGACGTTGTTATGGACAGATTAGGGCTTCAGGTATGATACCATGTCATATAGCATTTGAAAGGCATTTTCACGTAGCCCATGCTGGTGGGGGGGTGGAGGTTAGCTGGGCCCCTAAACAAAAATTATTTTTGAAAGCTAATGAATGGTTGTCTGTTATTTTATGTATGCCTGAAAGATTTTATAATTAAAAACCAAACCATATAAACATAATAAAATATTAGGTCCATTGTCAGTTAGGAAGACATAATTTATTTCCCATTCTGTTTGAATTCCTTAGCATCACATTCTTAATGTTGAATGTAATGGCCTAGATCATCCCCTCCAACCTCCTAAACAGTGCAAAAATCTCATCTATAGTTTGACTGATAGGAGGGCATTCCATCTACTCTTGATGAGCTCACTGCTTCCCAAAGCAGGCATTCTACTTTGGGACGACTCCAATTATTAGAAATTTCTTTATTATACAGTCTGCTTCTCTGTAACTTTCACTACCTACGGTTCCCTTTATTTTGTCTGAAGCTCACAAAATATCTAACTCCCTCTTTTACAGAAGGCCTTCAAACATCTGAAACTATACATCTCACTTGTTTGTGCTTTCTCTTCTTCAGGTTAATCATCCCAGCACTTCAGATGTATGCCATAGACCCCAGACCTTCACCAATTGACATGTTTCAGTGTGTTAAATATCCCTTAGAGTTTGGTATCCAGGTCTGAGCACCATACTGCAATTGAGGTTGAAGCCATCCAGAAGATGGTGAATTGATGCTCTCCTGCCACTCAGTTTGGACTAGACATCATCTGTCTATCATTTCTGCCTAGGATGGCATGGACTTTTTTAAAAGCCTATATGCTATAGAATTCTATGATGTCTACTCTCACTTTGTGGTGTTAAATGTATCCTAGGTATCTTCTTAAGGAACTTCTGCCAAGCCAGGATTCCCCCAGTCTTGGGTATGTGCTGTTGATGTTTTTGTACCTAAATACCTTTGTTTGGTACCTAAACACCCTTTTAAAATGTCCTCATGGTTTTGACCCAAGCTTTGAAATCTTGATTTGGTTAACAAGTTTATTAGGTATAACTCCCAGTTATATGTCATCTACCAATTTGATCACCTTGATTTCAGTAGCATTATCCAAATTATTGACAAAAATACTGAACAGGACAGGGTCGAGGACAGAAATATTTGGCTGGCTACTTCATTCTTTACCCCTATACTTTCCAGGGTGACAACAATTAGGTAATAAATACCCTGGCTAGAGTTCTTCTATCTGCTCCAAATATATCTTTAATACACTTGCAGTTAGGCAACACAAATGATTCTTCATACTGACCTTGGTTCTTCAGACATGTTCACAGGTCTGAATTTCAGGGAAGAAAATAATTGGCATGATTTTCTTCTTCCTGGTCTCACCATCTCTAATTAGCTATCTTTACTATTTATCATTGAGTTTTTATGGGGAGGAAGTAAATAAAAGAAGAGGATGCTGAGAGGAGACAGAGAAGTGCCTCTAGTAAAGAATGAACCACCAGAAGATTTGGGAAACTACTCCTTTCCACCCTCTATGTCTAGGGATTGTCTAGACCCATGTTGTCTGATCTGGTAGACACTATCCACATTTGGCTATTTAAGTTTAAACTATCTGAAATTAAGTAAAATAAGGAATTCTGTTTCTCAGTTACATTATCCACATTTCAAATGTTCCATAGCTATGTGTTTGTATAAGACTGTTAGTGCAAATGGCACATTCTATCATCACAGACAGTGCTGGTTTAGTAGGTCCTATTTAAGTTGCCTCCTGTGCCTTCTCAACTAAATGTTTTAGATTCCAGTTCATTTACAAACCAGCATTTACTCAGGACTCACTCTGTTCTAGGCATCATATTAATAACTTTCATACTTTTTTTTGGAGGGGGAGGGGTGTTGTTTAACAGTTACGGAAACTGCCAACGTGTAGGCAGAGTAGGTAATTGGCTCATAGTGTGGTTTGAGGGCCCCTAGAAAGTCTTCATGCCTTCAGTTGTCTTCTCCATTAACTACTACAAGGTTTGAAACACCCACCTCTACTGGCTAGGACGGTGAAATGCCCTGTTAAATGACAAATGTGGCCTGGCACGGGAACATGTGGTCAGCATCATTCATGACTACTTCAGTGTGGAAGGGTTTGTCAGATTAATCCTGAGAACCAGGCACCGAGGGAACAGGACACAGGTTAGGTACATTCTGATGGCTGGTAGTAGGAGTCAGGAAAGACCTGAGACTTTCAGTTATCTCCTATGAGAGGGCCTCTCCATTTGGGGGCACCAGAGTGTGGGGGCCTTTTGCCATTTGAAGGCAGTGCTGGATGCTATTAGGGCAGAGACAAAGGGGAGGGGTAAAGTTACTACCAACAAACCCTCTCAACACTTCGTTTGCCAAAGGTAGGTTGGGATCTTCACTCACTTTTGATCAGACATGAACATTCAGCCTCTAGCTTATGTGTGTCTACTCAGCAGATATTTTCCATTAAACGTTTATTGAACAATACCAAGTACTGTGCCAGATGCTGGACATGTAGAGTTCTATGCTCAAGTTCCTTTTCATGTGACCTCCTCCTAAGGCATAGTCATAGCTGGCCCAGTGACGGCCAAACATCACGTTTTTTCCCCACTGGTCTTTTCTCCTGTGTATTACCTGGAACCCACCTTCACCACTCTTATCCCAGTCCCTGTTTTTTCAGCCTTACTTCTGACCTGTTACACGCCAGAGTCTATGATTGATAAGGTAGAAAGGAATGGTACTCTGGGCAGAGGCAGAGATAGAGGTGGATTACAGACTTGCAGACTGCTGGATGCAGATGTGATCCTAGAGCTTGACCTCCTGCCATGACAATAAAGCCAGGTACAAACCCTTTAACCCTAAGAATGTTCCATTGTCATTGCTTGGTCTCACTGAATCTAGAGTGAATTTGCCTGGAGCTTAAACCCTCAGGCAAGACACCACCTTACACCATTGTAGCTTCATGCCCTGTCCCAAGCCTAGCACTGATTTGGTCTATAACATTTGTGTCCTCAGTGTTTATTGTCTCCTGCCAAAGTCCCATCTTATTCCTTCACCTGTTTTCCCAATCCATCCCTCCTCCCTTAGACCCTCCAAGCCTCTATCTGAACTCCCTCTCCCCCCAATCCAGCTGTTGTCCCATTACACTGCCACCTGGGGATGGGAGCTGGAGGCATCTCTGCTCCCACTCTCTCAGATGGGAGTGATTAGGGAACATGTGTGACTGAACTTTTGAGTTGGGATGGAAAATGAGCATGCCGTGGGTTAGGTTCAGTACTGCACAATACTTCAGTTCCAGCCTGGAGCCCATGTGCTTTAATGGACAGTTTTGGTACCCAGGCCACCTGTATGCCTACCCATCTTCTTTTAGAACTCAATCCATTTGTGAGCTGAGAGGAGAAACCACTGGTGCAAAGCGTCATTCAAATAGATTCCTACTTTAACTTCTTGTAGCAACACAGAACAGCTGAGTCCTCTTCCATAGACCTGCAGATGCTCCTTCAGTGGTTTGAAAGTAAGACTGTGTCTCCCAAAGGGCCTAACTTGCTCCACGGGGAAGAATCTGACTAAAAATAGCTAGAAATAGCTAGAATTAAGTAAACTCATGTAACTTATAGAATGCAGTTTCAGCTGTAGATGGAGTAAGTAGCCCCCTCTAGTGCTTTGCTGCTCAGTCATGTATTAAACTTGCACTTTTTATATGCTGCCAGTGAGTATATCTGACCAAGTCAGAGTTGTCCAAGAGGAAGAGGAATTTGGCTTCTGCAATTCTCTTTGTACAAGGCCATGCAAAACTAAAGGCTACATATTTTCAGAAAACAATGGATCGCCTGAGAGAAGCTGCATATTTAGTCATAAAAACACTCCAGTAAATCCTCAGAGGTTGGCCAAGGACATGCAAGTGACGTAATTGAGCACACTCTGTCTTATTTTAGGTGCTGGGAGCCCTTGGCTTCCTATTGCCTGTCAGATGTAGTCTAAACCCTTCAGCCTGGAATTAATATTAGAAAAACACAATGCACAGAGCTGTACACAGTAGGTGTGTTCAGTAAATAGTGCATATTTGTTTTCTACCCCATGGTCCTTCCTCATTAGGACTTACCATCTATCCAAAATTGTCTCCCACTATTCTCCAGTAGGAACTTTCTGGCCCAGCCTACTTGGTCTTTCTATGCCTGACATACTTCTTACTCATTACTACTGCAAGCCATTTGTTTATGCTGTGTCCTCATTCTGCATGCCATTTCCCAAACCTCTACCATCCCCATTCTTGCCCACCTTTCAAAACCTGGCTGAAGCTCCCTCCTCCATGGAGCTTCTGGCGCCCGTTTCATCCCCCAAGAGACCTATTCTTTTTCTGAGTTCCAGCAATGCTTGGCTGAAGCCCACCTTTTGGCACTGGATCGTAGCATGCCTCAACCAAGCTGTGGCCTATTTGCTTCATGTATGTAAATATGAACTGCCTATGGTCGAAAAGCCTTTAGGGAGCTAGGAAACACATAACATGTGCTCTGTTAGCTTTGTGACAGGCTCAGTATAATACGGTTCATACCGTAAGCTCTTAATGAGCTGATGTCATAAGTTAGTACTAAAAGGCGGAATTCCCCAGTTCTGTTCCCTAAGTCACGGCTGACTCAATCTGTGACCTTCACTTTACCTCGTTCTGAGCTCTCACTCCTCTCCAGCATACTGGCAAGAACAGTATTTACATACCCCAAAGAGATGTTTTGTGGATTAGCCATAATGAGTATAAAGCATGTAAAAATATGAAGATCTGTAGAAACCATATTATTATAGGAATAATAATAATTACAAATGCACTTAGTTAAATGCTCCAGAAATCATATAGAAGATGCCTTCTCTGGGGGGAAAAGCAGCCAACTGTACCAGCAATTAGTCAATTATGAGTATTTAATTTTATTTTATTGTTTGCAATTTTTGTTTCTGTGCACAATTGGGTCCTAGTTGCCTCTTTTGCCTTTAAAGTGGAACCCCTGCAGAAGTTGGTTGAAATCAGTGTTTATGGTGCCTAGGCTGCCAAGGCACTGCTATAGACCCAGTGACTCTGACCATGTTTTGCTCCTCTTCACCCTTGAGGATCCCACTTTGGCCAGTGTTCCTTCCCATGCTGGTTTTCATCTGTTCCCAAGGAGGAGTCTCAGCAACACAGTGGTGTGGGTGGTACTGAACATAAGTGTCAGCCAGGCGGCAAAGGCATTTGCAGAGTCCCTTGACAGGTGTCTGGGAGAGACACAGAGGAAACGAAACATGTATTCCCTTAGCTGTGAAAGGCTCTTTTGGTTAGGAAGAGCCTTGGAAAAACTAGGAGAGGCCCTTAGAAAAGTTGAAGAATCTTTCTCTCTGCAAAGCAGCTGCACTTCATTTATTCGAGAAGGCTTTCACATACTCCTGGTTGAAGCTGGAGAGATGACCTCTAGGTAGTTCTGCCTTCACTAAGAACCTCCAACTGTAACACACTTTAAAGGAAGTATTCTTTGCATTCATTCTTTGGGGTTTTTACCCTTATTTATCTGACCACCTGAATCATTCTAAACCATGGATTTCTATAAAGTGTTCTGAGATTTCTAAGGCAAAATTCTTTTGTGCATAATTAATAATTTTTCTGAGTAGAGCATTCTGAATGTATTTGATGCAAAAAAATAATTGGATGATAACACAATTTTCCTTCTCTTTCATCTATCCAGCTAATACAGAAAAGTATTATCAATGTGCTGTCACTCATTAAACAAATATTTATGCATCTGGCCATCAAAATTAGAAATCAGGAGGAAGACAGATTTTTTAAATTATGGTGCTTCATGTTCATGAGTTAGCGGGCACCGACTTTCTGAAGGTTGGATTGCTGTGTGCCTGTGTATTATGAGGTTTTTGTTGGGCTTTTTCTCTGAAAATCTCAACATGAGCGGCTTTGGAAGGATTACAGGGAATATACTTCGAAAGACATTTTGAATATCACAAAATGTTCCTTTTCATGAACGCTGCTTTTGCTTTCAAAGTTTTGTGAATTCCTCTTTGGTGGAGAGTCACCCTGCCCCATCACTTTCCCCCCTCCTCCTGGGCCATCCCAAAGCTAAGCAGCTTCTCCTTTTGAGGAACTGTGGAGCCAGTTGGTGACCCCCGGTTTTCAGAAGCAGAAGGGACTGCTCTGGGATCTGCTACACAGTGAGGAGGTATTACCTGAAACTACATTAATTTCCTACACAGTTTTTCTATGCTGTTCAGAATTCTAGATTTTTCTACTTCTACTTTTTCCTTCTTTTTTTTTTGTTTTTATCGCTTCATATTTCTGATTATATATTCAGCACACACCACAGGGTACCAATTTAATTTTATTGGCCCATTTAGAGGGCAAATAAACCTTTGTTTTTATAAGGAGAAGATAAAGGACCAATTATCCCGGCCCTCAATGCATATTTGCTATTTGAGCTTACAATCAAGTTAGGTGTCTTTACAAGAGATCTCGCTATTTGCACCCTCTTGCCTTATTTCTGGGTATATTGTTGCTATGACATTAACACATTTGCCAGTGAATACCTTACCTCTTAATGCAGAATTATTATTTTATTAGCTTCCATTGCCTTATTTATATTCTAAGCTCCCATTAGAAAAGGGCCAAGCATTGGGGGATATCCACTCCCCTGAACTGAAGTGTCTCCTGATCCCAGTAGGTTGTCACAATGTATGAAATGATCAGATACATGTTGTAATTGGATTGTCACCCAATCAGTTTCAGGAAGCCAGGATGGTGCTGCTCGCTGCTTGCTTGGAATGTAATTTCCTTTAAGAAGCTCACCCTGCACTGGCCCATCCCACGGATAGTTATGGCCTCTACATATCACTTTGCCACTCTAGTTATAATAATGCCATCAGTATTCCAGAGCCAGAAACATTTGTGAATTGGATTCCAGGAGAGAAAGCCCATTCCTCTCAGGGTAGAAGCCTTGGGAAGTAGCTTAAGGACCAGGGAGCAGTTTGACTTTGGAGCTGTTTGTGGAGTGATGAACTCAGAGACAATGAGGGAAGTGGCTGGGAAGTCCCTGCCCTGCTGAGGTCAAAGTCACAGGCCAGTTTTTGAGGGGGCCAGTTGTACTTTCACCACTGGACAGACACCTGGCAACCAGGTGGTAATACCTGGGAGGGTGATCGACTGCTTATAAGAGAGAGCCTGGGACCAGAGTATCATTCTCGTCCGCAAGGATGGAATTATTTTTCTAGAGCCCCATAATGTTCCTCAGGAAAATGGAAGGAAGCAAGAAGGAAATGAGTGGAATATTTCTGGCTATAAAGCAGGGATGGTTATTTTCCTAATTTTTGTGTAGTCTTTCCTTTCCCAAAAGGAAAACATGAAAAAAAGTAAGTATATGGGAATTAGTCACAGGATTGCTTCTAGCTCCTATCAACAGGCTAACAGCTTTTTATAGCTAATACTTCTCCTCAAATACTTACTGTTCATGGCTTCAACCTCTGATCATCAAATTCCCTGGCAAAAGACATCCAACCCATGCTTTCATTTCTAGATCTTAAGCATAAAAGGACTTAGGTGGGGATAAGAGCAGAAACAGTAGGAATGGCTCTTCAAAAGAGGTAGGAAGTCACTGAATTCTGCATATTTGGTAAATGCAGGCAGATTCCTTAGTTACTGATGGTCTCAAGGCAGCAGGACCTATTTTCAGGACTTTGGCAAGGGAGGCAAGGTGGTAGGGGTGGGCCAGGTGGAGCTCTGAGGTACCAGTGTATTAGTCATGAAGGCGTGAGAACTAGAGGAGATAAACAAGAAACTAAGGCTCAGAGCAGGCACGCAGTTTGATGAGTGATTCCCCATTTCATGTATAAGGAAACTGAGGCTCAGAGAAGTAACACAACTTGGCAAATGTCAGAGCTAGGGTGTGAGCCTGCAACTATCTGAAATACTCTAATGGGGACTAAGCAGGCCTGTGACATCTGGAAGGCTGTTAACTAAGGGGTGACCCTAAACTTAAGTATCATGGCCAGAGGAGTTACAAAACTTGGGGAGCCTGGGAATGGCAGTAACAATGAACAGGTAGGAGCACATTCTAGTTTCCTAATGAGAGATTATGGACTTAAGTGGATGGGGACTAGAGGTTAGAGACCTTTGAGGCAGTGCATTCAGTGAATAAGCAGATTCTAGAAGACTGCTCTGCTTGGACTCCAGCTACACCAAATGTTTACTGAGTGATCGCTCTGTGCCAATTACTGTTCTCAGTGCTCAGGATATGGTATTGAGCAAGGCAGACACAAAGCCCTGCCCTCCTGGAGCTCATATTTTTATGGAGGGAGATTTATTACCTGTGTGACTTTGGCCATATTGTTCAACTTCTCAGAGGCTCAGCTTTCTCATCTACAAAATGGCAAGAATGAAGCCCAGGTCAAAGAAAGGGCTGCTGTGAGAATTAAATGATATGATGCGTATAAACCACAAAATGTCTGAAACAGTACCTTTTATTATTATTGTGCTGCATGTGACTGATCACAGTTTAATATTAACAGTTGATTCTAACCTGAGATGAAATTGTGTGTGTGTTGGGGTGGGGGGAGTGCTGGATCATAGGCACATTCAGGGTGACATGGCAGATATGGGGATCTCTGAGAATATCTGAATTGACCTTCCACATCTGGTATGCAGGATTCCAAACCGCTTGCGGATGCAGCACCTGCAGCATAGTTTCCATTGCTTCCCCTTGGAGACAGGGCACGTCTAGTAAGAGCTGCAAGGGTTAAGGACTGGTCTCTGCTTGCTGACATACTCTATGTCTATCCTTTTCTGCATACATATGTGAAAATGCCACCGTTCCTTAATTATACTTCAAACTGTGGACTTGTTTTCAGTAAGCATCACTTAAAATCTCCTCTTTGAATATAGGTTTATCTTTTTTTCAGGTGCCATGCCAAAGGATGAGGAGGTGACCTTTACAGAAGCCTGAGACACTGATTATCTGCATTGGTGTATGGCATTGGTAAGTAAAAGTAACTGTGCAATTGTGGAAGTAATTTAATAATTATTTTAATAGGTCCAGATGGCTACGATGTATTTTTCTGCACTCTACCTGTACTTCTGAAGAAATAAAATACCCTGGAGATCCAGTTGCCTTATAAAAAGGGCAGGATGTCTGGACTCTGAGAGGGGCAGCCTGGGGAGCTGGGATAGCTTTGGGTTGACTGTACTTTTCCATATGCTCTCTAGAATGTTCTCTCACCTCACAGTTCCACCCCCAACGACCTGGACAACGTTTACCAGGCTAGTGGACTCATCCTCATCTTCTGTTCCTTAGCTTAAACCATGACTTTCTTGGGCAGACTTCTCTTATTCCCTCAACAAGGCTGGATTGCTCTCATAGCACCAGGTACTCGTCCTTCACAGCATGCATCTTATTTATGAATAATCAGTGAGCCATTTGTTCATTGTCTGTCTCCCTCAGTTTCATAAGGACAGTGATAGAGACCACTTATACGGCCCCCACCCCCCTGAATTTGGCACAATGGCTGGCACATAGTAGGTGCTCAAGAAATTCAGGCAACTGACTAGATGGGATGAATAAGTAGCATTCAGGAGCTCTGGTTCCTGGTCCTAGCCCTTCCATTTTCTGGATGTGCGGCCATAGGTATGTCCTTGAGCCTTGATCTCCTCACCTGAAAACCTGAAAATGAGGATTCAGCATCTCTAAGGGTCTTTCTGGGTTGGATAATTTGCCACTCCATTAGAGTCAGCATTTGGATTCTTCCCAGTGGGGGAAAATATTCCAGTTGTATTGCCTGGGATCTCCAGTATGTTAATGCTTTGAATTGACACGGGAAAAACAGGTTTAAAGAGTGGATTCCTCTTCAAAGGCCTTGTAGCAGGGACAACCTTGGTTTGTTTGGGAGAAGACCAGCAACTTGCCCACTGCAGACTTCACTTCTCTGATCACTGCTCTGTTTATCTTTTATCTCTATGATTAGGTGCTCTCACATGGAGATCTTCATCCTATTTGTGTTTGAAATTAAAAGCATTTAAACTAGAGAGAGAAGTCTCTGGTGGTAAATGGTTATAAGCAAACAGCTGCCAGCTTTTTTCTGCTGTTTTCTTTCCTCTGTCAATCAAATAAGCTCTAAGTTTTGTTAGGGGCCCCAGCTGGACCACAGAACCAGGAGCACCAAGATGTGTCATAGCCAGCACAGCGCCAGGTTCAGAGGAGGTGTTCAAAATGTCTACAGAATTAGATAAGGTGACAGCTGGGAGGTCCTACACATAGGTTGAGTAGGCAATTTCCCCATCTTGGTGTTATTTTTATAATTTGTACCCAGTTGGCTTTCCAGAATGATCTGAAGCAGAGTTGCCTGCATGGTGTGATTTGAGGACAACTAAATGTTCCTATATGCCCCTGAATCACTCCGCTACTCAGAAATTTCTACCCAGATGCTTTAGGTTGGCATGGAGGGTTCAATGAAATGAAAGTATTACATCTGGGTCAGCTGGGATGATGAAGTATTAGTGATTATTAACACCTCAGAATGAATTAGTTTTTGTATTTAGCTAATGGCAGTGTCCTGGGGACCTAGGAGACAGGATGGGTTAGTTTTGTTTAGGACCTTAGGGGAGAATTAAGAAATTTGCAGAACTGAGGGTACTATTCAGGAGAAGATTAGAAGAGCATCAGAATAAACTACCCTCAAGTAGCTCAAGTTCAGCCTGAAGGCATTGGTCTCCCCCACTTGGGAGTCCAGTGGGTGCTGAAAACCACCTAGGACTACCAAACAGTGACAGTGGACCTTGGGTCTAGTCTGGAGAAAGCCTGAGCACCTCAGATGAAAATGCTGGCAAATTGTTCTTAAGTATAGGAACTGGGAATTCTTTGATTTTTTTCTTAATGACCCCTACCCTGTCCCATCTTCATGTATTTAGCAAACATTCCTGTGCTTTGGCATCCCCACTTCTTTCTCAGCATCTGATTAGCGATGCAAGCCCCTGGCCAGCTTTAATCCTTATGTCACACGTTTTTGTTTATAGTAATGGCAATAATGAATACCATTTGATGATAACTCACTATTTGCCAGACATCATGCTAGGCCCCTACCTATATTATCTTAACTGTCAGGTCCATTTAAGTTCAAAATGTATGATTTTTCTGTTAAGTTACAATGACTCCTCTTTCAAAGCCCGTGGCCATCTCTTCTATCTCCAGTAAAGCGGCACAGACTGGGCCCTCTGACAGCCAATCAGCAGCTATGGAAGTTGCAGTGTGCTCTATACTGCACTGAGTGCTATGGCAGAAACAGAAGGAGAATATATAACCCCAGACAAATACCTCATTCTGAAAGCTGGCCTCTGTCGTTTACTCCTATTTCCTTTCTCTAGTTCTTGAACAGAGTCATGGATCCCCTAAGTAAGCCGGGAGATGGATGCTGCGGAAATGAGCACATTCCACTTCCAAACACAATATGCGATCTGGCAGGGTAAGGAATAGGCTATTCAGATTAATTCAAAGTTGTGTTGAATGGAAACTTCTTATAGATACAAAAGTACAGAGAAGTGAATGCAATGAAGTTTGTGGTGTACTGACAATAGAAGAAACATATTTTGATTTTCTCCAATAATTCAGGAGGTACCTCGGGGTCTTCTACAGTGTCAGGGTCATTGTCATGAAGGTATTATAAACAGGGAGAGGTAGGGTCGTATAGTGGAAAGCACATCCCTGTGGAGAGTCAGAGGACCTGAGGTTGTAGTCCTAGCAATGCAACCTTGGTTACACCCCTGGGCCTCAGTTTCTCCATCTGCAAAGAGGAGAGATTGGTCTCGAGTCCCTAAGCAATCTTTCAGCTCAGATTTGTCCACTGTCAATTTTCACGACAGAGCATGAAAATGGGAAGGTTGTGGTGGGTTGATTGCATGAACATAGGGTTTCTAGCATTTCACCTTCAGTGAGGCATCCCTCCTTTTGAATTATACAAGCATGTTGCCTGCGGTGATCAGGCTTCAATTAAGCATGTGCTCCATTTCATTACCCTGTGTTATACAATCAGACCAACTACTTGGCTGACCTCTGTGTTGAACTGCCCTCCTTTTCTGGCAACCCCAACTTCCCTCTTTCAGCAGCATCCTGATTTTGCTGGGTGGCTGGAAATCCAAAGGAGCCTCCCTCTTTCCTCAGCCCTCCTATAGGACAACTGCCTGATTTGTGCCTTTGGACTGGATATATTTTATATGTGCCTGCCTAAGCCCTGAGGGGTGGGAGTGAAAGTGAATGATGTTGGACATAGTGAGGCCTTGTCACAAAACTTCAGATTCAGACATCTGCTTTTGAATGGATCCTTAATACCAGAAGGCCTCACTGAGGCCAGGCAGTGAACTCAATGGTGTTATTAAATCTCTCCATAAAAAACACTTTTGGCTTGCCTGCCAAATGCTTCAACTCCAAAACAATTTGCCCATGCTAGCCTCTAACTAAATTCCCAGCCACCAAAGTCATGGTCTCATGTCATTGGATCCATTAGCTAGCCTTGGGCTCAGCCCTTGCATGAGTGCTGTTTCAAGCTACTAGTTGGAAATACTCCCTTGGCCCTTTGAGTCCCTCCCAGACACCCTGGAACTCAGTACATGTACAATAATACAATTTACTATAATGTCCTTTCTCTTTTCAAGCAACCCAGCTGTCTGATCTCCAAGTCCCAGCTCACTATATTTGATGGAGGGTATATTTAAAATGAACAGCTGAAATGGCTCCATAAAGTGTCTCCTCAATATCATTTTTATTCTCTCATTGACAAACATAGGGCCGCTCCATGAGGTTGACTGCTAAAACGCTGATATATTGGGGCAGCAAGCCCATGTTATTATGATCATTGTCATTCTTCCTTTTTGTGCTCTGTTATTGTTTAAAAAATTAAAGCAAATTTTCCTAAAAGGTGCCAGAGGGACAGCAGGAGAAGCTGAAAGGCTCCAACCTCTAAAGTGGAAGCAAAGGCTTATCAGGGGAAGTATAGATACCTTGACTGCAACTCCTTCCTCACACCTACATCTTTATCTACTAACCATTAGCCAATTGGCTTCAGTGACTTTGCTGGAACCCAGCATGTCTCTCCAACTTGCATTCCCATTAGCTGAAAGGGAGGATGATAGGGCAAGGAAGATATCACAGGTGTGACTACACATTCTAATACTTGAACCATTCAACTCAAGTTAAGAGGATCGTGCAAAAGATAGAAATATTCTGCCTCCCAAATTAGTTCACCTCACATGGTAGAGAAAAAAATTCCCCATGCTACACACAGAGAACAGTGACATCAAGTCAGGCAATTGTGTTCCACTTTGTGACTTACAGTTGCTTTCCAACTGCAGGCCTACCTTCTCTTGTTTGCCTGGACTATCTCTGTCTAGCAGATAGAAGGTTCTCAGTAAGCAGTTGTTGCAGGCCATCCTTCTTGCTCGCAGGTGCTCTGAAATCCATTAATCAGCTAGGTAACATTTCTTGGGTGTTGTCTTTTCATCTATCCATCTATTTCTTCATTCAGTATTTGCTTTATTGAGTATCTCCACTAGCAGGTGCTACAATATGTGTTGGGAGACAAAGGTGAGCAGGGTGTGCTCCTGCTTCAAGTAGCTCATGGTCTACGTGACAAGGACCAGAGCAGACAGAAAGGAAATACTAGGTATGCACTGTCACATAATTCATGACCTAGTTGAGGAGACATGACTTACACACGTTAAATGATTCAAGAACAACATAAGATATTATAAAATCCAGCATTAAAATGCAGAGCCTTGACAATTTAGTGGGGAGAAGAGTCCGAGGAAGGGGAAGCCATGTGGGTCTCAGGAGCTGCGGAAGAGTCGAGAAAGATCTTTGTCTTTTTCTGAAGAATAGGGCTTCTATTGAAAGCATGTCAGAATTTGGCATTTTTAAAGGATATTCCTTATCAAGGGACATTAAGCAGATTATTCTGGGTTGAATATGAAAGGTAATCTTTTAGGATTTCATGACTAAAATAGGGGTCAAGAGATTAAGATGGATTATAGGTGAAAGGGGGCAAGAATAAAAAATGGCTTTAATTTAAATTCTAATTGGTAGAGGACTTTGGAATGAGTTAAACCTCTAAGGGCCCAACTATAAGACATCTTGCTGAACCTGACTCGGAGAATGGTATTTTCAAGCATGCTGGGCTCAATTACAATTAATCTTAAAAGTTATTGCTTGCTGTATTAAATAATTATCACATTAATTGAATCATCCTATTTGTCAAACATGAAAGTAAAAAAAGTCTCTGGATTTATCTGGGAGGAGAAGTTTGAAATGCACACTTCAAAATTTATATTTGCTGGGAATAAAGATGTAAGAGGTTCAAGTTCAGAAAATAAAATGCACATACAAAGCTTTTGGTTTCCCCATTTGCTACTGTTAACCATCTGAGTACAGGGAAAGAAATTCATTATATAACTCAATTTTTGTGCCTCTGACAGGAATCTCTAGGCTTGACAAAGTAAGAAACTGTCCATTTAGCAAGTTTTCTTAGATATTCCATGCTATCATTAATGTATTCAGTAACCATTTCTTGAGTATTTGCTCTCTGCAAGACCATGTGCCTGGCACAGAAAAATAAATAGTAATGGCTAACATTTACTGAGTGTTTATTATGTGCCTCGCACTAATATACGCCTTTATCTCATTTTTATATGCCTTATCTAATTTATTCTTCCTGAAACACTATTGTTACCTCAGTTTTGCATGTGAGAACACTGAGTCTTGGAGACATTAATGAACTTGTCCAAGATCACACAGCTAGGAAGTACCAGAGCTGATACACAAATCCAGGTGTGTCTGATTCGAGTCTGAGATATTAAACATAATCCTAGCCTTTAAAGAACTCTCACACACCGAATTGTTAAACAGTGTGCATGCATGCTTCAGTTATGGTCTGTAGGTTCAGAGAAGACCACAGTTAATTCTGCCTGGGGATTTTACATAGGAGATGACATTGTAGTTGGACTAGGTGACATTTTAAAAATCTGAGTTAAAAATGGGAACGAGTGATTCTTTCAGCTAGAGGAAGTAGTATGAACCAAGACGTTGAGAAATGAGCTAGCATAGCATATTTAAGGAGTGGTAGAGCATAGGAGAGGTGGGACTGAGGTGTGGGGGAGTCATGGGAATGCCAGAAGTACAACTGGAAAGGTAAAACAGCGTCAGCTCATTAGATACCTTAAATGTTATGGGGTAAGAATTAGACTTATTGTATAAGTACACGGAAGCCCCCATACAAGCTTTTGAATAGAGTGATAATATCAGATATGTCTGTGTTTCCAAGAGAAACCTCTGGAGACATGAGGAAGATAAACTAGAGGTAAGAAATAAATTGGAGATGAGGAGACCTATTAGGAAGTTATTTTACCAGCTGAAGCAATACAAGAGAAAGAGCAGATTAGGAATGGAGATGAGAGTCAGCTGGACATCCTGGGGAAGATATCCAGAAGACAGCTGACTATATGGGTCTGGAGTCTGGAAGAATGACTGGGACAAGAGATAAAGATTTCAGGGCCATGTAGGTCATATCGTGGGAGCATTTATAAAGTGGGGAGAGAAAAGGGCTGAGAAAAACATCCATCATTTGAGGGGTGGAAACAAGAAGAATAGCTTAAGTAGGCAACTGAAAACAAAGGTAGGGAAATAGGAGAATCTGGAGACTGTTGTCACAAAGGTCATAGAAGGAAAGAATGGATGACAGTGTCAAATGATGTTAAGATGTCAATCAGAATGAGGATCAAGAGCCTGACACAGGATTTGGCTATTAGGAGATCATTGATATTTTAATGAGAGCAGTTACAGCAGAGTGCTGGGGAGAGGAGGCAAATTTGAAGAGTGAATCCAAGATGAAGAAGTACAGACAAGGTGAGTCAGTGACTACTCTTCTAAGGCATTTGGCTGATGAAGGGAAGAACAGTCTCATGTCCTTTTTGGCAATTTGACCAAGAGTTTATGACAAAGCACCTCTGTACTTTCCCACCCTTGAAGGGCACCAAAGCTGTTTCACACTGAATGGCCATTCCAGATTCTCATTTTTCAAACCTGTACTTTAGGGTCTTGGTATTTTGTGAATTTTTCAATCAAATTCCTGCCTTATGCTTCCTTTCACCCTTATCCTGCCACATTTCCAGCCTTTTCTATCTATGCACGGAGTAGGCAAATGTTTCTGGTGGAATGCTTCTAGAAAAAAGCTGTCTTACGACCTTGAGGGGCCCTCTCTTCCCTGTGTAGTGCTCACACTGTTCATCTGAAAGAGAGCCTTCCTTTAGAAGCCTTATGTCCTGAAAAAGCATTGTTGATAGAATGCTAGTGGTTAAAAAGGCTCATGTCTTTTTGAAAATAGCCTAGAACATTTTAATTTGACATTTCTAAATCCTTGGCATGTTCTGCTCTTCAGCAAGCCCAGAGCTTGGGAATGTTTTGACAGGTTAAGAAAACACTAGGATGTCCCTATATTGGTGTTTCTGGCCATGAGGCATTGTTTCTTGCTGTAGCATTCAAGGGCCATAATATGGTTTGTACCTTAAATCGATACCTTATAAAACTCCTGCGTAACTGTTGGCTTATTATTTAAAGCCAAGGAATAGCAAATCAATTCTGTAAGTGTCAAGGACATTCTTGACAAAGGGCCGAATGGAATGGGCAGGCTCAGTGCCATGAAAAAGTCCAGTGAAATGGAAAGTTGTGTGTTGTGCCTATGGATTCCTTCCAGATCCATGGGAGCATTCCAGGCTGCTTCTATTTGCTTGCTGGGCTTTCCCAGCCTGGAGGCAGAGCAGGCTGCTACTGCTTTAGGGATACAGCCTGCTATCAGAGGGGCTTCTGTGATGGCAGAACAACTCATATAACACTGAAAAGCAGATCTCCACAGTGGTGTGGAGGAGCCCCAAGAGTGCACACCAAGTTTGAAGCCAATAGGTGAATAGGGTGAAGCAAGATGCTAGGCTGTCCAGCAACTCCGCTGGTAGATCTTGTGGTATGTGGTATTAGAGAACTAAAGGGAGAATGGTTAGGGCACCCCTCATATAAGAGAGATCCAGCTGTAGTCAGCATATTGATTTTTAGTCACAGGGACCTTAGTGGTCATATAGCCCAGTGGTTCTCAACTCTGGAAGCATGTAAGACTCACTGGGAGCTTTTAAAAAATACCAATGCCCAGGCCTCACCTCACACCACCAAATCAGAAACCCCAGGGAAAGGATCTAGCATAGTTTTAAAACTCCTCAGGTGATTCTAGTGTAAAGTCAGGGATGAGAACCACTGATTTAGCTCAACGTTGTTAATTTAGAAATGGGGAAACTGAGGCTGAGAGAGGATTCTACTTCCTCTGGCTGATGATGATAGGTCTGAGACCAAACACGTGTTATCAGGTTAGTGATTGAGGAAGAAGAGAGTCTCTTGGTAGAAGCTAATCATTAGCTTCCTATCTTTTTCATGTGTATAACTCTGATAAAATTTCCCAAGGATTCTAGTAAAATGAAGATGTTAGGATATACTCCTATTGTTGCGTGTGGTGAGAGCATATCTTCTGTTCATTTATCAAGTACTTGGAGTGTCTGCTATGTGGCAAATCCTGTGCTGGAGGCTCCGGGGACTGTAGGGACAGAGTGCTTCAGACAGTTCTCTGTGCCTGGGAGGCTGGCCTAAGAAGAGGAAGACAAGATACAGCCATGGGGGAGTTTGATCCCCCGGGAGAGTCAACGTTGTTAGTGGAGAACAGCTCTGTTTCTTGGTCCCACATTCTACCCTTTGAACAGGGAACTGGTGATGTTTAGCACTTGTAGGAATGCTTACAGAAGCTGGTCATGGATGACCAGTGGCGTGATCTGGTGAGGGGTGCTTAGGTTATAAAGAGCCAGAAGTAGTGTCTCACCATCACCCAAGGGTTTGGCAGCATTTCTGAGAGGGGAAATGTGGTTGGGGGAAGTGGTGACTTCTCTTGGAAAACACGTGGGTATGGGAAGGTCATTTATACTTTGGTTTGAATCCCAATTTCCCCCAATATTAACTGCATCCCTGGTTAAACAACTTTCTGAGCACTATTTTCTTTTTCTAAGATGAGGGTAAAAATATTGACAATCCCCATCTTTCTGCCCCTTACTCTCCGGAGTCTCAGCCCTTCTTTGTTCACTGTAGAGACCAGGCTCAGCTGCCACAGTAGCCTGTTCCTGATCAGAGAAGAACCTGCAGGTCTGCAGCACCCTGGATAGTCTCCCATGTGAGCCTGCAGTTTCATATTTATACAAATCACCCTCTTTTCTTTGTTTGCTCCTTCTACGTCCACCTGAGTTTCTACCCAGTACTTGACTCAAGGTGGTCTGTATGCTCCCCCGAGAGACTACACAGTGGTGCCACTTTTAAGCCCAATATGAATTTGTATTTCTACTTCCGTGTGCTATGTCATTTTAACATGGGTAGTTGTTTGGATAGACTGGCTACTTTTTGAGCACCTATGCACTCCTTCCAGGGTGATATCCCTACCCTAAATGTGTTCTCAGTTTCTGCAGACTGTATTATAGTTCTGTGATATAAATTATGGAAAGTATCACATGTTTACTTTCAATTTTATCATAGAGATGCAAGGTGATGCTAAACCAACCTGTTGTGTCATTGTCATTTCTACTTTGCATTCTATTTGTGTGTGTGTGCAAGCTTGTTTTTCTTAAAGATCAAATCTACTTGTTTCCAAAATGAAATTGGAATTTGAACATTCTGATATATTTTATTGTCATTTTTATCCCTCATTTTACATGGAACGACTGATATCTACTCCATAGGATTGTTGCCAGGATAAATGAAACTAATGGATGTTAAAGTGTTGGGCACATAGTAGGTATTTTTGCTAAATGCTGATTTTCACAAACCCCATGAGCATTTCTGAAAACAGTCATATTTCCTGACATGTTTGAAGGGTATTAGAGTGTTCAAATAGTTTTCTTGTCTGTAATAATATTTTCTCCCTATGCCAACCCATGAGGCAGGTGGCATCATCCCTAATGTATAAATGAGGAAAATGAAACAAGAGACTGTGCCCCCCCCCCTTAATGGTACCAGGGAGTTAGCAGAGTTAAGACTAGAATTCAGACCTTACATATTCAGACAGGGCTCTTTCTGCTTCCCTGTATCACAGCTCAGCTTCTTGCAGTTGTAATGTCAGAGAGCACTAATCTCATTAGTGCACAACAATCAGAATAAATTGGAAGCTTGGCCATTTATAGTACTGTAAGGTTAACAGTAGCCAAGGTGCACTGGGAGAAAGAGTGAACTATTATCTGAGGCAGAATGAATGAGATCCTTCTCAAGTCACAATAAAGACAGCAAGCAGAAGCTCAGTGTATACCCACCTATGCCACAAGGCTGCCACAAGTGTGGGTCCCCGGGACAGCTGATTAAAGACCACCTGACCACCACCATCCTTCTTCCTTACCTATGTGCATTGACATCCTTCCGAGGCAATTCCTCAAGCCATCTATAAATAATCTGAAGGGTTTGGCCAGGCCTGTCTCATAGGTTGAGGCAGCTCAAGTGAACCCTGTTGTGGGTTGTTTGTCCTCCCTTTCTTTTCACTCCCTGCTAAGTAGCTGACTCATCATATGACCTTGAGCAGCAGCTTCTGTTCTAAACTCAGCACTTGAAGCCGGAGGCTAAGAATACAGACCCTCTCCCAGGGTGTTCATGTGGACTACATAATTTCTGCTTTTCAAATATGAAGTATTTTCTAGTGAGTCCTCTGGGGCTGAGAATCCCCTGAGGTGATGTGACAGGGTGCTGGCCCATCATGGTCACAGTCCGTAATATGCTCTCCCCTTGGGAGTCTAGGCTGCCTGCCAAGTGCTATTTTGGAAATGGCTCAAGTTGCCCGTCTTTTGAAGGTCATGGACATTCTGCTCCATGGGAATGCATGTGGCAGAGTAGATTGAGATAAACCTCAGTGTCACTAGTAGAGTTTTAAGCAAAGTGATTATGGTCTACATTTAAGGCCAGCCCCAGTACGTGGTACACAGTAGCTTTGATATTGTGGATGATTGATAGTCACACGGAAAGGTACAGGAAGCATCAGATCAGAACAGCTTCCAGCTGCAGTCCTATAGCAAGGACCTAGAAGCTCTTTGCTGTGCCAGGCATTACCTATTAGTTGTTGGATCTTGTGGAGGTCTGGGATTCTCAGAGTGGAGTCTGAAGCAGTCAAGGCGAGGGGTAGTGGCTATTTACTAACTGGTTCGGGAGTGTTTAATACTTAACAACAGGTGTACTCTGCTGGCCAAAGATTAACCTTGTGCTTTTTTAATGAATAAATGGATCAGATCATTTGGAATTCTTTACATTACAAATCAATTCAATGAGGTTTTCCTACTGATACTGCCCATCCTATAGACACTCCTAGAGTTGAAAAAGAAGGTGAAGGATGGGGATTGGGGGTAGGCTCATTCCAAAACATGAATAAGGATGACAAGTTTTTAGATGACCCAGGAGTAAATGCCAATACCAATCTTGCAAACTTACTTTGCCTTGGGTAGACACTTAGTTACAAAAAAAAAAAAAAAAAGGCAGAAGTGCAAAAGACAAAGCGAAAATCATGGGCAAAGTACACAGCCTGTTGGGGTGGACACCTGCCTGTGAATGGAGTCTTGGCAACTTTAATAGGTCATTTGTGAATCAAGCTGATTGCTTCCATCCCCTAAGAGATACCATCTTTGTCCTATGTTTTGGGGCAAAGAAGGCAGCCATTTCCATTGTGTGGGGGGAAGTATGTAGGATGGGTGGTCCTGTCCCCGTGTACCATCTCCCCAAGCTTACTACAAGCCTGAAATGCTATCATTAGAAATTCAGTTCTTGTCAACCAGCCTGCTGTAATTAGAAGGGGCATGAATTAAATTCTTTATCTGCCATGACCATTTTAACACATAATAGCTCATTAGCCCCCAGCTGTCTCTTTGGAAAATAGGCAACAGTGCCTTCGGAAGAGAGACTCAGAAGAGAACCTTGGAGAGAAGTACTGGAGACTGTGGAGACATCCTGAGCAGTCTGGACTGGGAGGAGCCGGGGAGCCCTAAGCTGCTAGGGAGAAGTGTGTCCCAGGGGCAGGGGAACAGGGACGTTGAGCTATGGAAAAGGAAGCAGAAGGAAACGGAACACAAGCTGGTCCATTTGCTAGGACTGCCCAGGTAAGTCCACCTGCAACAAACAATCTGAGATCATAGCATTCTTTGCCCAGAGAAGTTTCATTATCAGACAGTAATGCTCATTTGGAATCAGCATCACTAGATGCTTTCTTAGATGCACCGGAACTCAGAATCCTGTACTAATGCTTTTCCTCTCAAAACTCAGCTGTAACTCAGCACAGTATGCTAGGAAGTTAGACCCACCCATCACAATCAAGTGGGGTCCTCAGCCCCTAATAAGGTGGATGACCTAAATGCCAGGTGTTTCTCTCATCCTCAGTTGTCTCAGACAAGGCCTCCATGGCCAATCACCCACCACCTGCTTCCTTCCAGCAGTGCCTCCCCGGACACCTGCCCCCCTCCCCCTCCCAGGTGTCAGGCGCACAGAGCTGATGCCATGGGCAGGCCTCTCAGTTTCTACATTCTCTTATTTAGAACCTTGGAGCAATGTAACGTTTTCAGAAACTTCCAAGTGGGCAATTTTTGCCATACTGTGGTTGCTTAAAAAATTTCCTTCCTCTCAGTTTGATAATAGGGCCAGTTCTCTTAACTCCTGTATTTACATTCCCCATACCCCTAAGCAATGGTATCACAAATGAGCAGTTTGTAACCTGTTGCAAATAGTTCAGATGAAGTTCATGCATCTTGGGGCCCCCATAAGGAGGTACCTTGGTATTCTGTGAGCTAATTTGGTTTAGGCTTTGGGTGAGGTGGATGTCTGCTGGGCTGGCTTACACTTAAAAAGGAGGTAGGGGAGAGTTCCTTCACATGGAGCTGAATGTGGGTTCCTCCAGGATCTCTGCCCGAGGCCCCCCTTCCCTGGAAATCCTTCACTACATAGACTGTTTGGAGTAAGGGCACACTGCTGGTAAAAAACTGCTAGTAATTGCCAGTGTGTGACCCTGCTGGGGACCACACCATGAATAGCCATTGGTGCACTGGCCCACATCAGTTATCCTGAAGCCAGAGCAGAGTGGAAGCAACAAGACAGTGCTTTGAAAAGACAGCGGGATGATATTGAGGAAGGTCTGGGGCAGGTGGACCTGCTGGGGGAGGTGGAGACCTGAGGGTGGCAGGCAGTGACTGGTCAGCTGGCATCAGTCTGGGGGGGCTCGGGTACTTTGGGAAGGCTAAGGAGATTGCAAGTGGGATATGAACGTGTCAGGGAGAAATCTGGCTTGCTTCCTTCTTTGCCGATGCTGAGGACAGAAAGTTTTGTTTTTCTGTTGCTGATTTTCTCCACCCTCTCCTCCATTATCCGGGTGTTCCCGGTTCTTACAGAGCCTTTTCCTTGGCTGCCTTATGAGAGGCCTGGCTCTGGGGACTGGCTGGGCTTTCTCAATTCTCGTGACTCATCCTGCAGACTCATTGTCCTCTCTGATGACCTTCCGAGGGGCCTGAGCTCATGGCCTTGACTTTGCTGGCTCAGGGAGGTCTCTGATGAGGGGGAGTTTGCAGGTGACGTATGCTGTGCTTTTGTTAGCTTTGCAAGATCTGAACACTATTTGTTCTGCTGGGAGAAAAAGGCATTGCAGAAATGTCCATGGTCCCTGTCAGCACCTTTTGCCTTTTAGCAGCATCAGATAGTGCTGAAAAGCTAGTTGAAGAGTTAGATGTCAGGAATGAAGCACAGCTGTCCAGTGGATTTTAGGCTGAATGACTGAGACTAATCCAGAGCTTTAAACCTCATTTAGGCTTTGCGTTGTGACGGCTTATATAGTTTAGTCTAAGCATTTATTCAAATACAGCTCTTCAGTGTTGTCTCTTCCTAGACACATTTCTGGAAGAAAATCAGGGAGAAAATGTTTGCTTAATACAACCCCTTCCCCCACCACTCATTTTCCTATTGAGAAGTAAGCCCCGTGCTATTCATAGAGCCTTCCTTTATGATGGCACGCTTGCTCCTGGGGTGGGGGAGGGGCTTGGCTGAGGGTTAAATGGAAGGCGCATCCTCCAGTCCTGTCTCTCAACCATGGCCCCCCTTCTCTCCACCTCTGAGGGGGCCAAGTTTGCCCATCCCCAAAGCCCGCTCTGTTCGGGAAGAGATGTATGCCACTGGAGAGGGGCCCGGCAGCAGCTGCCTGTCATTTGTCCCCCTGACCAAAGAAGCTTAAGGCCCAGTGGGAGCATTGACAGCAGAGGAAATAGTCCATACAAGCCTCGCTGGAACCTCACCTCTCTCTCACACAAAGTATCAAGAATTGCTAAAAGGAGGAAGAAATGTTAGGAAAGCCATATTCCAATTATTCTGACCACTGATTGTCATGCACCTCTGGCGAAACCAGTGTTTTAAAACATAATGGCAAGAATCTCCACCTCTCTTGATGGATTGCGGAGGTAAGGCTGGCTGGGGACCTGAGGCTCACGTACTTTGGTCTCTTCTAAGCTTTTCCATCTCCAAGAAAAATGAACAGGAATCTGAGAAGAGAATGATGTGACTGTGGTATTTATCTGTTTGCTCAGTGCTAACTTTTCTATTATTTTCATGTGCTCTAGAGGTTTGCCTTCATCAGTGTTTTTCCTCCTGGAGGGCAGGGGTCACTTCTGCTCTACTGGATTTGCCCTATATGTAGCACAACACAAAATGCAGAGCAGCCTGTGACTGGGTTTGTGCAGGCTGCTGAAACCTAGCCCTGGAACTGCAGCCCTGGGTTAGGTCAGCGCTTGGCTTTCCTGGGTAGATAACGACGACATTGGGTGTCCTTGGGCTCTCTGATTCACTCATCCATAATGTGTTTTGCATTAGTTTGGCTTGCCTCTGTGGCCAGCCGCACTCCTCTCTCTGGCTCCCAGTAAAAGAGTTCCCATTTTATGCCACACGAAGCACACTACGTATTTTCACTGCTATGCCATGAGCAACTTCAGGGGACAACTTGCCTTTACATTTCTGTGTACCCCAGCGCCTGCTGACTCCTAGTTCACTGAATTGAATTGAGTGGCTACTTGAGTACCTTGCATCTGACCTTGTATCACTGATATGGGGGCTCGTGAGAGAAAACTACCCTTGGAAGAGAGTAGCTACTCCAAAACCAATGGCAACATATCCGCCCCCCAAGCCTGCACCAGTTAAGCAGACCTCCCAGTGCTACACCACAGCAAGAGGGCCCGGAGAGGCAGAGAAGGGAATGAACATTTTTTTAAGCTCCCTCTTTGTAACAGAAAATTTCTATGTACTGCCTCATTTAGTTCCCACAGTGGCACTCTGGCATCCGGGTAATCATTCTCATTACAGATAAGAAAACAGAGTCAGAGAGGTAAAATGGCTTTCCAAAAATCCCACAGCTTAGAAAGTAGTAGAGCAGATCGGCCCACTTATGTTCTATTATATCCTGAAGTGTCAGCAGAATTTTGGGGAGCATTTAGCTGGGCTTGGTCTGTGCACTGTTTCTGGACCCTGGTTACTTAAGGACATGTGTTTTCCCCCTGCAAAGGGCCCAGTGTTTTGGACTGGTGAAATATCTAGTGTCAAAATATAGTCACCTTGTACAGCCAACTTTGCTGATGTAGCTATAAAGGTTTCCCTCAATTGTTACCTTTGGAGCAACCACTGATTCTTCTGTAACGGTCTAGAGCATCATACCCAAGAGTTACCTAAAGATGCAGATTCCTTATCCCCCGCTCCTCCCATTTCCATGGATTCTATAGGTGGGAGGCAGGGCCTGTGACTGCACTTCAACATCCCCCACAACACTTTGAGAGCACTGAATTCTCACCTTTAGACCACCAGGGAGCGTCTCACTGACAACACTTGGAGAAACACTGGTGGACAGCAGCACATCCTGCAGGTTTCTATTAGGAGATTTCCCTCATAAAAGGGGTATATGATCAATAGGTTTTGGTAACTCTGAGTTAAAAAGAAATTGATTTCTTTCCTGCAGGTGAGCCTTCTCGAAGCTCTTAATAGGTTCATGTGCATTGTGAATGTTCAAGAGGAGGTTACAGAAAGGAAAAATTATCTCATGATGGAATCTTGTAATCCAGTAATATTTCATATCTATAATAGCACCTGGTATACAGGTGCTAATTGCTATTTATTACAGAGGCTTCTATTCTTGCTTTGGACTTGATCTCAATTGTGAGGGGAGAAATATAGTTCAACTTCATTGTTTGGGGCTAAATTGAAGTTAAACTCAGTCATAGTTAGGGTACAGTCTGAGTTACAGAATGTTCTTAGGTGAACATTGCACTTTATTCAGGGACCTTCAAAGGCTAAAGGAGGGCTGCTGAGATTTTTGCATGGACCTGTTCCAGATCCTATGTCCTACTGTAATGAATAGATGGAAGGATGTGAACTAACCTTAACCCTCTGTTTGCCATTAAATGCTTCTAAAGTACCTTAATAGCTTATGTTAAGTAGCTTGTTAATATTCATTAATTTAAAGGAGCCTTTCCTTCCTTGTAGGGTGAAAATAAATTCAGCTATCTGTGTCTGAGCATTCCAAATTTGGAACTAGTAAGGCTTGAAAGAGAAGAGTTGCCTCAGTTTGTGAAGTGACTCTCAAACTTTAATGTGGATGTATAAATGATCTGGGGCATTTGTTAAAATGCACATTCACAGGCCCTGCTCTCAGGGGTTGGGCTTGGGTATCTGCATTTTTAACAATTGCTCCAAGGGATTCCTCTGAGAAATGCTGATAGAGTGTTTCTATTTGGAGAGACTGTTAACCCTTTCAGGTCACTGAGAGTAGAGGGACTGGCTTCTTGTACTAAGGAGTAGATCTAGTGGCATGGAAGAGTTAATTCATCATCTCAGAGGAAGCTGTCCTGCTACATATGGTAAGTTTAGATAATTTTACTTTTAGTGTCGATTTTTTTTTCTTCATTTGGGCTGAAATAATTCTGGAGAATGGCATCAACCTGTTCTCAGTCACTGCTCTGAAAGCTAAAAGTGATGGGAATACTGTCACCTTGTGTTCCATAGGATGAAAAGCTATGTGTATAGGAGAAATGGAATTTACTCATGGCATTGACTTTGGTATTGGTTTCATGAGTAATGCTTCATTTCCAAGGGAATAGAATATGGAATTCATTATTAAACCAAATGTATTTTATCTTTTGCTGGTTTGATTTTTACTTTATTGGGGAAAAAGCATGATCTTTAGGACTGAACTAAATTAATAGCCCAGCTCTGCCCTCACTAGTAGCATGACCCTGGGAAAATTTCTTAACTTCTTTAAACTTCTCTTCCCTTTATCTGTAAAGTGTGTTTAAAAATAACCATCTCATAAGGTTGCTGGGAGTATTAAATGAAACAAATTATGTAAAGCACTTGGCCCAGTTCCTGGCACATTGTAGATGCTCACTAAATATTAATGCTTCTTTATAGGAAACAACTAGTGCAATTCTAATTGTGTTTCTGCACCTCAGTCATTTGTCTGAGCAAGAGATCCTGTAGATACCTCCACTTCTCTAGGCTTCCGTTTCCTTATTTGTAAAATGGGGCTAACAGAAGTAGCAATGTCATAGGTTTCTTGTATGGATTTAGATGACATAATACACATAAAAGCATTTAGCAAATGCCTGGCACAGCATAAGAAGTCAGTGTTAGTGGCCATTATTACTGATACTATACATTGCCCATCATTCTCTCCTTGGCACTGCAAAAGCTCCCCAACTAATAGAACAAATGGTGGTGTTAGTTTGGATAGAAGACTGTCGGGATGATTTCTTGTTTTTATAAAATGTTATAAGTAATTGATAATTTGCACCAGAAACCTAAATACAACTTTTGGCACATAACAGCAAAGTCTTTGTCACTGGCAACATATTACCTGAAGCTCTTGGTAGATAAACTGGCATTTTGTCAAGCTTATTTAAACCTGAAGTTGTGACACTGCAACATAGTAAAAATGACCTTTAGGGTAAATATCTGAAAGACCCCAAAGATGAAGATGTTTCTGGAGAAGTAAACATTCTGAGTTTCAAAATGAGATACCACATTATGCCTTCTAAGAGCAGAATGTTGGGATTTCTCATTTGAAAATAAAGGAAATACAGGGTGGTTTGCAATCTCAAGGTAGGATTTTTTGTCTCTCTTTTGTTTTGTTTTTGCATTTTATACAACAATCTACTTTGTTTTTTTCCCCAGAGACCTTAGGATCAGTTGATTTACCTAGAACATACTTTCATGGTCCTGTCATTGCAAAGACGGTACCTTTTACTTAGTTACATGAAGTCCTTCCAGGGCAGTGCTGAATCATCAATGAAATAAAGATAAGTTTATGTGCAGGATCATGAGTAAATCTTATTTTCTTAAAAATTGGTAAACCTTACATGGTGTATTTAGTGGTTCTCAAGTAACTGGAATACCCAAGTCTATTGATTTGAATGTTCCAGCCCCTGATAATGCTTGATAACAAAACTACTTGATGCAATAAAAATCAGCCCATCAAGCAGGTTTTTGAGAACCACTAAGGTGGTATGTGGTGTGGGTATGTGAGAGGAAAGAAGAGGGAGGAGGAGGAAGAGAGGCATAGGAAGAGTGGCAGCCTGCTGTTGACACATTGTGTGTGAATTAATCATTTCTGAATTTTTTGACAGAGATTTGGGGGCTGGGTGATTTAGCCACTGACTCTTAGGACTTTGGGCAAGTCACTGAATTTCTCCTGTTAGAAGAGGGATGATAGTATATCATGTCTTGATGAGAGACTGATGTGTTTCCTTTCCAAGGCTGTTTTTGTTATGTGGCTAGCCTCGGGAGCAGCCTGAGGACTCGTCCCCACTCCTGACTGGTTTCTTTCGCTGGGACATGCAGGCATTTTCTACTATGTACACTCCAAGTTTGCTTTTTTTGACTTTCTCATTACTGACATTGCATTAGTGCCTTTTAATTGGGACAAGGGAAACTTCTTATTCAGAGGATTTATAGAGATGGCTTTTAAGATGTGGATTGTTAATCTTTTGCTCTGGGGTCTCAGGCAGCTTTCTTGAAGGTGTCATGTATATAGCACCCAAAGTATGTGTAAAGGAAAATTTATCAGTAGAACTTGTATTGTAATATTATGTCCTCCTGAATGTTTTCAAGCAATGTTACATGGAGACTCACAGGGTTCATTCCACTCCTATAGTCTGTTTCTGTGTAACAAGAATTCAGTGTTAAACTGTCATAGATTAGTTGTGGCTCTTTTTTTGATGATGTCAGCAAATTCTGGCACTTGTGGTTGGTCATAATGCTTTTGCTTGGGTTAAAAATTGTTTTCTAAATAGCCACATTAAATAAAATGAAGTGAATGATTTCTGATCCATACGTATTTTCAAAGGACAGGATATTGTTCTAGAATGTATCTTGTATTTTCAAGAAAGGCAGAGTGTAGTATCCAGGTATTTCAAACGTATGTATTCTTGGATAAAGATGGAAAGCAAACATGGATTAAATATGTATAAATCAGCAAAGGCCTAGCTTTATGAATTTTGTACACTCATACCAATGATTGGACCACTAAAGTAGATGGTAGTAGCTGTAAAACCTTTAATATTAAAAACACTACAACATGTTGAGGTAAAATAAAGGATGTTAGGTATATCTCCTTGACTCACAGAGTCATAGATGTTGGAAGGGAAGGGACTTTAGATGTTATCCTGTTGAAATCCCTCATTTTACTGATGAAGAAACTCAAGCCCAGAAGAGAGAAATGACTTTCCTGATGCTACAAAGGGAACAGGTAGAAAGTCAGAGGAGAATCCAGAAAGTGCAGTGTCAGCAGAAGCTAAGGAAAGGGAGAATTGAAGAGGGTAAAAAAACCACAGCATCATTGCAAAGAGACTGAGGATGACAATTGAAATACTGCCCTTGGATTTGGCAAGGAGGAACTCACTGGTGAACTCAAGAGAGAAATATTGGTAGATTAGTGAGAATAGCAGATTGTGGGATGCAAATGGAGACCGATTGTGACATAGAAAATGGAGGCAATTCAGACTGGGAGAATTGAAGAAACAAAAGGAGGGGGCATAAGTCAAAAACATAGCAGGTTGAAAGAATGATCATTTTTTAATTTGGAGCTTTGACCATGGTTTGAAAAGGACACGTGAACTCCAAACTTGTCATGTTTCCATGATTGAGAATAATAAATGTTTATTTGCCCCTCCAAGCCAGAACTACCTTCCAAAAAAACCAAAAAACAAAAACCACACACTAAGACCCAACCCCAAGCCTGACAGCATTCAACCTAATGATGTAGAAGGAAGGGCACAGGCAGAAATCAAGCAATTGAGACTTCAAGGCTACCCAGCAGTATGACCGACCAGAGGCCAAGCCCCAAGTGTCCTGTAATTATATTTGACAAGCATATGGACTTGGTACCTTCCTATGAACCTAAAAACTCATACTGATCCTGCAATATTTCATTTGTTACCTTTCTTCTCCCTTAGTAAGGTTTGGGACATTTTTTCAAGAAAGCCACTATGTTTACTCCTGGTTGCAGCTAATTAATTATGGAAATCACTCTGAATTCCTGTTAACTGGGCTAAACTGGATGGGCTTAAAACCACGTCTCCCCTGAAATTATGGAACTGGTCTCTTTGTGGCTATAAATCTTGATCAAGGTCTAGGTTGGCATTTCAGTTGCTTAACAATTGATACTCTGGCTGGTGCTTGAGGCAGATATTCAGTCAGCTCCACGGATGGTTAAGACAGTTGAAAGGATTACTGGGGGCTGCTGAACTAGGCATCAACATCACCAGTCTATGACAACATTGAATTTAGTGCTGAAAACATACTTAAATCAAGTATGCTGTAATTATGCCTTTGCATGATGACCTCATTTAATTCTCAGCATCAGTCGAGAAGTAAACCCAAGTCTGATTCCAAGTTGCTACACATTGTTAGGCTACCACTTTAGGTCTTTCACCATTCCTCCCATCTGTATAATTTTTCCTTATCACTGAAGTCCATTTGACTCTCTCCAAGAATTCTGTATCTGTGAGCTCTCTTTCCTACTGAAATCTGCTTTCATGAAAGGATCTGCTATGTGAGTCACATGCATCATGATGTGAATTTAGATAGTGCCATCTCTTTGAAAGGGATTTGCATCTTATGTATTATCAGTGTAGAGTGAAAGTCTAGGCTCTCTGTTAAAGGGGCTTCGGGCATCAGTGAGCAGGAGTAAGAGCTTTTGGGGGTGAGGTTCACAGGATTCAAGCCAGCCCCTGTGACATTCAGCCAGGTAAGCCGCACCTCTTCTGCTTATATATAAAACTGGCACTGGTCCCAGGCTTAGACTGGCTATGTTTGACAAAGGGGAGCCCAGTCCTATAGGGAGATGGGAAAAGATGACCTTTAAGGTCTTTTCCATCCCAGAGATTCAATGAGCCCATGATTTGATGACTCAGAGAAATAAGTAATTATCTAGTGATATCAACTGGGAGAGACCAGGAAAAAAGAAATCTACTTTCTGATTCCAGTGGTGTGAGTTGGTTGCTCAGAAACATCCCCAAATAGCTGAGTTGGTTGCTCAGAAACACCCCCCAAAATCTCTGCTTCATTTGGTCAGGTCATCCTGACTGTCCTTGCTTCTCTAGGGAGAATCATCTTTCATTAAAAGGTAGAAGTGGGGGAGCTAAAACCAGACAATATTTAATGCTGGGAGGGCCCACATGGCCTATTTATTCTAACCCTTTCATTTAACAAAGGGTCTAACTGAGACCCAGACAGGTCATGGTTTGTCAGAGCAGAGGGGGAGCTGGAACCCAGGACTTCGGGCTCCCAGCCCAGAGTTCTGTTAAACGTATATACCCTGCTGCCTGGTGCTATTCTTTTCCAAACTCATATTTTCATTTAGTCCCTGGTAAGGCCAGACAAATACAACCACCGAAGTGAGGTTTAGCACAGGAAACAACTGCTTCTCCACTCAATCCCTTCTCACTAGGGGCTTTTTCTTTTGAAAAGCTTGATACCCCAATAAATCCATAGGCCTGGGATGCATACATTTAATTAGAGAGAACCCACTCTTATTGTTTGCTTTTCCAGTTGATCCTGCTTCTGACCAGCAGGAAAAAGGCTGGACTTCAATGAGGTTCGGTTCGTGTGGTGGCTCTGCCTGTAGGTAAAGTGCTGAGACTGAGTGGGGTGCTGGGGTTGGGGGAGATGTCCCCCAGAGTCCCCACCTGGTCAGCTGGTGCAGATGGGGGCTATGTGGGCCTTACTTCTTTTGGCCTTCTCTTGTCAGGAGTTTGGTGGACTAGTGCACAGTGCTGAGATGATTGCTCTAGTGACTAGCACCCTCCCCCCCACCTGAAAACCTAGGCCTTTCTCCTGCTTGCCTGCTGCCTCAGCTTGATTTGCCTGACTCACCTTAGTCTTAATGGCAGCGACACATGCAAAGAGCACATGCAGTTAGCAAGGAGCCAGCCCCACTGAAGTCGAAGCCTAATTCTAACTTGCACAGCAAGCAGTTTGAGCAAAGAAAACCGCCTACAGATCTGAAAGAAAACAATAGCTTATTTCTAAGGAGATTGGAATTTGTGGCACTTCTAGCACAGTACAGCATGGTATTGTGGGTCAAAGAGAAGGCTCTGGGGCCAGGCCGGCTGTGTTCATCTCCAACTCTGCCACTTACTAGTTGTGTAGCCTTGAGCAAGGTACTTGACCTCTCTCTGCCTCAGGTTCCTCTTCTGTGAAATAGACCTAAATCATAGTGTTGTTCTGATGATTGAAAGAGTCGGTATAAATCACTTAGAAGGGTGCCTGCTGTGCAGGAAGCACTGTGTTGGCTCTTAGTGTTCATAGGAAGAACAATGAAGGTGTGTGTGGTCTTCCGCTGATGTTTGAAACTGCTGTTTTCTTGGTTCCTAGAATTTTTGGCAAATTGAAATATGGAGGCCATGTCCTCTCAACCAGGTGTGTTAACATCATTGTGATCCCTTCTCTAAATTGAAGTTGAAAATTTGTCTCCCATAGGTAATCTTGCAGACACATGCATTTTCTCCAGAGAGGGGAGTGGTCCTCTTGCTGCTGCAGAAATGAATACTGGGCTGAGTGCATAGAAAGTGAAGGGGCCTTGTAACTAAAGTAACAAATTAGCAATGATTCTGCCAGCAGTTTTAAAACAAACGGATTGAAAGAGAGTTCAATAACGATGTGCCTAACTTAGAGTTGCACTCGAAGCATTTAGTAAACATGTCATTCCAGTATTGAAAACAGCATCTAATCAAAGCATGTTTATAATTAGACATCACATATAATATCTCTCAAAATTATGCTCTGCCAGGTGAGATGCCATTTGCTGGAACACTGAAATTGACTATTGGTTCAGCCTTTGTTATTATTAAAAAGACAGGTTGGGGGGTACCAAGAGAGACTCAGATCACTGAAAGTGCTTAATTTTAATTAGAGAGAAAAAATAATATGTATGGTAGCCTGTACAGAGAACCCTGTGCCAGTAAAAACTGCCTCAAAAGGTATGACTATGTATTAATTTAAACCAGGCAGACATTGGCACTGCATTCTTTTACTTTTCATTAACATTCTGATTTAGAACAACAGATTGCTGCAGTGAGGGGACAAGAACGGCAGCCAGTGAGCCATCTGCCGAGCATCTCACCGACGGCTCCACTAAGGAAAGAAGCTAGTGACCCTGGAATGTATGCAAGAGGGACACACACCATTAGCTAAGTGACAGGATGAAAGATGGGGAATTGCACTGGGTCAGAGGAGACAGAGGTGGAGAAGGCAAAGCAGAGCTCATTCTGATCAGAACTTGAAAAGATCCAAGTAATTACAGCAGGCCAATAGGATGGCAATATGGTGGGTTTGCTCGTAGTGGGGTTTTTTTTCTTTGAAATTACAAGTGGGACAAGGAAAGGGAGTCACCAGCTAACACAGTCATTTGCCATGCATCTCACATGGGATACATTCTTCAGCTCAGTGAAGATTTGCCCATTTAGACACACCAACTCTTGAGCCCTTTGAGATGGAAACCTAAGATGGAAAACCCTCTCCCTGCCTTTTTAAATGCAGGTGAGGCAGGGTGGTGGGAGTGTTCTGCCTGGATGTAAACTGTAAGGGGGTGCACTGTACGTAGACAATTTAAAGACGGTAATTAACCATCTAAAAGTCTGCCTTTTATTATCACAATGAACAGGCAATTCTAAACAATATCAGTGAAATAAATATTCCTCCCAGCTGGGATGGGCCTCTTGTGTCACCCCTTCCCCACAGGTTCCAGGTCCATATGGGAACTGCAGTTCTGGTGCTGGCTGTGCTCTTTGGCGTCTCAGGCCTATTTGTCCCTACACTAAATAGCCCCCAACTGCTGTACCTTTAGAGCTGGCCATTCTGCGTGCTGTTCCCGCATTGTCAGCTATCACATTTCAGTATGCGTGCTTTTAGGAGCACCCTTTTCTTAGGTGTTATCTTCAGTAACCTAGGAAGTATTGAACGTTGTCAACCTCACAGGCAGAGAAGAGATAGAAGGCTATGAAAATAGACAGATTAAAAGCACAGTAATCTGTATCCTCTGTATAATAAGGTGTGGAGGTGTGGGATGCATTGTAGAAAGTTTTTCTTCAGAAATAGTTAAAATAAAAATAGCACTTGCATGGCTGAAAGACATGTGCTTCAATTATCTGGAAAATTAGTTTCTGTGGAACCACTCATTCCTTTACAATGCTGATTAAATGGAAACATCATGGTGAATGGAAAGAGCTCAAGATGAGGAGACAGTAAGTAAGCCCTGCCACTTACTGGGAAAAACACTTTAAGGTCTCAGAGCCTCAGTTTATTTAACTGTAAAATGGGAACAGTGATAACATCTGCCTTGCCTCCCTTGCTGTGAAGTGGATATCACAACAGCCTTCATCCATGCACGTGCCCAGTAAAGTGCCACCAGTCAGTGTAGGTCACACTTCTCTCACCCTCCCTCATACTGCACCCGAACATACCTTGAGGGATGATCTCTGTGTTTTTACTTCCTTTCTAGAGCCATTAAACTCTTAAGGCACATTTGTGTTCACGCATGTATCACAATTAATTACTGGGGTCTTTCCCACAAAGGTTGAGGGCTTCTCACTCAGAAAAGCCTAAGAAGAAAACTTATCTTTAGGTAACCCTGTGTAAGTGAGCTATGAGTTTCCAGGACAGTTCTCAACTGGAATTGCATTAAGCTCAGCTGAGTCCTGTGCTACCTATTCCCACCTTCCTCAACTCTTGAACACACAGCAGAACACAGGGCCTGAGGAAGGGCGTAATGATCCTTTATTAACCTTTCTTGCAATTGCACCAGCTTTGATACTGTTTCATCTTAGCTTATCTTGTTATTATATCTCCAGGGCAGCTCCTCCTGTCTCTGAAATGAGTAGGGCTCAAGCTGCTCTCTCCCAGCCGCACACACCCAGGCTGAGCTTCTCCTTGTACTCTCTCTGTGGTGCTCACTCAGAACCCAGAAGGAAGGAGATAGTGGCGACTTGAGTGGCATTGTTCTCCCCTCACAGTTTAACTTTACACCCTGAACAGGAAAGGTGACACCTTGTTGAGCACTCTGAGTGGATGAGCCACACCAAGGAGTTGCCTTTTGGGTCCTGCTTCCCTTCAGGATCCCCACAGGCTGGGCGGGTTCCACAGGGAGGGCAAAGTAGCATCCATCTAAGTAGTGTGATTTCAGGGGTAACCCAAACGCCACCAGAAATAGCTCTCTTGTTGGCCTGTGCTGTTTCTAGAATGCCCGTTACACTGTAAATATGCTATTAGAGGGACCAAAACAGGGGTCTTGATTATTAGTTTAGTATTGATTGATTTCCTGGTTTTGACTTTTAGCTCAACATCTATGTACTGGAGACTAGAGAAGTATGACCACTGGTGACAGCACTGACTATGTGCTGGGCATGGTGCTAAGCATTTGGTACGAATACTCTGATTTAATCCTGACAATCACTCTAGAAGGGAGGCAGCTTTGTGACTGTCATTCCACAGATGAGAAAACCGAAGCACAGGGTGTTTACGTAGCTTGCTGACAGTCGCATAGCTGCAAGTGGCAGAATCAGAATTCTCACCCAGGTCAGCTCGAGCTTTAAAACCCACATGAAGCTGCCTCTAATATCTGGAGCCCAAACTCGCCTACAACGCTACACAAAAACCCCAGTATAGAACCAGTTCTAGCTCCTTACAAGACAGCTAGGGACTTTGGGCATGGGGGAATCAGTCATGAAATACATATTCCAGAGCATGGGTCTCTGCTGTGGAGGCCAGTCTTAAGTGGGCCATCATGCTGGAGTCTGGGGCATCTTCTGCGTGCACTTAAGGGAGGGCAAGGTAAGGGGCAGAGCCCCCCAAAACTCCCCAAGGAAACCTCGTGTTAGCATCTGAATTAAGCATATTTGAAGCTAGGAAGGACCTTTGGGGTCACCCAGTCTAGTGGCCTTATTTTACAAATGGGAAAAGGTGAGGCCAGGAGAGAGGCAGGCCCGTAGTTAGTTAGCAGTGGCAGGGCAAGGGTGAGGTTTTACTGCCATAGCACATTGCCTCCCTCCTATGCGTGGAAAAATTTAACTCTGAACCAACCAATCCTAAATCACTTTTTTTCTTTTTTATCTAGCCTAATAGAAACACAGTCACAAGTCTGAGACCATGTTTTCAGGACTCATTCACTGAGGCTGTCAGGGGACCTGGTTGTCCTCACTGATTTTGAGCTCAGAGACTGAAGATATCCCCAACAGCATCAATGAATTGAAGCTTCTCTGATGGGACTTATATTTTCAGCTGGCACCAACTCAGGGCTAAGGAATTCTGTATGTTTACTTCCCGCTGTATAAAGTAGGCCGGCCTTTGACTTGCCCCAAATCTGTTCCTTCCCAGCATTCAGGGGGAGCCCCTTGTTCTAACACAACAGGGCTTGGTGAACAAGGTCATTTCACCTTTCCATCCATCTTGCTGACTTCAGACTATGGCCACTTACTCCAGACATAAGAGGCCTGATTCTGGCAGGCCCTCCCCTGGGGAACATTTTTACACGCAGCAGCTAGTGATCTCTGTGGCCCAATAGACTGCTTTTTAACTGCGTTCTCCTCCCTGCCCCCACTGCTTCCTGGCCAAGGCAGGGAGTCCCTCTCAGCAGGAGCTGTGCAGAGGACACGGTGAGGGGGAGCTGCCTCTGACAATAGGGTCTCCCTCAGCTGTGCACAGGAAGCGGGGGCACGTCAGGATTGGAGTCTGAGGTTAACCTTGATGGACTCTGTCCGGGCCACAGTGGCAGCTGGGGACAGCTGCCAAATTCTGGAGCTAAGAATAGTGAGACCTCATTTGGGTTTATCGTATTGACACATTTCACACTACGTTTCTTGGGCTGCCTTGTTGGATAGCATTTGTAGTCACCTCTGGAGTCTGCTATTGAAAAACTCTGTTCTTGTTTCTTTTTTAAAATAACCTTCTGTGGTGTTGAACTTGAAAAGGTTGTCAGATAGAAGTGTTTATGTGCTCTCATCTCAGTTAAAATAGTGTAGAGATGAAAGTATCCAACACATATATTTATTGAGTACCTGGAGGGACATAATTCAGGAGATGAGGTGATATCTGACCTGCCATCCGTGATGCAGCTCTCGTTTGATGTAGGCTGTATGCATGCCAGGGTAAAATAAATAGTCCTCTGGCTGTAATCAATTTACTTCATTCAAACAATTGGCAATTGTATTTTCAAGCAACTGGCAATTTCATCTGTTTTACCAAGTTTTCCAAAACACACAACTGAGGACTGACTGCAAAGATAAATATTAATAATCGAAGAAAAGCCATCTGCTGTAGGGGTCACTGCTGGGGACACCAGAAGTCCCTTGGGAATCTGGCCAAGTCTGAGGGCGCAAACTCCACCTGACTGAGGACCTCCCTCACTTTCCCACCCCCTTTTTCTCCCTCACCGGGAATGTGGTTGGCATTTTAAATATAGTAGAGCTATGCTATATGTGGCTTGTTGTTTAGTAAAATTCCAATAATCAGCTCCTACCTACATGGATTCCACAAATATCTGGATGTTTTCCGTATCTGCTTTTAGACAATGGTCAATAAATAAAAAGCTGCAGTGATTGCTTTAGGATTCTGCTCAGGAAATCAGGAGACCTGAGTTCTAGTCCCATTTCTGTGAATGGCTCTGTGAACTTAACCTATCTCCTCTCTGAATCTCTTTTCTTATATATAGCATTAAAATGTTGCACTACATGATCTCGAAGTTCCCCTCTGCCAATAACAGTCTATATTTCCAATACCAGGGGTTTAATTTCAGAACCACCTTTCTGGGCTCAGTACATTCAGCCTAGTCTCCTGTACCTTCTGCATGTTCAGTCCTACCTATGACAGTCATAAATTATATCAAACTTTATATACTTAATAATCATAATTTATTTCATTGTTTTCAAAGCGCCTTCACACTCATTCTTTCATCTAATCTTCATGTAATCCCTGTAAGGTACACAGCTCAGGCATTATTACTCCCATTTTGTAGATGGAGAAACTGAGACCTAGACAAGTAAAATAACTCATGCAAGGTCACAGGGCTAGATAGCAGAGACGGAACAAGAACCCAGGTATTCTGACTCCAAGTCTGGTGCTTTATTCCTTTCACAAATATAATATTAACAATGGCAACTAATAGTTGTTGAATGCTCACTATATACCAAGTACTTTCCACATATTTTATCATTTAACTTTTAGCACAGCCTCATGAAGAGGGCACAACTATTTTCCCCATTCGTCAGATAGAAAAACTGAGGCTTGGAGGGGTAAATTTCCTCACTCATGGCTATATACTTAGGAAGTGAATGATCTGGTATTTGAACCCAGAGATTCTGACTTCTGAGTATAACCACCATTCCTATATGGCCTATCTTGAGATATATAGCATGTACCTTAAAGAGGATGGAAGGTCAAGTTCTCACTTTGGTTGCCCTGTCTGGGGGCAAAATAATGATCATTCCAGAAAGGTCAAGGCACCTAATCAGTCAGCAAGGGTTTGTTAAGTAGTTACTGTGTGTTCAGGCATGTGCTAGGATGCAATGTTACAGGGGATTGAGGCATAATTGTAAACCTCAGTGAATTAGGAATCCACCTAATTGTATAAAATTGAGTAATAGTTATATAAAATCATGGCATATATATAAATAGGTCATAAAGTGACACTATGAGATACAATAATTTATAGACATTAAAAAAATCAAATTTTCAAAGAACATTCAAGGGGTCTGGAAAAATGTTTCCTATATAATATAAAGGATTTAAAAGGCAGGATGGGAATCTGTACATATGGTAAAACTAAATTTTTCATGATTTTTTTTACTTGGATGATTTTTCTTATCCATATTTTCGAAGTTTTTTTTCTTTACACTGAGCATGAATTAATTTTATATTTTAACTTCTATAATAAAAAATCCCGCATTTAAAAAATCTGGTTGGGGTAATATGACATATATATGAAACAATTAGAGAAAAAACGGTATCAGCAAATGGTAACATAGTAAGATTTACGGTGTTGTCCTAGTACAACACTCTGCTGGTAAGTTTCAAAACACGGTGGAAAAGAGCCCTCTCTGGGAATACGGCAGTCTGGATTCTCATCTTGTTTCTGCCATCAGGACTCTGCATCCCTCTTGGCAAATCTCTTCTCCTTTCTTGGCCTCACTTTCCTCATCCGCAAAATGAGGTAGTTGGACTAGAACCGCTTGACCTATCTCCAACACTGTGATATGTGACAAGACTTCAAGACTTTGTTTTGCTGATTCCTGACTATAAATCAGAGGGTAGTAAAATGACAGGTTAACATTGGAAGTTAACAATGGAAGATGCTGTTAATCATGGTCCCTGAAACTCATGCTTTACTGCTTTTTAATTCACTTGCTGTGAATTTTTTCTTCCTCTCTCCCACCTAGTTAAAAAGGCAGGGCTGTCGTAATTTTCATATATAACATCATTGTATAGCAGTGAAATTTAAAAGAAGGATTATGTTAGGAAGACAATTTAGAGACGTGTCAAGAGTTAGAAAATCTGCATTATAATCTCAGCTCAGCCATCCACTAGCTGTGTGACCTTGGGCAAGTCACTTAGCCACCTCTGTTCCTCACCTTCCTCATCTGAGAGAGAGGGGAAAAAAGATCAGTGATCCCAACAGACAACCTAGCAGTGGGGTTGGGTAGGAAACGAGAAGAGGTGGTGGTACAGGTGGAGCAAGGGCACCATGAGATATGAATGATTAAAAAATTTGGTCGTCATCCAGATTTGGGCCTGCTGGAGACACCATGTTGGCAGATCAGCCCCAGAATACAAAAGAAGAAAAGGTAGGTAAAGGACTGCATTGCTTAGGGGTCCTCAGCAGGATTCTTTCTAGTGAGTCTGTGCTTGTGGAATTGGCTAGTTAACCTTTGCTCTGGAGAGAATGGAGACTGAAATGCTAGAAAATCACATTAGCAAAATTCCTCTTTTAACCTTTTCCTTATCTCCTTCATTTGTTATTTTTGGTCTGACTAAGGAAGCAACATCAAAGGAAGAAAATCCATCCACTCAAACTGATATGCTCTAAACTTCCATCCACACATCACCCTTAATTAAAAGAACTCAGAAAAATCATGGCTGGAAGAGCTCAACTGGCACCACATTTTTCCCTAAGGTCCCAGGATCCACTTTTCCACTCTCCTGTTTTCAGCCACATTAAAACAGACTGTGCATTTGAAGAAAGTTTGTTCTTTCCTTTAAGCCAGCAACTGCCAGGTTTATCATATTACTCTCCATGCTGCTTTATCCGAAGCATATATAGTTCAGATAAAAATTAGAAGGGATTATGTCCTTCTAGAAAATCTATTCAATGATTGAACCTAGTAGGGTATATGCCCTGACTAATTTAAGCAGCAAATCAATTCTTTCTCTCTCCTTTGCTTTGCCCCAAAGCAAATCCCTTATGCCTGAGGTAGCATTGTGAGTACTCAAAAATGACCCCATCCAGCTTGCCTGGTTATAGCTACAGATCTACAGAGGGTACAAATTAATTTAGAGAGTTTTAGGGTTGGCCATAGATAGATTGTCTTTCACAGTTTGGTTTTGACTAATTCTATTCCTCTCTTCCACTTATCAGGTACCTCAGTACACTGTGTTAATAATAGCTATCATTTATTGAACACTTACTATATGCCACGCATCATGGTAAATATTTTACATGGAGGATCTCACTTAATCTTCACAAAATCTTTATAAGGTAGTAACTATGTATCTTCATTTCACAGATGAGGAAACTGATGCTTAGAGAGGTTAAGTAATTTGCCCAAGGTCATATAGCTAGTAAGAGTCAAGATTCAAATACAGGCAGTCATAATTTAGAGCCATTCTTTGCTCTCTGATTACTCCCAAACTAAGGAGAAATAGCCTCTACTAGGCAAGGGTCAAACAGCAACCCCTTGCTCCAGAGAGTCAGGTGCAAAATCCAAGGGTCAGGGGTGAGTGTAAAGAGCTGGAAAGCTCCAGGTCTCTTCACCCAAGAGAGCTCAACTTTACTCATTGTCATCTTTCCCTTGTGGTCTATAGATCTATAGGTAGTAGAGGGAAGAACTGGGGACAGTAAGATTTGGTACTGACAGAAACCAGAGGTCAAAGGATACCCTTAGTAAGTCTTGCACAAAGTAGACTGAACTCTTGGAAGAGGCTGTGATATTTAGTCAAAGGGTTGGCTAGACTCAGAGATGTGCCAGAAATGGGTCTCCTTTGAGCTGTCATCATCTGGGTGGCAAGAGACTAAAAGGATTATCAAATGCTAAGTGTCACCAGGCAGTGGGAAGGACCGGGGAAGATGTGTGCAATCGGTATGTGTCAGGGCAGTGCCTGTGCTAGAGAATGGGAAGTATGGTGTGCCTCTTTACTCAGTTCTCTAGGATCTTGACTCCAGGACCCAGGGAGAAACCTCACTCACTAATGGCCCTGCAGTGCCCAAGAAAATGAAGGTGCTCCCTCCAGGGAAGCCCTGAGCAGTTTTTTGCTGCTTTACCTTGTGTGCCTCAGTGGGCAGCCCATTCTAAGAGAAGCTCTAGGGCCTTGCTGCAAAGCCAGTCCCCTTAGTGCTTGGTTCAAGTGTTTTCTTCTGAATCAACCATCAGAGGACAAGTGGATGCCTCCTAAGCATTTTGGAAGTCAGGGAGACTACTTGTGTACTGTTTGGATAATGGATTATCACAAAAGAACAGAAAAGATGATTCATTTTGTGACTAGAAACAGATGGAATTAGCACGAAGACAGTTTTTTTGCAAAAGAAGATTCCTAGGTCTTCCCTTGCACCTGTAGTCCTTAGATGATGCAGAAAAATACATCTGAGTTCTTTTTGATCACAGAGTATATGAGTAGCTGTTGCTCACAAGAGGCATACTGGACGGGCAAATTTGGATGCATGGGTGAGAGAAGTAGGAGGTCATGGTGGTGGCTTGGTGATCTTAAGGGGTGCTGTGATGGCTTTCTTGGCAGAAAAAAAAATCTTGTGTTTGGGGAAGAGCTGAAAATTGTAGAAAGGCTCAGAGGGCAGCTGTTCAGGAAGTAAATCTGGTTCCTAAAATGACAAGAGATTTCATTTGTCAAATGAAATGAGGTTTCTGTTTTTAGGACATAAAGGTCAAGGATTTTAAACTAATGATTATGTTGATGATAATATCCAATGTGTGCCAGGCACTATTCTAAGTACTTTATTTTGGATTTGCAAATTATCTCATTTAAAACACTCAACAACCCTATGAGGTGGTACTATTTTGGTCCCCATTTTATAACTGGGAAATCCAAGGCACAATGAAGTGAAGTAACTTGACCCAAGATCTCACAGCTAGTAAGAGGAAGGGTTGAGAGGTGAGCAAGGATAAGCCACAACTGGTTGGAAGCGCTGCTCATTGGTTTCAAGGATTCAGTAGTTTCATCATAGTCTTATAAAGGCAGAGAATAGATGAATGTGAAGAGAAATTTCTATATGTAGAAGAAGGATTCGAGGGCTCCATTTTGGATGACCTTCCCTTAGGAAGAAATGAAGTTACTGCAAGGGGAGGTAGTAGAAATTGGACAAGAGTGAATGATACCATGTCAAAAATAGAAGCCTCTTCAAAGATCATCCAAAAGAACCTCCCCATTTTACAAATGATAAAAACTAGAACCAGAGAAATGAGTTACTCATCCAAGGTCATCCAGGTAGTTGGTGGCAGTTGAGATTGGAACTCAGATCTCCTAATTCCTGTTCCATTGCTCATTTCACTATACCCTTAATACCCCTATAGCTTTTATTTGCTCCCAAGGCCATAAGAAACCTAGTATCTCAAATGTTATATTTTTTGTCATTTATAAGACTGCAACATAGAATATGTGGTATATATGTAGGTTATTTAGTCTGTATCTGCAGTCTTGGGGTGGTCAGTCACCTTTATTGGGAAATGCAGTGCAGTAGTTATTTAGCATTTAAAAATTCTAATCAAGAAGTGGTTCTACAAGCACTTTAGGTATCTTTATCTCTAATGAACACCAGAGGCTGTGTTAATTAACATTAAATTTCTCATTGGTGAAATCAGTAGTGTTCAACATAGGTGGATTGGCTAGAAATATGGTAGAGGTGTTCCCAAATGAGCAGAAAGAAGATATAAGGATCTAACAAGCTCTATAGCGTTAACCCTTAGAAATGGTACCCTAGGCTTAATTTGTAAATAGTCCTGTGGGCAGCCATTAATGAGAATTCTTGGTTAGCTGAATCCTGCCCTGAATATTGTCTTGTCTGCCTCAAGTGAACTTTCATGCAAGTTACTTTAGAGCACCTAAAAGAAAAGGGAGCTGGACTTGACTGAGCCTACAGAATAGGCTGTCCAATTATTTTTATGCCTGCTTGCTATTATTTTAATGAGAAATGGATTTTGTCTGAGGCTTACTTTCAAACCTGGTAGTTAGGTTATGGGGGGAAGAACGATAGCCCTCACTTTAACTATGGCAGGCTATTGCTATCCAACAAACATATCTAATGATTGTGAATAAAAAAGTTGACTTAGGTCAGTAAACAACTCCAGACAACTAATTATGCATCTCCATTTTGGACTCTGGTCTAAATGTCTAAAGTTGATAAGCCTCTGTTTTGGGGTAGATAGGGAGCTCCTACCCTCAGTGAATGTTGGCAGAGCCTTACTTGACCCACAGTCTCCCAGTTGTGGGTCTAGGATTTGGATATACCATAATCTAAGCAGTTTCCCTGATAGCATATCCTAGAAGTACTTCTGACCTGCTGAACACTTGTTAATGACCCTGTGCCAGGCTTCTGGCCTTGCTGCAGACCTCACACTGCATTGCCTGGGGGAAGGTTAGAGTTGAGCTGGCACTCAACCATGAAAGTCCACTGGATATTTATACCATGTATGCCTGTGGGACCATAAATATGTGCACAAAGGAGAGAAAGTTCCTCTATATTGATGATACACCAAGAAGAAGTCGAGATAGCTTTTTATTAAGAAGAGATTTTTTTCTCTGTTCTTCTCAGTAATTATTAACTGCCAGTTAGAAGAACTTCCCTTAACCAGTAACTTAGTTGCTAAGGGAGGTGGATAGTGTAGCACAGAGGTCAGAAACCTGTACCTTCCACCTTTTACTACTCCAAGTCCTGTTGCAGATGTATTGTTTAAAAAAATTGGATTTGAATGTCTTCAGATAGGGGCATGGAACCTCCAGATTGCCACAAGCCCCACCAGTCCATGCCTGGCCCCAAATTCACACATTTATGTGATCCACTTGGCCCCTGTAATCATTTGATATTTCAACCCCAGTTGAAATTCCAGGCTCAAGAGGCAAGAAGATCTCAGGTAGAATCACTAACTAGTCAGCTGTGTGACCTTGAGCTAGTCACTTATATAATTTTTGAACCACCTGTGATTCCTCTTTTACAAAATGCGGATGAGAGAACTTCCTTCCTGGTGATATTGGGATGATTCCATGAAGTAAGGAACGTACAATGCTTAGTGCAATGACTTCTATTTCGTATGGATTCAGTGATTGGAAGTTATGGTTATTATTTCGGCCCTGGTTTTAAATGTGTTGGTAGCAAGGATGGCACAATGAATGCTATGTAAACTGATGGTGATACAGCTATGTTTAACAAATGGATTGGCATTTGCTATGGCATCTAGTTTATAGCATGGCTAAGGACTGACCCTTAGCTAAAAAGCAAAGGGAAGAAGCTTTCTCAAAATGAAAATCATTTCCTTGTCTCTGCTTACCATCTCAAAGAGCATTTTTGCTTTGTTTACCTCAGAGACTGTGACTTGAGGCTAGTCTCGGTTCTTTCAAGTCTTGGATTTCCAACCTGAGAGCCCCTCACTGATTTACAAAAGTAACAGATGTGAAAGCACTTGGTGCTTAGAGGGTGCTCAACAAATACTCAGTCTGAATCCATATATCTCTGTTTGCAGTACCAGGGCTAATTTAACTAGTGAGTCCCAAGTCCAGTGTGCATTAGAATCACCCACAGAGCTTGTTAGAAGGGCCTATCCTTATATTTTTGGATTTAATACATATGGAATGTGACCTAGGAATTCATATGTTTAACAAGCATATTTGGCAATTCTGATGCAAGTGGTCCAATGCAAGAAATACTGTTTTACATTAACCAACAAGTAGCTTTGGAAATAGCAATAAGATATAAGAATATTCGAATATCTGTAACAGGCTCTGGCTCACTGTAAATGTCAGCAGCTTTTCTAACTTAATTTACAAAGGTATTCCCCCACATGGAGACCCACACCCACAATTACTCCCATGTGGGCTGGATCATGATCCCTTCCTGTCTTGTCCAGTGCTGGTAGCCTGATCTGTCTCTGGCCAGCGGCAAGGATGAGGGCCCCGGTTGCAGTGAATAACTGGAAGGTAGATCAGCCAATCATGGATAATTGAAAGGGGATTCATTTTGATTGCAATGTTTTTAAAAAGGTTTAAAAAACATCTTCACCATTTCCTTTCACAAACTCATTTCACTTCTGAAAATATCCCATAGTAATTGTGGGGAATCCAGAGGCTGAGATCCTCTATTGCAAAAAACCAACCATGTATGGAAGAGACAACAGACCCACTATCATCAGCAAGGTATGATTTGAAGGGTCAAAGGCAACTAAAATCTTAGTGAACAAAACACCACAATTTATCCATGGAGAAGGTCAAATGTTGCAAAGTAGGTAAAGTGTAGTTAAGGGATTCCTCCTTATCTTCAAGAGTCTCCCAGTGTGCCCTGAATACCCACCATCCCTTTGGTGCCCCACTTCATTGGGTAGTGCCATGTTCTGAGTCACTTACCTGTCTTTGAAAATCTTCTCTGAGAATCCTGCAAGGTAATAGATGGTAATCTGATCAAAGAATTCTGGTCTAAATATTAATGGCTGATAAGGTTTCAACTCATTCCCTTCCAGATAGCAAGCTTGCATTTCACTACAGGCCTTTGGCGCAGTGACACAAATAAATGAATTTGTGGAATATCAGACTAATAGCAGGCAGTTAGTTGGGGGTGATGGTGGCAATATTTTGGGTAATAGAGTGCCATTTGGCAGTCCTCAAGTGACACTGGATAAGCTTTTAATGACTTCCCTGGAGCAGTCCTCAGATGTGTTAAGAAGTGACATTACTTCCTATCCCTCTCCTCGACCTCACAATGAGTGCCTGGCACCCGCCTTGAAAATGGAGTCGATTTTTCAGGCTGCTTGGAAACCAGATGGCATTGGGGTTGTGTGATACTTCTGGTTTCTAACCCTATTTAAGGGAAGTCAGACAGTTGAGGAGCAAATGCTATATGCCTCCTTCTGGAATGCCTTGACCCAGAGAAGCAAAGTGGAAAGGCAGTTGCAACTGCGTGCCAACCTTAACTCTCTCGGGCAGGTTGTTTCTAAAAGGGACACCTTGGGGTGTGCCAAGAAGCCAAAACACTGTCATCCTGGCTCATGAGCTACCTCCTCTCTCAGCCTGCCTTCGCTCTCTATTCCAAATCCCTACAAAAAGCAATTCAAAGAAGATGCTCTCATTAGACATCTAATCATGCCATCTACAGACATGGCTGAAATGAACCTAGGATTGTTGGAATGTGAGAGGGACATCCTTGTGTCAGAATGAGCCAAATATGTCTCGTACAGAACCTTCTTTGGAAGGCAAGAATGTACAGCTGTGGGGAAGAGCTTGTCTGGGAGCACCTTTTCCCGAGGTAATCATAGAATCTCTCTGCTCTTGTCTCTTCTTACTCCAGGTGTAGTTTGAATACCAGCAGCACCAGCAACACCTGGGAGCTGTCTAGAAATGCAAATTCTCGGACCCCTCATATGTCCCCCTTCTTGTGCTGGTGCATTTCTCCTGCCAGTGCCCACATAGGTATCCTCACAATCTACAACAGCCTCTGGGTGGTTTTTTTTTGGGGGGGGGAGTACATATAAAAAGTTTATTCTGTTTTAAAACTGCTTTAAGTATGATTGATATATTTACTTCCTTAATAAAATGAATCCCTATGAACTTTGGCTAACTTCCCCAATGACCACAAAGGCCAAGTTCAACATGGTGAAGCTGCACTTGCCCCCTGTCTTGGATATACTTACAACATACCTACCATGTGCAGGTAACTTTGTTACTTTGGCCTGTGACATCGTCCATGGACCAGAGCAAACTGATCTTTGGTTTGGGTAGAGTGAACAGTCACTCTGTGCATCATGCCCAGAAACACTGCCATTTGAGTGTCATTCCTGAGGCATTATGGTTTCCATAGTCCCTGGTTTTAAAGCAAATATTCCTGTTAGGTATCAACCCCTTACCAGCTACTTTCAGCTAGATTCCTGTATTTGATAAAGTCCTGTCACCCTCCAAAGTAGAGTGCAGGCCCTCAGGAGCATAGGCCAAGAACCGAGAGATTCTGATGCAGAAGGAGCATTAAGTCTGGAAAAGTCCAGAGCAGACAGCAGTCCCTAGGTAAGTTTATTGTGGATGAGATACCAGAATCAGGGCCAGTCTGAGAATGGCAAAAGGGCATGGACTGGGCAGGCAGAGCAGGAGGGGAAAATAATGGCAAGACAAGAAGAGGTAGAAGGGTACGAAGGAGAGATTCTGTCCATCTTAACCTTTTGCCAAGTACTGACCCCTTTTGGGGGCTCCTCCCTAGCTCTCAGCTCATCCCACACACAGGCTGAGGCTATTGTAGCATTTTTGTCTGGAGCCCAGATATTTTCCAAAAAGGGAGTTCCTTTGTGTCTGCGCAACTCCCACACTTCTGCTGAAGAACACACGTTGCCCCCACCCAGGGTTTTAATTACATCCTCCTGTGGACATTTCATTTCATTAGACCTACAGTACCAAAAGCCAAAGGAACAAAGTCAAAACTTGACTTTTCAAAATTGGACCAGGTAAAGTATGTGGATAATTTTCCTGATCTTCAGAGAAGATCAAAAGTTTTACAAAAGGTTCCTCACATGTATTTGCAGTCTCAATCTAAGAAGTTCTAAGTTAAGTTATCATCTGAATAAGCATGTTTATTTCCCTCCCTCAAAGTTATGAATTCTATCTACCAAAATTCTGACCCTCTCTTAAAATCCATGCTTTCCTTGAATCCTTTAACCAACTGTAAAAAAATGACAAATTGTTTATCCACAAAACAAGACTAATGACGATGCCTCAGCAGCTTCATTTGTTTTTCAGTCTGTTAAAATGAAACCAGCCAGTCACCTCTGTCTACCCATAATAACGAAATTTAAAAATATATCGGGAGACAAAAACATATAATAAAAATTTCAACCAGCCCCCACTATTCTCATTCAATCCGAGGGAGTAGGGAGGGGAGTGCAGATTTAGGCAAACAACCGTTGACAGAGGCAGAAGTGGGGGATGTGGAGAACTAGTTTCATTTTAAGGAAAAAAGTGAAAGTTGCTGAGAGGGAAAAAAATACATGGCTCATTTTGCAGTTTCTTCCCCTCAAACCCTTCCTGTCCCCCACCCCACCCACACTTAGTAGATCAACAGGAAGCTGCCTTCTAGGGGAGATAATATGCTTCGCTGGAAGCTCACCTTTACTGCCTGCTGATTGCCATCTATTTTTATGGTCCAAATGAACAGCATTACCTTCCTCCCTCCTCTCCACATAAAAAATAGATTTTTTTAAAAAAGCCGTACTAAACCCATGAGAAGGTGACTTAAATCTTGGACTGGCACCATGGGGGTGACCTCTTCATGCTTCAGTGGGCTAAGCCAGCTGGCCAGAGGGGCTGAGAAGTGAGCTAAGCCAGTAAGCTTATGGGAGACTGGCCAGCAGACAGAGAAGGAAGACGGAGCAGCCAAGGCACAAAGATGCGGGAGTAGGGGTAGAAGGTAGAGCCAGGGCAGTTGACATCCATCGGGTAGTATGTTAAAGAGCTGTCTGAGGGCAGGAGCCCTGAGCCTGCGTGTCTTCACTCTGGTTCCAAAGCTTTCTTGAAAAGGACAAACACAAAACCAAGACAAAACTCAGTAAAAAGCAGAGATTAGGATCAGGGGGATATGTTTCCTTCCCAAATGGACCTAAACAGTTAAATGGATCCTAGTAATTAGAATAGATAATTAGATTGTGACTCTGTGGGCAAGAGAAGGAAGGAAACCTGTCTCAGTGAAGTACACTTGGTAGCAAAATGCGCTCAGTTATAAAAGGAGCATGCTCTCGGTTAGCAGGTATATTTCAAAAGGCTCGAAAAAAAATTAATGCAAGAAATTTGCAGCTGATGAGTTAGATTGAGCTAGGAAAAGGGATTTTGCCTGGGCCTCCATTACAGCCTGCACTCCCTAAGTCCCATTCTCAGTCTCACCATCACTATTGCGCCTCCATCAACAGATTTTTATTTAAGCCAATGCGTTTAGAGCACAATTCCGTGGTGAATACCCTTTAAGGTTGCATTTGCCTTTTCCTTGCTTCTTGCAAACAGCGCGTAATCCCGAGCACATTTGTTGGCTGTAAAGGTGTACAACAGCAATTTTTGCAATGACAGTGCGGAGAGGGACTATGAGATCTGTGTGCTAATGAGCTGACACTGCAGAGGCTGGGGCGATGTAGTGTGGAGTGCGCCTACAAGTGCACAGCGGCAAGCCAGAGGAGGGGACTTCAAAGGAATAGGGGGCGTTCCCTGAGGAACCAGGGCAGCAGCGGAGCCACGCAAATGGGACCCAGCAGTGCCCTGCTATTTCCACATTCCCCAAAGCCCTAGCACAATCAAATTTGGTTTCCAAAGAACAGACATGTAATTTAAAACATGTGTGTACATCTCTTTTTATATATACTGATTGTGTATATGGGTGCGTGTGCGTGTGTGTCTATGCATATATCCTGAAGTCATAATACTCATGCCATCTTTCTTTCTTTCTGGGGTTGTCAAGCCAAATTGAAAAGTAAGGCAGCAAACTCAATTAATCCTTATAAAAATGGAAACATGTGCTTCAAATCAGAGGAGTCTCTTCGATGAACTTCCATTCACCTCTGAAGTGAGATCCCAGTGAACCACCTTTCAAAGTCAGAGAGGCTTTTATTTGTCCCTTAAGACACGGAGGGAAACTGGATTCTGTCTTAAGCAAACTTCTTGGGGGTTGTGCAAAAAAAAAAAATTGGTAGCTGGTGAAGAAGTCTTCAAATAACTGATGTATAGGATTCATTGCAAGGAAACTTGAATACGTTGGGGTAGGGGATATGGAGAGAGTAGAGAGCAGGGATACATACAGGACCTTACCCTTTGTTTATTCTTTGGGTATTTGTTTACCTGCACACCTATGTCCTCCAAATTATGTGCCTGCCCAAGGGAATATCATTGGAAGAAATCAAGTCGAGTGCTAGGTGAAGCTGAAACTAGGAATTCTGAATGGTAACAGGGGAAAGTTTCTTTAATTTTTGCTCCCCTATTCCATATTGAGCCACATAGGAGAGGTGGGTGACCAGATTTGGACTCATCTAAGATTTTCTTGAATTTTCCCTGAGTATCCCGGGAGAGGCAAGCCAGAAGATCCAGGGGTTTCTTTTCTGCACAATAATGCAATCAATTGGAAGAAGAGAACTTTGGGTCAATCAACCAGGCTCTGACACTGAACTGGTACTGTATGCAAGCTTCTGAAATATGTGATTTCTACTTCCATGAGAAAAGGAACAATCAAGACTAGGGGGAGAAATGAGATATGCCTCCAGGGCTTTCTTGGCCCCTTGAAATAACTGTTTTCTGCATGCAGAAACTATCAGATTGTGGTTGGACTACCCATCTTCTTCATACTAAGGTTTTAGGCAGCAGCTGTGTGGAGACAGCTTTGAGATCTGGCCCCCATTCAAAGACAGTGATATTCAGAGAGGACCATTTCAGGGGCCAGAGAACATGATAGCTTTCCTCCTCTGTCTTCTGAGCTGTAAAGTCTGAGACTGCAACAGGCAGCTGGGTACACATCACCGCCTTCTGGATATTTCTCCTGTGTGTTTATGTGTGCATATGTGTGCGTTTGGCATAACTAAGGGCCAGGTCACCTTTCACCTTTTCGTTTTGTCTTTCTTGTTTTGTCCAGTGAGCCACACCCCTTTTCCACACTTTCAAGCTCCCAGCCATAACCTAGCCTCGTAAGCTTGTAAGCAGAAGGGCTGTGGGTTTAGAGTGGGGGGTTGGATCAATTTCTTTTCCTTTCCCATCGTTGCTCCTTTATTGTCCTGAGAGGGAAGGCATGAAGACAACTTAACAACAAACAGTATGGATGACTTACTGCCTGTTTTCAAACCTAAGCTTTTCACACAGCAAGGATAATTTCCTGGTTGTTCCCTCAGTAGGGCTCCGATGGCCCTGGGCTGGTGAGTGTCAATCTGATTTGACCATAAAAAACAGAACCAAAAACTTTGGAAATCAATCACTCCTGAGAAGTCAGTTGGCACTCTTATCTTAGTCCTTATCGGTGTAAAGTGATTTGAAATGAATATTATTTGTTATTATTAATAGTCCTGGTAGTTTTTATGTATTTGGTTTTAAATCTGTTTAATTGATACTTAGGAAGCTGCATTTGAGATTCAGCCTCTTGACAAGATCATAGTGCTACAGGATTAAGTCAGATGTTTGTTGTAAATGCTGTAGAGACAGGCTGGGATTACTGAAATAAGATGCAAAGTATAGACAGACATTTTGTAACTTTCACACTTAGCTGGAATTAATAAGTTCCTATTTTTGTCAATGTCGGAAAGCCAAAGAATGTCAAATACAGAGTCTCTCAGAGCATGTTCATATAAGGATATGTACCTTTAGCTAAAATTTTCTTAAAGCTGATAACTGTCACATTTCTTACACAAAGTACTTCACTCCATCCTCTTGACCTTAGTCTTCAAATGCAAGTAACCTCTGCCCTTTTAGACCCTTTCAACAGCTTTTGGAAATCACATATCCTTTGAGGCAGAATTTGAAAAAAGTCATATAGAAATTTTCACCCAACCGAACAAAAATATCATTTCTCTCTTGAAAGAAAATCAAACACAAAAATTCAAAACTACACCAGCCATAAAGCAAAACATATTTATGCCATCATCAGCCTCACTGCTGTGAAAACTTATACTGAAATAAGCTTAGATGAATAATGATCAGTTTTACTCCTAAAACATTCCATTCAAGAAAAACCGGTGTCCAACAGGCTGTTAGTCATTTGGGTTCCCATGGTTTTACTTCTGAAAATGTCCCCTTTCCGGAATAATAATCACAGGCACAACCAAATATTTCAGAAATGGCTTTGGGACTGATGAAATTCTTCCCTTTTGATATTCAGTTTTCCTGCTGCAAGCCTCCCCCCTCCACCTTTTGCTCTAAGTTAAGAACTGTGTTGTCTTTAACAATGGGAGGGGGTGGTTGTGAAGTGCACTAGGGGAGACAGAACAGAAGTAGCTTTCCAAATAGTCAGCTGAGCACTGTCTTCTCCCTTCCCCTCGATTTGCCAAGCGGTCATCAGTTTGTCATTTTACTAGTTTCCATCAGAGCTCTCTCCTTAAAGTGATATTTTAGGAAAGGAAGAGGCCAGGGAACCCAGATCAGGCTGTCCCTCAAGGTCACTTGTTTGCAGAATCTCTCATATTTGGCTCCTATATATTAGGCAGTTGTCAAATTCAGCTCATTCAGCCAGCCAGGCACTAGCTTTAGCAATCAAGTAAGTGCATCCTGAATTGCCTCAATCAAGAGGCTTCTTTTTAATCCCAATCTGAAGAAATTTCCCTGAATAACCATGCCATTTGTTTCTCTTTTCTTCCAGCCCCAAAAGAGGGGTGAGGTGGGGGGCACCAGTTTGTCAGGGAGGAAAATAAACCTTTCGCAATACACATTACTCATGACAGAGTTTTGTGCACTAAGTCCCTCAGCAGGATCCTCCGGAGTTGATTTATGCCGCATGAAACCTGGATTGACGAGAGCCCCTAAAATGTCTCCTGAAGCAATCACCCCCACCCCCAGCACACACGCAGACCCCAAGTCCCACAAGCAAAATGCAAATGAGGCCCCTAAGGTGCCAAAGGGAGGAAAGGCAGATCTACTTACAAGCATTAGTCACAGAGAAACTATTGGAGGAATCCAGGTGATCTACGTGGTAATTCAAATGGAAGGGCTTCTCGGTGGTGTTCTGGTTGGTGTTGTATAACTGCACGGCAAAGCGGAAAGCGCTGTGCTCCTGCACCGTGTTTCTCATGAAAAGTCCACCTATGAGCAAAGGGAACCGAGATGTGGCTTGTGTCCCCCCAGGATGGGTTAGAAACTGGGGAGCACTACAGATAGGGGATAGCTCTCAATGGTACTGGAAAGCATGACGATTATTGATTCTCAACCTGTGTGTCTTTCAAGGCTTGTGAACTCAAATTTTGCCCAAGAGAAACCTGATTTTCATCTACTGAGGAGGAGAAGCTGGAGAGAAGTGGGAAAGGGGAAAAGGGGAAGAGGAGGCTGCTTTGGGGTGGGTTGATGGAACAGAGTGGGACTTGGTTCTTTTTCAGACAGTGGCTTTCTTTCCATTAATACCCCCCTCCCCCCACCACATGCCCCATCCGACGCCCATCTCCACAAGCTGGTTCATCCTTTCCTGGTGCAGAGGAAAAGGTTGGGGAGAAAAGCAATCCCATTGCCCCCCGCTGCCCCATCCAGCTCCCCAAAGCCACCCGCCTCCCCCATGACAAGACAGGGGCTTGATTCAGTAATGGCACAGGTCTAACTTCTCGACTTGTAAATACAGGCAAGCTTAGAGAACTCCCTCCCCGCGCCCGGGAGCCGGGCTCCAGACAGACACAGCGGCAATTCATGAATTCGTGGTCTGCGTGACTTCGCTGCCCGCTTGCTCGGCTCCTTCATGCCCTCCCAGCCCCTCGCCTCCTACCCCATCCGCCACCAACCCTGCTGCTGCCTGAGTCTGGGGCATCCGGAGTGCGCTTAACCCCCAGCGCGAGCCTGTCTCCCGGGAGCCGGAGACGCGGGACGGGGCGCCCCGGGCCGGGCCAGACAGGCGGCGTCACCCTGGGACAACTTCCAGCGGCGGCACGCACGCCATGGCAAAGTCCAGAGCGGCGAGCCGAGAAGCTGCGACTCTTCGCCCCTTTGCAGCCTCCCTGTCTCCTGCATGCCTCCCCTGGCCCCGCTCATCTCGGAAAATCCGGCCGGCTAGCCCCCAGCCCAGGAGACCCCTCTCTTGTCCCCGAAGCTCCCCAGCTGCCTGGGGCTCAGATCCCCACGATTCCTGAACGGTCCGCGTTCCCGGTCCCCTCCCCAGGCCATGCAGGACAGAGACCCGCGGCGCAGTAGCCACGCCAGGGCTTGGGTGCAGGGAGCCCGGCCCGGCTGGCCGGCTCGCTGGCGCTTACCTATGCTGATGGTGTTGGGGAATCCTCCGTGAGAATAACCCAAAAGCCCCAGGACTAAAAAGAAGACCGCCCGGAGCACGCTTTGCCCCATTTTCTTCTGCCTGGCCATGCTATGTCTAAAACGAAGCTGACAAGAGCATGGGCGCAACTCAGGAGTCGTCAAAATAATAACAGAAAAAGAAAAAGAATTCGCAAGCTCTTACACCCCCTCCCCTCAACTTGCTCTCGCTCACTCTTCCTTTTCACCCCACACTAGTCCTCCTCCTCCACCGCCTCCTCTCTCTCTCTGTCTCGCTCGCTCGCTTTCTCTTGTTCCCAGGCTCTCTCACACCCCCTCCCCACCCCCCACCTCACTTCTGTCTTCACACCAATCTGGACGGCGAGTTCATTGGCTGCAAGCTTGGTTCTCCAAAGCGATCTCTCTCCCTATCACTGAGACACACACACACACACACACACACACACACACACACACACACACACACGGAGAGAGAGAGAGAGAATAAAAACCTAAAACACAAAACAAAACAAAAAAGACAAAACACTGAAAAACAAACAAACAAAAAACCAAAGAAACAAAAGAAAGAGAAAGAAATTATAAAGAAAATCCTACACTTCTCTCCCATAGAAGATGGTGGGTCTAAAGAGGGGAAAAAAGAAGCAAAGAGCGAAAAGGCTCAGCGCTGGTGAATTGGGCTCTTCCAATTGGGCCGGTAGGGGGATATTGATCAAAGTTGATCTGACGTGGAATTAAAGCCGCACACCGCTTAGCTCCACTGCAAACTGCAGCCCCGGACTGCAAAGCCTCAGCGCTGGCGTTTGTCAACACGGGAGATGTGATCTATAGAAATACACTGGTCCTCACGTGGACCAGCCTTTCAGGCTGCAACCTGCCCTTTAAACAAAAAGAGAGAAAGCTGCATCGCCTCTGCGTTTGTGTGTCAGTCTTACAGAAGCGGGGGGGCGGGAGGGGCGGGGGGGCGGTTAGTGGTTACTCGGGAGTCTTTGTAGAGACTCAGAGGAGCAGTTCCCATCACAATGCGCCCGGAGGTGCTGCGCATGCCCTGTCCCCGCCGCTCAGATTTTACAGCAGAGATCCGAGGGCGAGCGAACAAACCTCCACCCCCACAGCTTTAGGAAGCGAGTACCTCCCCTTCCCCAGGTGCAGAGCGGGGTGCGGGGGGCTGGTGAGGAGAGGGCAGTGATGGGCAGCTGGGACTGACTGTTTCGGATGGCGGAGAAAAGTATGTGTATGGAGGTGGTAACTAAGAGGTTAATGAAAAGGACCGCTCAGGCACCCCGTGGAAAGAGGAGAGAGGTGTGGGATTGAGCTGGTATGAGGATCGGGGTTGAGTTAAATTAAGGTTGGAGGAAGCTGTCTCTAGCTGCCTTGCTCCCTTAGTGGCCTCTGAACAAAGCAGCCTGGGCCCCTGACTGATGACCCCAGAGGCTATCAATTCTCCCCCTTCCTCTTTCACTCTCTGCTCTAAGGAGAGGAAAGGACCTTTGAAGGCAGGCAGTGCAGCCTGCATCTCAGCTGGCAGGCGAGCCCCTCCACACCTTCTTGTGGATGCATCTGCTGGGCCATAGACTCCTCCTCTCCCCTTTCTCCAGTGGTGAGAAAAAAGGAGCCTACCTCCCCCAGGGCTTTCACTCCTACCCCAGCTACTCCTGAAGAGATGGGCTTTTTCCCTCCCCGCACCAGCTCTTCTTCTCACATCCTCTCCTCCTGGTCTACATGGGAAATGAAGCTTCTTGCCAGTGTACAGCAAACTGGTACACATGGAGCAGGGCCTGTGGGCAGGGGCCCAACTGGTACAGCGATTACTCCAGAACTTTGCATTTGGCATGATACAGGTTGGTGTCTGGAATGGAAAGTTTCCAGTCCCCTGGGCACCAGAAATATTGTTTTACTCTTCCCAAATTCCTGTCCATTCTGATAAAAAAAATTTCTTCCTACTCCACCACCCATGGAAATCTTCTGTCTCCATTTGGATGAGTCCATCGCTAGGAGTGAAGGAGAAACCTGAGAGGCAGGGGAGACTAAATTTGCAAGTGGTCAGAGCATTAGAGCAAACGGGGAAGCAGAGAGTGGGCTGTCTGCCACTTCACAAGTGTGGGGGGAGAGAGCATGGCTCAGGGACATAGGCTTAGGCGACAGGTCCAGGTTCAAGTCTGTATTCCATCACACATAGGCAGTGTGTGACCTTGAGTGACGTTTTTAGTCTGAATCCCAGTTTTCTTCCCTGCAAAATGGGAATACTAATATTTCTTACCCTATGAATGGGTTGTGGTTTAAATAAGGATTGAATAAGATAGTGGATGTGAAAACATCTAATTCAGTGCCTGATTCACAGAAGAATCAATAAATATTAATTTCCAAATTCCTTCCCTCTTTCACCTTTTAAAAGTGCCCCTTTTGCCCCAAATGCTCCTCATGCTGTCAGCCTCCCCTTTCTCCACCATTCCCCAAACTCCTGACTCTGCTACCAAGTCCTTGCCAGTGTTCCACATCAAAATCTTCCCATCATAGCTCCTTAAGAGTCCTAGGAAAACAGGAGGGAATCTGATAGATGAATCTTTACGAAGGTTCTAAGGGCAGGCAGTGACAATGTAATATTAAAAACAGCATATTTAGAGAGCCTCTACTCTGTGCCAGACACTGCATGTTCCTCCTTTTAGATAACATACTTACATTTTAATAGGAGCCTTCAATGCCTTGACCCAAAGGAGTAAGTCTAATGAGGAATTTCGGTTTTGATTCCAAGTGAGTGGACCATGTATTTTGGGTGGAGGGGGTGAGTTTCATCACACCTCACTTCACTCCTGAAGGCATACAGGTCCCCATCCATGCTTGAGCAGCCATGGTAAGAGGTGGATGAAGAGATTTGTGGCCATCTTCACTGTCATTTGGCTTGAAGATTGAGGGGGTGGGTCAGTAACAAAAGAGAGGAAGGCAGGCATTTCAGTGCCTCTGCACTTGAAATTCCTCCATTGAATTCATTGCTGTAAATGGCACCCATCGCTTCCATTTTCAGTCTCCCCTGCCCACTTCCTTTTTTCTTTTCTTTCATCTGCTGCTGCTGCTCTTTCAACTTTTAGCTGTCAGTGGCAGCTGTTGGCAGAATTGGAGTAGGCCCATCTGAACCAGCGGGGACACAGTGGTTGACTAGGCAGATTGCTGTTGGTTGAAAAGCTCGTATAATACATGCAAATTCTTTAGTAGTCGATGCTTCACCCAATAAAGCAGTGAGACATGTTTTGAACTTCATCTTTGTTTTTCCAGTAAGGAGTAGATATTGTACTAGCAGAATCCTAGCCACCAGAAGTTGCCAGCAAAAGCCTAGATCCAGCTCTCTCTGTGGTTACCAGGTATCCCTGCTGGGTTCAGGATTATCTGCTTGTCTTAAGAGCCATGGTTTGTACTTTTAAATGAGTTCTGTGGTATAGTTTAAACAGCAAGAAAATAATGCATTGCATTTATTATTGAGAAGTTGTTTTGTATTTCATGAAGTGGCTGGTCAGGTAAGTCACAAAGTTTATTATAATCACAAGTCATAGAGAAACAGAATTACTGTACGCCATGAAGAGGAACCACGTGGGGTGAGGGTGCACCAAAGGAGTGGGTTCAACCAAGCAGGTAGTGAATTGAGAGGGAGAGAGAGACAGAGAGAGAGAAAGATTGAGAGGGGGAGAAGGAGGGGAGAAGGAGCAGGGGGAGGAGGAGGGGAGGGGAGAGGGAGGGTGGAGCAGGAGAGAGAGAGCCATGGCAGGTGCCTTTATAGGGGGTCAAGATGAAGTACACAAGCAGAAGGCATGAGGTGACATCGTTGATACATCTGGATGACATTAGGTCACAGGGAAGGGCAGGCTCAGCCTTATCACACTGGTGCATCTAGTCACTTGGGTGAGGCGCTCACAGTCTGGTTTGTGGAGATGTTGAGGTAGCAGGAAAATATGAAGTTTTAATATTTACAATACAAAAGTGAAAATAGTACTTTTCTTCATGAGGTTCCTGTTTGTTTCAGGCTTGGGGCATTGGCACTTGGGTAAACAGAAAGAAATGTCAGCCAGTGGAGTTTGGAGAGGGGATCTATACCATACATTGAGCCTCATACTTGCTCACTTGATACCTTGCAAATAAGGAAAATCATGACAGAAATCATCCTGATTCATTGGAAGGAAACTGCTATACCCTTTAAAGGGAGTGAAACCAAGATAGTATATCATTTGCTGAATGGAAAGATAACTTTCTCACTGTTCGACTTGAAACATTAATTCCTTCAACAAACATTTGACCACCTGCTATATGACAGACTCTACTAGCACTGGGGATATAAGGAAGCAAGACAGTATCTGCTTTCAATAAATTTCAAGTTCAGAGAAGGAGCAGATGTATTCACTGGAGCTGACGGTGTGACATGGTAAGTGCTGTGAAAACAGTAAGTCCCAGGTACTGTGGTGGTACAGGGGAAGAAATTTAAATACCTGAAACAAGGTGCTTCCCTTATCCCACATTCAGTCCCATGCCATTAAAAAGAGAAGCTAGAACAAAAGACCCTTCCTGCTTTCCTGTTCTATGGTCCCATGATTCCATGAGGCAGGATTATTTTATGGTGAGAAAAACTGTCCAAACTTCAGCTTATACTCTAGTGAAGAAACTAGTCTGGGACTGTGGTTCTTTCTGGTTCTCTCTTGCACTTCTATTTCTGGATGTTTTTGGAAGAATAGAGTCCAGTCATATGTGGAGACCCAGACTGGGTGTGACGCATAAGAAAGCTTGGCTCCTCCATCTTACTTCTGTATCATTCAGTCTTCTCTATTACACTACCCCTTCCAGAAACCTCTGTAGGAATCCTCTAATGTAGATGCCATCCTTGGTATCGCTGAGTAAATCCACAGCCCCAAGGAGCTGAAATTCCAGGCATGGGCCTGGTTGGAACTGCTCCTGGGGGCAGTATATGTGCGGATCAGAGGAGAAGTCTTATGAACTTGGGTTGAATATGCCCAGAAATGGATCCATAGCAATTTCCAGGGAGGAGTGATCACACTCAGTACATGGTGGCCATGGAAGCAATTGTTTATCTCAAATTGTTTGCAGGTTGGCTTGGTTTTTATAGATGGTAAGGGTGCTTAAAGCTCATTTTTTTTTTGCCCTGAAGACAACTCCAGGAGTTGTTTTGGGGCACAGTTACTTGGAGATGCTCTCATATTTGGTACCTCTCTTCCGACCTTTTCTTTCTGGACTAAGCACTTCCACAGTGCCTTCTTTTGGCATGCTCAGGACTAGTGACCATGCTTCAGATAAGACAAACCCCCCTAAAACTGGTGTAAACAATAAGAGTCACGTAACAGGAAGGGACAGATGTAGGACTGGCTTGAGAATTGATTGGACTCAGTAATTCAGAAATTTTATCAAAGATCTTATTTCTTTTCCTCTCTCCTTTCTGCTTCCCACAGGATGGCAAAATGTCTGTAGTATTTCTACTCTTCACATCTGTATCACATCTTCTTATATCATTGGTTCAAAATTAATCACATGACCATTCATGATCAAATCTTGTGGTCAAGTAATGTCATGCTAAAAACTGAATCACCAGGACATACGGAAACAGGATTACAACCCATCCCTAGGGCTGAGAGTAAGGAGTAGTAGAGACAGTCCTTCCCCACCCCTCACCAAACCACATGATTGACACACACTGGGGAAGGAGATATGGAGGTTGGGGGACAACCACAATAACTACTAAAATCCCTGTCTTCCCAAAGGCCTGCTCCCTGAAGATTGTGGGTGGTAACAGTTCTACTCCTGAAATGTCTATAGGCCCCTGGTGACTTGCTGAAATGGTCTTGTCTTTGGCTCTCCATTAGAGGTAGACTGCTCAGTGGTGAGAATCTTATGTACTTTAGTAACTCAGTCTCCTAAATTCAGTTCATGAGGCATCTGTCTGATATTTAATTCTGTTCTCAAGAGAGTCATGTTATATTGAGTGTCAAGGGTAAGAACCTAATACAAAGATATTACCTTTTCCTAGGGGTAGAGGCATATAGGCTTCCAGATGTTTTCAGATAGGGATCTAGTGACTCCTCTCCATGTACTTCTCAGGGTAAACAAGAGGCCTAGGGTATACTCCATAGACTATGAAACTGAGGAATCAGAGAGGTTTAGTGAGCAGCCCAAGGCCACACAGCCAAGTGGTAGGGAATGGAGTTTCTTACCCTCTAGGGCTTTCTCCACCAGACCAGAATCTCCTTTATACTGTGAAAGAATTGAATCATAAGGAATATATTCTGCTGTGATGGGTACATCTTGGCAAGTAATTATCCCGTGGTGGGCTCTGAATCGGCTTGAAACCTGCAGATGGAAATCACATGGCTTCAGGACTGCTGCATCTCACAAAGTGACATTCTTATAAGCTGCAATGTCTCTGTGATGGGAAGTGCTATTTTATTGTGGATTATTCCCGGTTATCTCCCAAAGATGATATTGTTGACATTTTTATCAATGTATACTTTTTTTACCCCTCTGGGATGGTTAGGCACTGTCTCTGTGAAACAGCACAGGCAAATGGTGGGGGGGAATAAACCCCCAACCTAAAACTGGCTCTGCCTCCCAACCATAGTTGGAGGAGGGGTTGCATGTTTGAGCAGGTTTGAACATTTTATTGAGGATTCTGGGTGCCATTTGGCTGAGGAGTTATACTTTTATGCTCAACTGGAAAAGTTTCCATTTTTTGGAGTACTTATGAAAATTAGAAACTGACTCCAGATTCTGAAACTTACATGAGTATGTCAGGAACTGAGTCAGCATCATACAATATCATACAAAGGCAAATAGACATTTTTCCCCGTTTTGAGGTGTGTGTGTGTAGGTGGTGGTGATGAGGTTGGGATGGATGAATCACATGTGTTAGATTGAGTGAGTGCTTTTATTGTGGTTTCATTATGGCAGTTTATTTCTCTGCCCCATCACTTTGGGCCCAGGCATCTGACTTGCTTTAGCCAATAACATGCGGTAAAAGCGACAGTATACCAATTCCAGCCTCTCTCTGAAGGAACCTCATGTAATTCTGCTTGCCATCTTTACCTCTGTCAGTGACTTGAGAAGGACATGTACCAGTTCATTTGCTGGACTGAGAAGGATGAAAGACATGTGGAGCATAACTACCCCAGTGGACTCCCAGACCCGAAGTGAGAAATAGCCACCTCCGCTATTTGCAGTCTGCAGCTAAGCTGCCCAGTTGAGCTCAGTCTAGATCTGCTGAATCATAGCCAACCTGCAGATGGGTAAGAAATGATAGATGATTATTGTTTTAAGCCACTGAGATTTTGGGCTAACTAATACAGCAGGGATCTGGCAGTGGTATGTTTCTATGAGTGATCTAAGGCTAGAGTGACCATATATCCTGCTTTGCTCTGGAAAGTTCGGTTTATGCCCATTGTCCTGGCATATTTATTACTAATGTCCCTTTCACTCTCAAAGTATCCTCATTTAGATGATAAACTGTGTGGTCCATGTAGCTGAGGCAATGTGTTGCTTTAAGGGGCAGATGAAAGACTTGCTATCTGCTCGTTTGCCACTTCCATCTCTTAATTTCTGTTTCCTGATCTATGAATTTGGGATTTGATCCTGGCCATCTTTAGGAATAAGGTATTTATAAGACTCCTTTAGATACAGGAAGTTCTGGGTTTCCTGATTTTAAAGGTAAACTCAGAGTACTTAGGGGAATGAAAAGATAACTGGAAACAGTTGAATTTTGGGATACTTGACTATAGCTAATTCTTCAGGAGGAATTGCTGGGTTTCCTAAAGTTTAATCTGTTCTAATCTGTATGCTGTGAGCATATTCTGTTGAATCTGTGTGACATCACTTCCATGAATGCAATAATATTTCGAAGGAAAAGAAAAGCATATCAAACATTCCACATTTCTCTGGGGTGATTGGGCAGACACCAAAGCCAGTGATTTTCTCCTTTGAAAATAAGGTATCTCCTAGGTTATGGAAATCCAGTATGTGGAAGTACAAATTTGAAGGGAGTTTTATAGTTTACTAAGGATTCATCAAAGGTTTTCTTTAAATAATGAAATTCTCTTGTGCAGTAGTCACCAGTGGATATAGTTTTGTCCCCCAGGGGACAAGTGACAATGTCTGGAGACTCTTTTGGTTGTCATACCTTGGGGGGTTACTACTTGCACTTGGTAGAGGCCAGAGATGCTGCTACATCTCCTATAATACACAGGACACACTGTGACAACAGAGGATTATCCAGTCCCAAAAGTCAATAGCACCACTGTTGAGAAGCCCTGTTCCTATGTACTCAGGACAGGAGTTTAAAAAAACCAAATGGTTTACACATACCTTTTCAGAAACATGAATATTGTATCAAGTATCTGAGAACCCAGATTCTGACTGTGGTTCTGCCCCAATTACAGTTTCTAAGCCTCAGTGTTTTGATCTGTGAATTGGGGATGCATCTTATCTACCACTCCATATAATAGGCCCTGGAGAGAGGGAGGGAGGGAGAGAGAGAGAGAGAGAGAGAGAGAGAGATCATTAATAGTATCCAGTCAATGTTGGCATTCAGATTGGTAAAGCTGATTAGCACAAGTTAGAGGAATAAGTGTACTGAGGCAGGGCAGAATGTCTGTTACTTCCTCAAATCTGATGCAGAAGCCAAGGCTTTCTGACTTCCTATGTTGCCTCTTTTGCCTTAATTCACCGCCAAGTACCTACAGTGCCTGTTACTAGTCATCAGTGCCTCAAAAAATATTACGATGATAATGATTGCCTTTTTTTTAGTATAGAGAAAATATTAACAGAGGAAGCAGCAGTTACAAAAATATCTCTATACTGATGCTCCAGGCTCAGGGTTCTGCAGCAAGCTGGTTTCCACTGAGCCACCATCACTTAGTTGGACTCAAGGGTGGGGAGTGAGATGGGCTCTACTAAACAGCAGCAGGAAGGAGGGAGACTAAGAAGAAGGCCCAGTGTTTAGAACCTCTTCAGGGCATAGGGGACTGGCTATGTAATTTGTAGGGTTCAATGTAAAGTGAAAATGCTGGGTCCCTTGTTCAACCATTAAGAATTTCAAGACAGAGACAAAAGAGCACAGGGCCCTTCTAACATGAGCCCCTGTGCCACCCCACAAGTCCCACTTAGGAAGCCGGCCCTGAGGGCAGAGCTCACTCTAGAAAATAGATGGTTGGGAGAGCCTCCCACCTCAGTTCCCTGGGCTCTGGACTCCAGGCCCCAGGGAGAAATCTCATTAACTTAGAGCCGTACAGGTCCAAAGGGAATGAAGAGGCTTCCTCCAGGGAGGCCACAGTTCCTTGCTGCTTCTCCTGGCCTTCCTCTGTGGGTAGCCCCAGTCCCGAGAGTTGTTCTGTGATACAAAGGAAGAGAAAAATCACTTCAAATCACTGTGTCTTGGCAGGAGGCCGAAGAGTGGTCTTACACTCTTACCTGCCCTGCTATCTAAGCTCAAATTGAGTTCCCTAGGGGGAAGGTCATTCTATATCCCGAGGCACCACGCTGGAAAGTCCTCGTAAGGCAATGACTTCAAATTCAAGACAAAACAAAGTAAAGCAAAACCGGACGTCTCCTCCCCCTTCGAATTCTGGTTGAAAGTTCAGAACATGGTCACATTTTCCTAATAGACAGAAAACAGTAACTCTCCCAGTCTGAATTTCTGATATATCCAGATTAACTTGGTATTGGTTTCCCTGATGGTGATGATGCAGACGATGATGATAATGGTGATGACAGTGATGACCACAACTGACATATATTTCTTAACACATGCCAGGCACTTTGCTAAAGGATTTAAGTGTATTGTCCCACTGAATCCTTACAGCAACTCTCTGAGGTTAGCGCTGTTATTATCCCCATATTTCGTGCAAACCAAAATTAGAAGCCCTTGATACAAACTTTAAAGGAAGGAGACCCTGAGAAGCATCTAACAAACAAGGGATGGTAAATGGAAGGCAATTGCACGCTTCCCATCATTAACAAGCTCTTAGAATGTGAAACGTGTCTGTAGCCTTTTTCATTTTATTTAGGATGCTTCCTTTTTTGTGGCCACAAAACTTATTTTTAAACATTTTTCTTAATGCTTAGTACTCAGAAGCGTCTCAATAAAGGTGTGCTGAATGAATTAATAAACGAGGGCTTTCATGGGCTCACTAAAGATCTCAGCCTTCTTAAAAATCTCCGTGAAAACGTCTAAGCTGTTCAATCATGAATCTGTCACAAGGGTTTTGAGAAACAGTTTTGTGTTTGGAGTACACTGTACCTTCATTTCAGGTAAACCATGCCTATAAAATCAGGCTGCCCTTCTGATATGGTTATAAAGGCATCATTATCACCCCCTTGTGGAAGTTTCTAATAATTGCAGACAAATTACCCAAGCAGAAAGCCATAGCTCTTAAAAATTGAAACTTAAACTTCTCCATCCGTACATTACTGACTTTTGCTTTAGTTAGATTTATGAGTAATAAATTAAAGCAATAAATTTCTGTCTTTTATTTGTGAGTTATCTCAAATTCTTGGAATTAGGAGCAGTGTATTAATAAGTACATGAATGAATGGATATCTTACATTCCCAAACTAATCAATTTTTAAAAAAGTATAAACAGTTTATTGTCCTCCTAACCAGAGTGAAATTTGAGGGAACCAACTTCCTTTGTATTGGAATACACTGTAACTCTATATTTAACTCAACTAGATATTTTACTAATTTCATTTTTTTTAAGATTGTGAGCTCTATGAGGGCAGGGATTTTGTGTGTGTCTGTTTTGTTTCCTGCTCTAATCCCAGCAGCCAGAATGATGCCTGGATCATGACTGATGTTAAATAATTTTTGTCAAATGAATGAATGAATGCATGAGTTAACCAAAAGCAAGATCCAATGGTGCTGTTTTGCATTATGATTATGGTTCATGAATCAGGAGGAATACAGGGAAGAAAGTTTCTGATTTCATGGGTAGACTGAAAAAGAATAGACCGAATGCTCTTTTGTCTGCGTGGTTAGATTTGGCAAACTCTTAGAGAGCAGCGGCCATATGTTATGCTTAGCACAAGGCCTCTTGAGGTGCACAGCAAAGTGGAGAAGAGTGCAGGGTGGATATGGTGGGAGAAAAGGAGAATAACCTTTCTCTCTCACTTCCTCACAGTCAAAACACTTCCCCAGACTTTCTGTCTTCTTTTCAGGATTCTGTTCAATGAATGGTTCATATATTCCATAAGGTACTTGGCGAAAAGTGTCCTTGTATTACCATTAAGGAACGGATGGCAGTTGAGAAGAATTGAAGGTCTGAGTTACTATTAACATTTCCTGTTTCTTAAGAACACGGAAATTGGCTGACTACATCTGTCACTGGCCGCAGCATGATAAGAGGCTGGGTGGTAAATGCCGACAAAGTGGAAATGGGCATTAGCAATTTGCTGTACCTTATAAGTGGACAAATCTTGCTTTATGCAACGGGCATGCATCTAAAAATTTGTGTGGCAAATGAAATTTAGGTAAATTGAATCCTATTTTAAATCCTGGACAGGTGCTTGCCACTTAAAGGAACCCTGAAGCAAATCATATTTTAAAGTGAAAAAAAATTGGCTGTTTTGTCATTTTTGTGATTTCCTGCATGTACTAAAAAAACCACAGTCTCCTATAGTTTGGAGGGCAGATACCTTTGGATAAAAATATATAGTTTGGGGCTGGTTTTTTTTTCAAATCTTCTCTGTTACCAAATCTTATATAGGGAAATATCTGGCTTCCTCAAAACTCTAGTATTGCAATCTAGTACCTTCTTATACTAGACTTCTGAAACAGGATCATAAATTGCCAGATTATCTGGGACAAGTTGAAGTGTTAAGGAACCATATATAGTACTGCCTCCCCTGCCTTAACTTCTTCACTGAAACCTTGGATATATAACATAAGCTATACACTGCATGTCAATGGGAAAGGGATTATACTATGAGCTGTTATTTATCACGTACTTTCTTTGTGCCAGGTATGTGCTAAGTGACTTAATACATTAGCTCATCTGATCCTCATCGTACCCTAGAGGTAGATCCTTTTATTATTTCGGTTTTGCAGCTGAGAAAACTAAGACACACACAGAGAGTAAGTGACTTGTCCAAGGTCACACAGCTCAAGTTGTGGAGGTGAAATCAAATCCAGGAAACCTCTCTGCTACCCTGCTGCCACACCACACTGTGAAGGTGCATGTGTGTCTGTGTGCATTAGGCTGTTCTGACATCCCAACTAGTTTGGGTGTTCTCAGGGGCGGGGAGCAGATAGCTGCCTCTGCGCCATACAAACTCAACCAGCATTGTAGACTGGAGCGAAGACTTGGAAAGGGTTTTATTTTGTTTTTATAAATTCCCTTCTCCACCTTAGTTAAAACAGATTTTTTTTTTCAGGGGATGGAGGGAATACTGTTTATGTGTCCGAGAAAATAGTTATTTACTGAATGGTAATCACATGCCCTGGGAGAGTTAACTTTAAAGTCCAAAAGGGAATGAGGAAATGCGCATAGAGCTATGTTTGTTTTTTTCCATCAGCACCATGGTGGTGGTTGGGGTGGGGGGGCAGTTAGAGCAAAGACCACTCTCCCTGAGTTCAAAATTCTCCACCCATAACTAGTATTAAGGTGATCGGACTTCTCTGGGTCTCACAGTCCTCATCAGTACAATGGGGATGATAATAGTAATACATGTCCCGCAAGGCTATTGTGAGAACTGAATGAGATAATTAAAGTGCATAGAATGATGCCTGGCACATAATAAATGCTCAGTAATGTTAGTTGTTATTGTTATTAGCTCCAGGCCCATCAGCATATTTTCGCACAGCTCCCTCTGAGCTTCTGTTGGTTCTGGGGGGCTTGGAGAGAGCCCGTTTTGCCAAGTTGGAGAAAGCAGGAGAGGCCTGCGTGTTTGCAGAATCTGTTGGTGTTTGAGTTTGTTTAACTCTGGCAAGAAATGGCTTCCTGCTTTGAAAAGAAAGAAAAAACGAATGTATTTTTAAGTGAAAAAATACCTTTTAAAAAATACTCAGAGGACTTATTAGACAGAAACAGGTTTTACAGAGCAACGTTGTGGTGATTGAAGGGAAAACATTGTCGAGTGTATGAATCAGCTTGCCTTTAATGGAGAAGCAGAGTTGAGCAAGGCAGAGACCGCCTGGATGGGGGGGTGGGGGGCATGCAGGGGGATGCAGAAGGTTTGCCAAAAAGCCGCAGAGATTGGATCATGCCAGTCCAGAAACCACTTGCCAAATGGCAGCCGCAGTTGCTGTCACCCACTGCCGCTCTGCGGTAATGAATGCATGTTTGATTAGCTTTGCTGATTACCTGCTCTCTATGCACACAGCAGAAGATAGAATAGCGAGTCTGGGGCCCTTGGTGGAGACTTTAGAGGAAAGGGGTGGGGGTGGCAGGAGGGCTTTGATTATCTTTTTTTTATTTTTCTCTCCTCACCTGCTCCTCAGTGTATATTGAGATAACGCTGACTGTTTCTTGGAGTGGCCAAGAGGCCAGAACCTTGGGTTTTTCTCCACACATTGGTGCTGTTACAGAGCAATAAAACTAGTGCCAGAGGGGCAAGAAGCTACACAGAAACCCCCATCCACTCTCCTCTGATTTCTTTGTAGCATTTAACTCATCCCCTCAACCACAGGAGACAAATGTCTTTGGATATATTGAAAAAGAAATTATACCTTTGATTTCCTAGATACATTACGAGTATTTACCAAGAGACAAGAATTAGGTGGAGAAATGGGTTTTAGGCTCAGAAGGCAATGTCTCTAAAGATTTAGTGCAATTTGAACACAAACTTTGGGAGGAAAAAATACAAGTTTTCAATCTTGGAACAATTTCCTCTCTGGTGTCATAAGATGAGAACTGAAATCCGATGTTTATAATCAAATGATTCTTTTTTCACATCAGATGTAATAGTTTTTCATATTTTATTTTCTCTGTGCATGGGCTATTAATTTTTTTTTCATTGTTGTAATTGCTGTTCTGGACTTGGCATTGCGTGAGGACCAATCTGTTTCTAACAAGTTAAGGGTTAAGCAAATGGCCAGAACTATCTACAAATGTCAGTCCAGTCCAGGGATGAGTGAATCTGTCTAGTGCAAACACTGTTTCCTTTATGGGTGGGGATGGAGGGCATGAGAACTGTCTGGGTACCTAGGTCAGGGCCAGCCCTATGTTTAGGTAGAGGGAGTGAGTGCTTCCTTCGAGTGTGATTTGAAGGGCCTCTAGGACTTCCATGTCACCCCCTGTGTTATCCTCATCACTGGTCTTCTACTTTCTGAAATACCCATCTTCACCCTCTCCTTTGGGAAGCCCTCTGTTAAATGGATTTGATGCCTGCATTTGATGCATGATTTCTCCACATTTCTACATCAGGGCACACAGGCAGCTCCTCAGAACTGGAGTCAGCAAGTCGGCAGACTCTGGTCACTCCAAGGCTATGAGAACTGAATACAGTTAGTAACTTAGCAGACATCTATGCTTCCATCTGACACCATCACCAGTGTTTCATAAGGGTGACCATATCATCTATTGTCTAACCTGAGACACTTCTGAAAGTGGAAGAGGATGCTTAATAATTAAACCAGGACATTAGGCAAACTGTATAATCTAGGAAATTTGTTCACTTTAGTCAATCCCACTTCAACCCAGGTTAGTTTTTCAGACTCACCCTACTGATATCAGATCTCTGAAATGTGTGCTTTCTAGCTTGTTTCCTCCATTAGTCCTTTTCTTTATCTGCCTTTGTATTTATACAGCTGCCATCACCTACTAACACATAGTGTTTTTTTGAGCTTCCATTTTTACAGATGAAGAAATAGATAAGAGACTAAATGATGCTTTTCCCCCCTTACGTTTCCATCAGAAGTGAGCAATTAGGCAACTTCAGGGCCATTTGGGACCCAAGGGCAAATCAGTGTCGTTTGAGTCTTTACTTGCTTTCTCTTTTGATATTTTGTCGCCTTTTTCTCTAGCTTCCCAGTACCCATGTCCTTCCCAGGTCCAGAATTTTCTTTCTTTTGTCACATCCATTAAAGCTTAACTGTTCTCTACAGCACTCCATTTCCTCAGGGTGCTGCCCTCTGTTCAAAAATGAATGCTGAAAAATTAATGCATCAGCCTTTCTAGGCAGTATATTCACATTTAAAATAGGGGGCTTCTGGAGACCCAACTGGTCAGTCCAATGAAGCAGTGATGATGGTGGGAGTTCAGGACTCCTGGAAAACTGGGGGCATGTTTTTGGTTGGAAGATACAGTCTGCCAGTATGACGTGACTCATGCCACAGAAGGCTTGTCTTGGTCTCGGTGTTCAAAGTTGGATAAAGTATAGAATCTCTGGACAGAACTCCTGTCATATGGATGATGTGCTCTATGGGATTGTGCCATCATTTTACATTTACTTGAATTTGTGAAAAGGCAATAAAAGTACATTTCACAATAGTCAAAGTTGATGAGAGAGTAAAGAAGTAAAACAGGCCAGGTTCTGTGCCTGATCTGCTCCAGGCAGCAACATGAGCTCACTTTGGTGTGGTAGAGATAGGGAAATGGTTATATTTTGTCTTCTTGTTATGTTGTGACTTAGATTTCCTGGAGGATGGACAAGAGCTCTTGGAGCTAAAATTCTGGGCCCTCCATTTTAGTATCTTTCCCATCTGTAGCCCTTTGAAACTAAACTTTAAAACATCAGGCATCAGGATTTTGGGGAGATCATTTTCAAAAGATGATTATAATTTACTTCTTAGTGTGTGTGTATATCTTCTACCTTACCAATTACCATCAGACCAACTAGTTGGTTCTCCCTGTGGATGTGACATTTGGCCATTCATATAACAAATATTTCTTGAGTACCTACTATGTGCCAGATACTGTGCTGGGCACTGATGAACACAATAGATATAGACTCTGCTCTCATGGAAGTTAAACAAAAAGTAAATAGTAACAAATATATAGCAATCCATTTTGACTTGTTCAAAAAAGAAAACCAATAAGATGCTGCAATAGAAAATGGAAGATGTGGACCAACTTCTTACTGCCAGTAATGGGAAACCAAACTAAAATTAGGTCAAATAATATGGAGTTTACTATCTCCCTGAATAGCAAGTCTGGAGGCAAGAGGATCCAGGGTGGATTCAGATATACAGTGTAATTATTATGAGGGACCCAGGCACAGTCATCTTTCTTTTCTTCCATATCTAGCACATGGGTAATTCTTCGTCGTGGCTGCAGGATGTCCTCCACAGTTGCAAGCATCACATAGCACATAGCCATACAACAGCTAGTTAAAGGAGATTGGTGTTCTCTCTTCTCAAGGACCTTTCCAGAGCAGACTTGCCTTTGTGTCACATTGGTCAGAGCTGAGTCATGTGCTCATCTCTAAACCAGTCAGTGACAAAAGGGTAAGATATGATTATGATGGTCTAAGACCAATTATGATCCACCATTTGAGACTGGGAGGGGTCCAACCTTCCTGGATCATGTGTCCGCCATATCTTGAACAAAGTCATCATTGTTCTAGCAAAGAAGTTGGATGGGGAGTGTTGCTATGGAGACAGTCAATATTTTCTGCCTCAGGGTGGTCAGGAAAACCCCATTTGATAGAATGACATGTTAATTGAGACATGTGGGATGAGATAGATTTAGTTGAATGAAGTGGGTTGATAGGGCCTTTCAGGCAGAGGGAGGAGCATATGCAAAGTACCTGAGATCAAAAGAGTTTGGCATCTTTGAGGACCTGAAAGAGGATTAGAGTGACTAAAATGTAAGAGGTGAGTGAAGAGTTCCATGAAATGATGTTTGGGAGAAAGACAGGGGCTAGAACAATTACAAATTTGTAGGGCATGGTATAAATTTGAGATTTATTCTAAGTGCAGAGGAAGCCACTGAAGGGTTTTAAATAGGTGTGGGGTATGACCTATTTTAGGGTACTCTAATGAACTGAGGGTAAGCAGGAGTAGAATTTGGAGGCCAACTGGGAGATTATTACAATGGCCCAGGCAACAAATGGGGGGACCTTGGAATAGGGAGGAGTGACATAGGGGGAGATAAATCTTGTAGGTAGAACTGACTATGGCTAATGGCTTAGATATGAGGAGGGGGGGAAAGGAAGGGGAGCAAAGACATTTCTTGGGCTTTTGGCTTGAGAAACTGGGTAGATGGTAATATCTGCTTCCTCAACCACCACCTCCTCTTCCTCCTTCTCCTCCCTTAACTGTAATAAGAAAGTTTGGGCTAGGAGCAGGCTTTGGCAGTAGTAGGAGTGTTGATCCAGGAGTTCTGCTTAGATATGTTAAGTTTGAGATATTTGTGAGATATCCAAGTGGAATGGTCAAGTAGGTAACTGCCAATAAGACTCTAGCTCAGAAGAAGGTCTGGGTCAGCGATGTATTTATGCAAGCTAGCTGTGTATAAGTGACATTCAAAGCCAGAGGATTGAATGAGCTCATTTAGGGAAAAGGAGTAGAGAGAGAAGAGAATAGGGTTTAGTACCAAGTCCTAAAGTACAGGACCATTGAAACACTGGGGTAATGAAGAGGAGTCTTCTAAGGACATTGTGAAACCATTGAGTAGGGGGAAAACCAAGTATATGATTTATCTAGGGTTACTAACACAGTTCATATTCTTCCCTTAAGGGCTCAGGAGAACTGTATAGAAGTCTTTGAAGGGACAAGATATATGAGAAAAAGAAGAGGTAATTTGACACGCATTAAGAAACTTGTTTTTTTCTTAATATAAAAATTATACATATTCATTGTGGAAAGTTTAGAAGACATAAAAATATGAAAATGAAAATTACCCGTTTGTTATTATTTTCATGTATACCAATCTAGTCTTCCTCTTCTCCCTCCTCTTCCTCTCTCTCTCTCTCTCTCCCTAACACACACACACACACACACACACACACAGAGTATTAGCAAGGATGTGTTAGGCTGTACTGTGATAACAAGCAACCCAAATTTCATTGGCTTCATACAATAAAAGCTTTTTACATATCTAATTTATGGGACAGGGAGTCTCTGCACATCATAGTCATTTAGGGACCCAGTCACTCAGAGATCCTTTCAACACATGCTTCCATGATTGTCAGGAAAAGGGACACGTGGCAATGGATCACAGGCCCTGAAATGTTCTGTTCACATTTCACTCGACCAGTTGTGTCACATGGCCGTGCCTAACATCAAAGGGATTGGGAAGCACCATCATACTATGTGCCTTGAAAGAAAGCATGAAAACATTTATGCCCAGTCCTCATGACTACTACAAACGTGTGTGTGTGTGTGTATAGTCACACTCTACATATTGTTCTGCAACCAGCTTTGTAACTCAATATATTTTAAAATAGTGTATTTAAACATTTTTCCATGCCATTAAATCTTCTCCTATAATGTGCCTTTTAATGGCTGTATATGTAGATATAGGATAATTTATTTAATGAATCCCTTATTGTTGGCTATTTTAGCTGTTTCCAGTATTTCACTATGGCAGATTATGCTGCAGTGAAGCCCAATTAACATATATGTTTATTTTCATTTGTGATTCTTTCTACAGAATAAATTCCTAGATATGTTGCTGCAGAGTCAGAAGATATGCAATATGTTCAGACTTTTGCTACCTATTGTTAAATTTTCCTCTAGAAAAGTTTTATCAATTTCTGCTCTTACAAGCAAAGTACAAGAGTGTACATGTCCCTGGATCTCATCAATTCTGGTTGTGATCCATGTTTTCTAACATTTGCTAACTTTATCAATAAAAAAAATCACATTGATTTTACTTATGTTTTTCATGGGTTAATGGTGACCGTGAGCATTTTAATAAGCTTTTTGGCCATTCTTATTTTGTGAATTGCCTATCTGTGTCCTTTGCACTTGTTTTGGGGATTACACTTACATGAATATCGGTACTTCATTCCTGCACGGCCCCAACGCATAAACATACCTCTTTTCTCTCTTTTCCTTCTGAACTTAAAATTCTTAATAGTAACTAAGGAAACAAAACAAGCTAGGTGGTTGGGTTCCAAAATAGTAGCAGTAATCATTCTGAAACACTCAACAATAGCTTTTATAAACTATGTGTGATCTAAACAAAACTGTATTGTACATTCTGAGTGTTACAAGGGTGACAGAGACATTTTTCATGAGTGCTTTTCTAGGTATATGGAGTCCCTATCCTGAAGGCAGGGCTGCTGCATTCTATGGGAATGGCGCCACCTGGAGTTGTGCCACATACTTGGCCTGCCAAGGGCTTGGAGGTCTGAGACCCTGGGTCCTATTCAGAACTACTAGCTGTAACAGATTCTAATACTGTTGTTTTCTACTTCTTCCCCTCTCCCTCACTTCAGTTCTAACCATCAAATGAATAATATTTTTCACCATAAAGGACATTGTCAGTTAGCAACTGCTTGTTCTTAAGGGGGAAAAAAATAGCGCAATAATTGAATCAAGGAAAATCTGACATAAAACCTCAATACATAAAATGTAAAGATGCTCCATTGGAGCACTAGTGTGCTCTCCACTTGGCCTCCCTGTCGTGTTCCCTGCACAACTCAAGATTTATGTGGAGCACAGTTTGAAAACTATTGGTCTACTGGAATGAGAATTGGGACTGAAATGCGGAGTGGATTCTAACTGGCTGTGGGAACTTAGATCTCTGAACCTTACTGTCTGAATCTATGAAATGGAGAAAATGTAAAATTGATAGTTATATATTGAGCATGTACTTTGTATAAAATCACCATGCTGGATACTAGGGAGGATTCAAATAATATAAGAGTCCATCCTTGTCCTTAAGCACTTAATGCCTTCTTTATTGATCTTCTAAGATGCCTATGATCTTCTAAGATGCCTATGAGATCCAGTAAAATGGCAAGTGCAAATAAAAATGACAATGTGAAAATGCTTGGAAGAAGTAAAAGTATCATACAAATGCAAAATGGATTGTATATATTGAGCTATCATTAATATTGTGTTAAGTGTATCAGAAGGTTAGAGGTTCCTTAAAGGTTGAATGAGGCTGCTTTATAGAGCTTGATCCAGTCACTTGAGACATGGTAGTTGCCATGTTGTCTCCTGCCCCCGTCTCCAAACCTCACCACGATTTCAGAGTCTTGAGGAGAGCTTCCCATCTGACAACTGCTGTCACGTCCTCAGACCTGGCATGAAACCCACCCACTGGGAAAGGCCAGTCACTGAGGAAACTTTCCAGGATTCAAAGTCTCGGTTTGGCTTGGAGGTATAACTGTCTCAGTAGCATTTAAGCAACAGTCAACACTGGAGTGTATGTTGTTATGTTAATGTGTTAGAAAGGCAGAGTACAACCCATGGCAGTAGGTCCATGGGTTCAGCAAGCAGACCTGTCCTTTTAGGAGATTTGCCTATTGGTAGCAGAATCCCAACCGATGGATGGGAGACCTCGGGGAGGAAGCTGAGCCTAGCAGGAGTATTGGGGTCCTAATCAGAAGAACTTGGAAGTGGGAACCAGGTCAGAAGTCCAGGTTCATTGAAGGAGACCTTTCGGTTCTTAAGGTCTTTCAGGCTATACACTTATACAGAGTAAGTAGAATGCAAGAATTTTTTTCTACAGCAATATTTATGAGGTGGTAGCCAAAATGGAGAGGGAATAAAGGGGGCATGTTTGCTAGAGGAAGTCCCTAGAAAGAAACTCTTTTCAACCGCCTCCCACCACCACCTAAAAGACTATCTCTTTGGGAAGAGTTTAAAATGCATTTTTTTTGTTACATTTCCTGTGCTCAGTGGTACAAGATACAATGTGTTAAGGGAAAGGGATTTATGACTCAAAATGTTTCCCAGATACTAAAGCTGTTGTTACTTTTAATAGCAAAAGGCACTTGAATTCTTTAGGCTCTGATTATGATAATGCTATGTTGTTTTCTGTTTGATCAAGAGCCATTAAGGCAAAAGCTTTCCAAACGGGCGACTCCCTTTGCTTTCACAATGCAGAGTGGAGGTGAATTAAGCTGGGCTAGAGTTGATATGGAGAAACTAGTCAGGTTAGAGCATACTGTAGCAATGCAAGTGAGATATGCTAGTAATTTGACAGAGGGTGGTGGTAATGGAAGCAATGAAAATAGATTGGAGATATATTTTGGTTATAAAATTGATAGAACTTGGTGCTGGGTTGGATATTTGTATAGTGTGGGAAAATTGTGCTGGTGGAAAAATGACATGAAAGAGATAGAGATGTTAAAGATTAGTCCTGGGCTGCTGGCTCACAAATCTGGATGTATGATGATGCCATTAACTAGGAGAGGGGACACTGGAAGCAATTTGGTTTGGGGATAGAAAACTCTGAGTTCAGTTTTGGACATACTGATTTGTGCTTACTTTGAGACTTTAAGGGAGAATGTTGAGTGGGAAATCTGAAGTTCAGGGGAGAGGTCTATGCTAGAGACATATATGACATGACTCACTATACATATTATTCTCTAATTTACTTTTCAACTTTAATATGTCCTATACATCCTCAGTTCAATACATACAGGTTTATCTCATTTAATAGCCACATAATACTCCATCGTATGAACAAATGCACTATAATTTATTTAATCATTCTCTTCTCACTGGACATTTAGATTGGTTGCAGTGTTTTAAAAAGTATTACAAATGCTGTGAAAAACAAGCTTAAACATATGTCTTAATATATTAATGCTTTTATGTCTGATGGAAAAATTCTTAGAAGTAGGATTGCTGGGCCAAATGCTATGTACATTTTAATTTAAAAAATATTTCCAGGTTGGCAGTATAGTACAGTGGTTGAGAGCATGAGCTCCAGAATAAAAGTGTCAGGTTTCAAATCTTGACTCCACCACTTACTAGCTTTCTATCCATGCACAAGTTATTAACCTCCTCTGCTTTCCTGATCTGCCTTCTCTGTGCTTAGGAAGTGCCTATCTCATATGGCTGTTGTGAAGATTAAATAATAGATTTATATAAACAGCTTTGAAGTTTTGAGACACGTAATGAATTCAATAAATGTCATTTGGTATTGTTATTTTAAAAAACGTGATATTTAATTACAGTTCCACTCTTAGTGTTGGAAATACATATTTCCCTCCCCACCCCCAAATCAACAGCACAGTGAGTTATCAATTTAAACAAATGTTGCCATGACTTCCAGTTCTGACCGTGACAGAGTAGCTGGTATCAGGCTTACCCTCTTGTCATGAACAACTATAAAAACTTGACAAAATATATAAAACAATTATTTACAGACATTTGACAGCAATCAAAGCCAGACTGCAATCCTTAAAAGAGAGAGGCAGTATGATTCATGCCCCACATTCACACAGGTGTTCTCCCTGGGTGTATTTCCTAGGCTGGCAGATCCCAAGCAGGGTGTTATAGTTTGGGAACTATAGAGGAGGCAGAGAGAATAATTTTGTGACTACTAAAGTGGTTGAAATTTGTGAGCAGGTTGCCAGAGAGGTTGGAGCCGTGGAAAGGTAACCCCAGAAGGCTGCATGTTGTCATAATAATTCCTTGCATGTGCCAGGTGGTGGCCTAAGTCCTTTTAGCTTTAATTTCATCCTCATAATAGCCCTATGAAATAGGTTTATTACAAGTAGGTTTATTGAAAAAAGATGGCGGTGTGAGAGGTAAGACACAGGCTTCCTCCTAAAACTGCATATAATACAAAAATATAATTAATACAACTAATCCTGAAAGAGCAACAGGAAAGAGGATTGAGCCAGACTGCATACACCTGGAGAAAACAGCAGACCTCACAGAACAGAGTAACGTACCAAAGCTGTGGCCCAGTGGGATCCAAGCCCTTCCCCCACCCCGGTGGGAGGAAGAGAAACGGAGCAGGGAGGGAGTGGAGGCCTGGGACTGCTGAATACCTAACTCTGAAGATCTGATCTGGGAAAACAAACCTGCAGTTCATGTTTTCTTCATGGTACTCTCATGATTAGGGGGCTGGAAAGCTAAGACAGGTAGAATACCTGGAGAGACTGAAATTCCAGCCACCTGTGGAAAGCAGGCATCCATATCTGGCTGCTCTAGGGCAAAAGAAAGGTGGACAGTCTGAGAGACTTCCTAACAGCAAGAGGGCTGCTAAAGGGGCAAGGATTGCACAGAGCTTACTGTTCAGGAGAGAGGATAGGTAGACAAAATTGTCCAGGTGCACTCTGCCCAGCAGGTTGGGAGCTTTGCCATATAGACTCTCATATTTAAGGAGGAAAAAGAAATCTTCCTCCTTAGATGATCTTCAGGTGCTCCAGCTCCCTGGCTGGCTACACAGTTCCAAGGACCCCCTCCGGGATACACAGCCTATTGTGCCTTTCTCCTGGCTAGCCCCACCTGGCTTGCAAACCGGCAAACCCTACCTTGGCATTAGACCAGCCAGAGGGAAGATCTGTCTACAGCAACTACAAACACAAAGCATAGAGGCTTATACCTGTGTGCTCGGTCCACTGGTTCTGGCAGTGGAGACAAGCATAGCAGCTGGGTAGCAGGAAACAGCTCTTTCCTCCCCCCAGGCACCAATACCACTCCCCTGCGATCCCCAACATTGCTTCAGGGACTGAGCAGCTCCAGGAAGTAGAACTTCTGGGCACTGGAGGGCATCATATACAAATATGAAATGCCAAAGGAACCTGGTTCAGCGTAAAATTATTAATACAACTCCTGAGAAAGATTTAAATGACATCAACCTCATGACTCTTCCTGAAAGGGAGTTCAAAATAAAAATCATTAACATGCTTGTGGAGGTACGGAAAGATATTCAAGCACTCAGGAATTAATTCCAGTCAGAGATTGAATCGTTGAAGAGCACAATGGAAGGTATTAAAGCAGATTGTATACGGTGGAGGAGAAAATAAATGAAATAGAAACTAGAGAAGAGGAATACAAAGAAGTTGAGGCACAGAGAGAAAAAAGTATCTCTAAGAATGAAAGAATATTGAGAGAACTGTGTGACCAATCCAAACGGAACAATATTAGCATTATAGGGGTACTAGAAGAAGAAGAGAGATAAAAAGGGATAGAAAGTGTCCTTGAGGAGGTAATTGCTGAAAACTTCCACAATCTGGGGAAGGAGATAGTCTCTTAGGCCATGGAGGTGCACAGATCTCCCAAGATAAGGGACCCAAGGAAGACAACACCAAGACATATAGTAAGTAAAATGGCAAAGATCAAGGATAAGGACAGACTATTAAAAGCAGCCAGAGAGAGAAATAAGATCACATAAAAAGGAAAGCCCATCAGGCTATCATCAGACTTCTCAACAGAAACCTTACAGGCCAGAAGGGAGTGGCATGATGTATTTAATGCAATGAAGCAGAAGGGCCTTGAACCAAGATTACTTTATTCAGCAAGATTATCATTTAAATTTGAAGGAGGTATTAAACAATTTCCATATAAACAAAAGCTGAGAGATTTGACCTCCCATAAACCACCTCTACAGAGCATTTTGGAGGGACTGTTATAGATGGAAGTGTTCCTAAGGTATAATAGCTGTCACCAGAGGTTATAAAACCACAGTAAAGAAAGTAGAACAGCTAATTACTAAGCAAATGCAAAATTAAATTAAGTATCCCCAAAGTCAGTCAAGGGATAGACAAAGAGTACAGAATATGATACCTAATATATAAAACTTGGAGGAGGAAGAAAAAGGAGGAAGAAGAAAAAAAGAACCTTTAGATTGTGTTTGTAACAGCATATTAAGTGAGTTAAGTTAGACTCTTAGTAAGGAAGTTAACCTTGAACCTTTGATAACCACGAACCTAAAGCCTGCAATGTCAAAAAGTACATACCTATCGATAATCACCCTAAATGTAAATGGACTGAATGCACCAATCAAAAGACATAGAGGCACTGAATGGATAAAAAAACAAGATCCATCTATATGCTGCCTACAAGAGACTGACCTCAAACCCAAAGACATACACAGAATAAAAGTGAAGGGATGGAAAAAGATATTTCATGCAACTAATAGGGGAAAAAAGCAGGAGTTGCAGTATTTGCAGACAAAATAGAGTTCAAAACAAAGAAAGTGACAAGAGACAAGGATGGACATTACATAATGATAAAAGGGTCAATCCAACAAGAAGATATAACCATTATAAATATCTATGCACCCAACACAGGAGCACCTACATAGGTGAATCTAGCAGAATTAAAAGAAGAAATAGAATGCAATGCGTTCATTCTAGGAGACTTCAAAACTCCACTCACTCTGAAGGACAGATAAACCAGACAGAAAATAAGTAAGGAGACAGAGGCACTGAACAACACAATAGAACAGATGGACCTAACAGACATCTACAGAACTTGACACTCAAAAACAGCAGAATACACATTCTTCTCAAGTGCACATGTAACATTTTCAAGAATAGATCATATACTAGGCCACAAAAAGAGCCTTGGTAAATTTAAAAAGATTGAAATTGTACCAATCAGTTTCTCAGACCACAAAGGTAAGAAACTAGATGTAAATTATGCAAAGAAAATGAAAAATCCCACAAACACATGGAGGCTTCACAACATGCTCCTAAATAACCAGTGGATCAATGACCAAATAAAAAGAGATCAAGCAATATATGGAGACAAATGACAACAGTAATTCAACACCGCAAAATCTGAGGGATGCAGTGAAGGTTGTGCTAAGAGGAAAGTGTGTGCAATACAGGCCTACCTCAGGAAAGAAGAACAATCCCATGTGAGCAGTCTAAACTCACAATTAATGAAACTAGAAAAAGAACAAAGGAGGCCCAAAGTCAGTAGAAGGAGGGAGATAATAAAGATTAGAGCAGAAATAAATAAAATTGAGAAGAATAAAACAAGAGAAAGAATCAATGAAAGCAGGAGCTGGTCATTGGAGAAAATAAACCAAATAGGTAAACCCCTACACAGACTTATCAAGAAAAAAAGAGGGTCTACTCACATAAACAGAATCAGAAATGGGAAAGGGAAAATCACTACAGATACAATATAAATACAAATAATTATTAGAGAATACTATGAAAAATTATATGCTAACAAACTGGATAACCTAGAAGAAATGGACAACATTCTAGAAAAATACAACCTTCCAAGGCTGACCCAGAAAGAAACAGAAAATCTGAGCAGACCAATACCAGCAACGAAATTGAACTGGTAATCAAAAACCTACCTAAGAACAAAATTCCTAGACCAGATGGCTTCACCACTGAATTTTATCAAACGTTTAGTGGAGACCTAATACCCATCCTCCTTAAAGTTTTCCAAAGGGTAGAAAAAGAGGGAATACTTCCAAACTCATTCTATGAGGCCAGCATCACTCTAATACCAAAACCAGGCAAAGACACCACAGAAAAAGAAAATTACAGACCAATATCGCTGATGAACATAGATGCAAAAATACTCAACAAAATATTAGCAAACAAAATTCAAAAATACATCAAAAAGATTATCTATCATGATCAAGTAGGATTTATTCCAGGGATGCAAGGATAGTACAACATTTGAAAATCCATCAACATCATCCACCACATCAACAAAAAGAAGAACAAAAACCACATGATCCTCTCCATAGATGCTGAAAAAGCATTTGACAAAATTCAACATCCATTCATGATAAAAGCTCTCAACAAAATGGGTTTAGAGGGCAAGAACCTCAACATAATAAAGGCCATATATGTCAAACCCACAGCCAACATTATACTTAATAGCGAGAAGCTGAAAGCTTTTCCTTTAAGATCAGGAACAATACAAGGATGCCCACTCTCCCCACTTCTTTTCAACATAGTACTGGAGGTTCTCACCATGGCAATCAGACAACACAAAGAAATAAAAGGCATCCAGATAGGCAAGGAAGAAGTTAAACTGTTCCTGTTTTCAGATGACATGATACTGTACATAAAAAACCCTAAAGAATCCACTCTAAAACTACTAGATCTAATATCTGAATTCAGCAAAGTTGTGGGATACAAAATTAATATGCAGAAATCGGTGGCATTCCTATACACTAACATTGAACCAGCAGAGAGAGAAGTCAGGAAACCAATTCCATTCACAGTTGCATCCAAAAGAATAAAATACTTAGGAATAAACCTAACCAAGGAAGTGAAAGACCTATACTCTGAAAACTACAAGACACTCATGAGAGAAATTAAAGAAGATACCAATAAATGGAAACACGTCCTGTGCTCATGGATAGGAAGAATTAATATTGTCAAATTGCCATCCTGCCTAAAGCAATCTACAGATTCAATGCAATTTCTATCAAAATACCAACAGCATTCTTCAACGAACTAGAGAAAATCGTTCTAAAATTCATATGGAACCACAAAAGACCCCGAATAGCCAAAGCAATCCTGAAAAGGAAGAATAAAACTGGGAGAATTATGCTCCCCAACTTCAAGCTCTACTACAAAGCCATAGCAATCAAGACAATTTGGCACTTGCACAAGAACAGACCCATAGACCAATGGAACAGACTAGAGAGACCTGATATAAACCCAGCCATATATGGTCAATTAATATTTGCTAAAGGAGCCATGGACATACAATGGGGAAATGACAGCCTCTTCAACAGCTGGTGTTGGTAAAACTGGACAGCTACATGTAAGAGAATGAAACTGGATTATTGTCTAACCCCATACACAAAAGTAAACTAGAAATGGATCAAGGACCTGAATGTAAGTCATGAAACCATAAAACTCTTAGAAGACAACATAGGCAAAAATCTCCTGAATATAAGCATGAGCAACTTCTTTCTGAACGCATCTTCTCGAGCAAGGGAAACAAAAGCAAAAATGGACTCATGGGACTGCATCAATCTAAAAAGTTTCGGTACAGCAAAGGACAGCATCAACAGAATAAAAAGGCATCCTACAGTATGGGAGAATATATTGGTAAATTACATATCTGACAAGGGGTTAACACCCAAAATATATAAAGAACTTATAGGCCTCAACACCCAGAAAGCAAATAACCCAATTAAAAAATGGACAGAGGATATGAAGAGACAGTTCTCCAAAGAAGAAATTCAGATGGCCAACAGACACATGAAAAGATGCTCCACATCACTAATCATCAGGGAAATGCAAATTAAAACCACAATAGGATATCACCTCACACCAGTAAGGATGGCCAGCATCCAAAAGACTAAGAACAACAAATTCTGGTGAGGATGTGGAGAAAGGGGAACCCTCCTACACTGCTGGTGGGAATGTAAGCTAGTTCAACCATTGTGGAAAGCAATATGGAGGTTCCTCAAAAAACTAAAAATACAAATACCATTTGACCCAGGAATCCCACTCCTTGGAATTTACCCAAAGAATACAACTTCTCAGATTCAAAAAGACATATGCACCCCTATGTTTATCACAGCACTTTTTACAATAGCCAAGATATGGAAGCAACCTAAGTGTCCATCAGTAGATGAATGGATAAAGAAAAGGTGGTACATATACACAATGGAATACTATTCAGCCATAAGAAGGGAACAAACCCTGACATTTGCAACAACATGGATGGAGCTAGAGGATATTATGCTCAGTGAAATAAGACAGGCGGAGAAAGACAAGTGCCAAATGATTTCCCTCATTTGTGGAGTATAACAATGAAGCAAAACTGAAGGAACAAAATAGCAGCAGACTTGGAGACTCCAAGAAGGAACTAGTGGTTACCAAAGGGGAGGGGTGTGGGAGGGTGGGTGGGGAGAGAGGGAGAAGGGAATTGAGGGGTATTGTGTTTAGTACACATGGTGTGGGGGATCACGGGGAGGACAGTGTAGCACAGAGAAGGAAAATACTGCATCTGTGGCATCTTACTACACTGATGGACAGTGACTGCATTGGAGTATGGGTGGGGAGTTGATAATATGGGTAAATGTAGTAACAACACTTTTTTTTCATGTGAAACCTTCGTAAGAGTGTATATCAACAATACTTGAATAAAAAAAAGGTTTATTATTATCCCTATTTTACAAATGTAGGTTTATTATTATCCCTCTTTATACACAAAGATAAAATGGATGTCCAGAGAGGTTGTGTAACTTTCCCAGAGTCACACAGCTCATAGTGGTGATGTTGGATTTGAATCCAGGGAACTACAATACTATACTTCCTTTATGAACAGCAGGTCTTGGTCTACATGTCTTGCCTGTAGTAACTCAGAGAAGAACTATCATTATCCTCCCACTTGAAAGTTAATTTCTAGCTAGGAAGTACTGGAGCTAAGATTTAAACCCAGGTAGTTAGGTTCCAATGGTTTTGCTTTTAAAGACTGAATTCACCTCTATTCTTTTTTTATTTGGACGCTTTATCTGGAATGGCTGCAGAGTTTAATACATTTTAATTATCATTTGCTGATATATGTATTTTCTTTTTAATTTTTAAAAATTTATGTTGTTAGATTTCCTAATGTCTTTCATAAACGGCTTGATTTTTTGCTATCTTATTTAGAATTTTTACATTTGTATGATAAATTTTTATCTTTTTTTGTATGTTTATAATGTTTTGCATTTAGGTTATAAAAACTTTGTGAAATAAGTTGAGACGTTTTCCATCTTTACATATCCTGTGGTTTTTCAATGTTCTTTTTTCTTTCTTTTTTTATTGTGATAAAATACACATAATATACAATTTACCATCTTAACCATTTATGTGTCTATTTCATTGGTACCAAGTACATTCATATCATTGTGTAAGCATCACCAACATCCATCTCCACAACTCTTTTCATCTTGCCAACCTGAACCTCTACTCATTAAACAATAACTCTCCATGCCCGCCAGCTCCAGCCCCAACCCCTAACAACTACCATTCTACTCTCCAGGTGTATGGGTTTGACTGCTCTGTGTACCTCATAAAAGTGGAATTATACAGTATTTGTCTTTGTGACTGGTTGACTCTATTTAGCATAATGCCCTCAAGGTGCATTCATGCTGTAGTGTGTGTCAGAATCGCCTTCTTTTTTTAAGCCTGATAATATTCCATTGTATGTTATACCTCATTTCCTTTATCTACTTGTCTATTGATGAACACTTGGGTTGCCTCTACCCTTTGGCTACTGTGAACATTTTGCTATGAACGTGTTTGTAGAAATCCTCTGTAAGATCCTACCTTCAATTCTTTTGGGGTGTATACCTAGAAGTGGATTTGCTGGATCATAGAATAATTCTATTTTTAATTTTTTGAGGAATGGCTATACTGTTGTCCACAATGGCTGTACCATTTTATATTCCATCAACAGTGCACAAGGGCTCCAATTTCTCCACATCCTCACCATACTTCTTTTCTTTTTTGATAGTAGCCATCCTAATGGGTGTGAGGAGGTATATTTCACTGTGGTTTTGATTTGTATTTCCCTAGTAATTAGGAATATTGAGCATCTTTTCATGTGCTTATTCTATCTTCTTGGGAGAAATATATATTTGAGTCCTTTGCCCATTTTTGATTTGGGTTTTTATTGTTGAGTTTTAGGAGTTCTCTATCTATTCTGACCATTAATTGGTTATTAGATATATTATTTATAATTATTTTCTCCCATTCTATAGGTTCCCTTTTTAACCTGCTGGTCATTTCCTTTGATGTACAAAAATTTTTAATTTTAGTGAAATCCAGTATATCTGTTTTTGCTTTGCCTTTGTTGTCACATCCAAGAAATCACTGTCAAATCCAACGTCCTGAAGCTTTTGCCCTATGTTTTCTTCTAAGAGTTTTATAGTTTTATCTCTTACATTTAAGTCTTTGATATATTTTGAGGTAATTTTTGTAAATGGTGTTAGGTAAGAGCACAACTTCATTTTTTTGCATATGGTTACTCACTTTTCTTAGCACCATTTGTTGAAAAGACATCCTTTCCCCATCAAATGGTCTTGGGAACCCTTACCAAAAAAATCAGTTGACCATATATGTGAAGGTTTATTTTGGGGCTCTCTGTTTTATTTCATTGGTTTATAAATCTGTCTTTATGCCAGTACCACACTGTTTTGATTGCTGTAGCTTTGTTGTTTCTGCAATCAGTAGGTGTGAGTACTCCAACTATGTTCTTTTAAGATTGCCTTGGCTATTCCAGGTGCCTTGAGATTCCATGTAAATTTTAGGACGGATATTTCTGTTTCTGCAAAAAAATATCATTGGGATTTTGATAGGGATTGCATTGAATATATAAATTGCTTTGGGTAGTATTGAAATCTTAACAATATTAAGTCTTCCAGTAAAAGAACATGGAGTATATTTCCATTTATTTATGTCTTCTTTAATTTCTTTCAGCAGTGTTTTGTAGTTTTTATTGTACAAGTCTTTTGCCTCCTTGGTTAAGTGAATTCCTTAACATTTTATTTTTTTGATGTTATTGTGAATGGAATTTATTTCTTAATTTCTTTTTCAGGTTGTTCATTGTTAGTGTATAGAAATGCAACTGATTTTTGCATGTTGACATTGTATTCTGTTACTTTGCTGAATTCACTATCAGTTCTAATAGTTTTTCAGTTTTCCTTGTGTGTGTGGAACCTATAGGGCTTTCTACATATAAGATCACATCATTTGCAAACAGAGGTAATTTTACTTCTTCCTTCCCCATTTGGATGCTTTTTATTTCTTTTTAAAATAACAAATAATACCCTAATTAGCCTGTCTAATAATTCCTAATAGTTTAATTGTTCTAGCTGGGACTTCTACTATGTTGAATAGAAGTGGTAAGAGTAGACATCCTTGCCTTGTTCCCTACTCTTAGAGGAAAAGTTTTCAGTCTTTCACCATTGAGTATGATGTTTGCTGTGAATCTTTCATGTATGGCTTTTATTATGTTGAGGTACTTTCCTTCTAGTTTGCCCATAGCTTTTAATACAAAGTAAAAAGCACATTTTGAGGATAAATTTTAGATTATTCATGATTTCTATTTTAATTTCTTCTTTTATCCAAGCACTTCTCAGTTTCCAGATGGCTAAGATATTGTTATGTTTTAGTTTTTAATTTCTATTTTTTGTGCTATTGTTAGATATATGGCTTTTAAAATTTTTATGAATTTGTGTCAAATAAATGATTGATTTTTTTGTAAGCCAAAAGAGGAAAATGCATATTCTTTCTTTGAAGTGGGCAGAAATTTTTGATTGAATGACTCCCATTTTCCATATCCTTAAAAATTTTTTCCTTCTTAATCTGTCATATTCTGAAAGACATCTATTAACATCCTTCACTATGTGTAGTTATATTGCTTTCTCTTTCTAATTCTGGGAGCTTTTGCTGTTCTATTGTTTGGTGCATAAATATTTGTGACTTATATCTTCTCAGTATCTTTCATCATTACACTTGTTTTAAGTCCTTGCTCAAATGTTACCTTCTCAGATAGGCTTCTCCCACCCCACCTGAGGCACTCCCCACTACTCTCGCTGCTTTTTTTCTCTCCAAAACATTTGTCATATTCAATATACCAAATAATTTACTTTTTGTTTAATAGCTGTCTTTTGCTACTGTAATGCAAGGTCCATAAGAGCAATTCTTTTATTCTGTTTGGTCACTGTTTTTTCTTTGTACCCAAAACAATGCCTGACACACAGTAGGTACCCAATGAATAAATCAATTATAAAATATTCCTCTTTGTGCCATTTAACACTTTTCACTTTGATTTACATTTCCTGATACCAATGTCACCACTGTTGCTTTCTTTTTGCTATTTGTTGTCTGATACATTTTTGTGTTTCCTTTCTTTTCAACACTTCTTTCTTAATTCAATCTGGGAATTTTTTTTTGATCTTTTTATAGTGAGTTCAATCCTTTCACATTTATTGGGATAACTGAAATATCTGTATTTTTCCTTTTTTCTTATTTTATGTTTATTACTTTTTGAATTTTTTATTTGTTCATTCAGCTTTTATTATACTTGCTAGATTTCTCAGAGTGAGGAAAATTCCTTTTGTCCTCTGTTAATTCATAAATTCTTTATTTTTTGAGTGGCACATGCCTACAATTTTGTAGTATTTAAGGTTAGTACTCTATCAAGATACCAAAATTAAAAAGTTATGCTTTATAGTCCCCAAAATGTTTTACTACTATGTTCAAACAATTTCTTACCATGATGAGATCTTTACAAAGCATTAAGTGCTTTCCTCCTTTTTTCCATTAAATTCCAAACTTTGTTAAAATAATAATTTACTTTCAGTGCATGACTATATTGTCGTTCACATAGAAATTATACTTCAATATACCTTTCTTTCTAGCAGTTTATGTTCATATTATTATTCATTTAAATTTTAACTATACATTTTGCAAGACGTACTGCTCATCACTCTTTCGTATATATTTTGTCTTCCTGTCTTGAGTTCTTTGATGTTCTATAATTTTCATTTTGAAGCAACCTTCTTTGAGTAGTTTTACTTATAAAGAGTATACAAGTTATGTACTTTCTGAACTCACTCATGTCTACAAATTTTTTTGTTCTCACACATGCATATCACTGATTAAATCACCCCCCAGATATATATACATATTGTTCCAATGTCCTATATCTTCCAGTGTTCAAGAAGAGAAGTTGAATGCTACTTTAATTCTCTTTTAGTTATAAACAAACTGCTTTACCTACCTGGATCTCTAGAAGATTTTCCCTTTTTTGTAATTTAGATGTTCAGTAGGCTTTCTAGGTGTACACCTTTTTTCATTAATGGTTCATGAGATTTGAGGATCAATTTTTAATCTGAAAACTAATGTCTAGTTTACAGAAGTTTTCTTTTATTGTTTCATTGACTTTTGATTTCCATCTATCTTCCTGTATGATTATTATATAGTATATATATTATATAGTATTTTTTGGACCTGCTTTCAACATATCTTTTCATCAATAAATGAAATTTCAATGTATTTTCTCCATGTTTCAAAATATTTCTTTTATTTGATCTTCCAGTTTTTGGCCCTGGGCATTCTATTTGCCATTTTTACAACTAAGTTTTTAAATTGTGAAAAATTGTTTTTTGGTCTCCCTTTTTTTGCATTCTTATTATGTCTCCTTAAGGGTTCTTGCTATTTTCATTTAAAGTTCTTTTTTTTCCCTTACAATTAGTTCTTCCCCAATAACAGTAACACTTCTGGTTGTTCAGCTTGGTTGTTCCCTCATCTGACTGAGTCTCCCAAGCTGGATTGTGAGTTTTCAGTGCTTGCTCATGGTGTGGTTCATTCAGCACACATATAGGTCAGGTTGCTAGGTGTCTCTTTGGCAATAGTGAGCTAGATGTTGGAAAATAGAGTAAGAATTTTTACTCCAGTAGCCCCTTAGCAAGTCAAAGAAGAAATGGAACTGCTCTTTGGTGTGTGTGCGTGTGCATGTATGTGGCCTTTGTGTTCTCAGTCTTCTTTAGATGCAAGTAGAACAATGCATGAAATGGGAGCAATGCAGCTATTTCCCTACAGATTGATATGCCTGAGGTCAGCATGATGAATCATCCTCACTGGACTACTCTGGAAACTGGAAATGGTCAATGACATTCACTCCCTCCTTACCCCTCCTTTACTGGTCTGAAAAATGATGTCAGGCACTTGTTATGTCCTCTGGAGACATGGCATTGTCAGATGTAATTAGGATTCTCTCTAGCTTTTCTCACCATCCAACCATACTTATTTACACTAAGTAGCCCTCAAACATGGCTAGGTACTAGAATCACTTTGGGGCATTTAAAAAATACAGATTATCTGCCTCCCTCCCCTCTCCCAGGACAATTGGATCAGAATTTTTGGTGGTGGAACCTTGGCACTCAGACCAGTATTTTCCAAATTATTTGCTTGATAGTTTCCTCTGCTGCATGTCTTGTTTTTGCTCTACCTCAGATAGGAGGTCAGTAAGGGTTTGCCAAGTGAATTGATTAATGCAATGTACTTTAAAAAATTCTAGTAATTGCTCATTTGAATATTTAGTATTTGCACATTATATACAACTTTAAAGCCCCAAATATATACAGCAAGTCTCTCTCCCAGCCCTGTTTCTTTGTCAACCAGCTCCTCTCTCTAGGAGAAGCCCCTTGTTGCTAGTTTCTTGTGTGTTCTTCCAGAGACACTCTCTATGAATTTAGGCACATAGCATCAACCAGTCTCTTGTTAATGGACCTTTAGATGGTTTTCCATCTGTTGCTATTACGAACAATGTTGCAGTGGATAAATACTTTTCCCACCTGAATCTCTTCACATGTGTGAGTGTATCTGTGTGATTCCTAGGAATTAAATTATTAGATCATAGGATATTAAATGTCCTTCCTGGAATTAGCACCAGTTAGTTATGGTAGTTTGTTTTTTTAATATACTATAAGATTCTATCTGATAGACTCTATCCAAATTAGTTTGTTTTGCATAATTTTTGCATAATCATTTATAAATGAGACCCATGTGTCTTTTGCCCTAATTTCCTGTTTTTTCTTTTTAATTAAATAAAGCTCTGGTAAGGATTGATAAAGCATTTATGATGTGTTACCCCCTCCTAAGCAACATATTTGTGTTTAAATAAAAATTTTCTGGAAAATGGTGTTCTAATTCAGTATTTTCCTAATAGTTTATGTTGTGCATTTGAACCACTTGCAGAAATTTAAAAAATTACAGGTGTCCAGGACTTGCTTAAGAATAGGGGTCAGCAAACTGTGGCCTGTGGGCCAAATCAAAGCTACCACCTGTTTTTGTAAATTAAAGTTTATTGGAACACAGACACACCCTTTCACTTTTGTATAGTCTATGGTTGTTTTTGCACCATGGTGCAGAATTGCATAGTTGTGACAGAATGCATATAACCAGGAAAACCTAAACCTTTACAGAACCAGTGTGCTGACCCATCCTCTGTACCCATGGAAACAAATCTGGTACTGAGGACTTAGTGCATGTATTGTGAAAAAAAATCCATCAAGGCTGTCCCTTATTTGCACTGAAGTTTGAGAACTAATATTTTAACACAAAGTTAAGTACCAGGTGACTGTCATTTTCTTCCTATGTCAATTTCCTTTCTATCTCCTTGTCTACTACCTTGTCCTGACCTTGAACCTCCAACCCTTTCACTGGAGGTTTATGAATTTCCACTCGATCCCCCTGCCATTATGTTCCCCTCACCAGCCCCTAATCAAAGCCATCGTGACCAATGAATAAATGCCTATAGAGTAAATGACTTGCCCATGCCTATTTTTAACACTCTTCCAGCCTGTGTTTTGTTGCACATATGCTTACAGTTAGGTACACAGGGCATGAATCTCAGTCCACAACCTCATGTGTACAAGAAATGAAACTATTTTTCTAATAAATTTCAATTTAAAATCTTCATTCCAACAGGGTTTGGAAACTTAGCTGTAGTCAATTTGGACATTTCACACTTCTTCCCGTTGAGTTGTGTATAAGTTATGGAGGGGTAGGTGGAGAACTCATATAGTACCAAGATATTGGGAGGTGATTATTATATCTTCAGTATCTTCTCTGCATGTAGTTATCTACTGAGATGCCCATCACGTCCTCTGAGCTTACATCGAGGGCCCATAGACACCACCAGGAGAGAGGATCTTTGCTCTGTTCTTCATGGCTCCTTTAGTTGACCGTTTTTTTCTGCTACTTTCATGTCACACTTGTGTCACAGAAATCACTCAGCTGTTCCTGCACCACGATGAGGTGTAGTAAAGCACTGTGAGACTAAGTCCCCTTCTGCCTAGACACATTTAAGAACCACTTGTCCCTTGTGTATCTTATTGTCTCCCAAAGGCTTTATCTGAAAATGGGGCCTAAATTCCCTATCTCTTAGAAACCAAAAACATATGTGGCTTTTTATTTTGCACCTACTCTCTTGGAAGATCTGACATGTATATTTTCATTGCTTCCTTTCCACCTTTTCTTTGTTCTGTCATCCTAGGAAATCTTTACCTGGTCTGGTGGGGGATGGTTGGAGTAAGTTTTGCTTTCTCACAAGTATGATTTGTATATATTGTAAGCCCTTTGCTAGTCTTTATAGCCCCAAATGCCAAGATGAGATGCCTCTTGCTCCCCACCGCTTTATGCTGTTTCTGCTGTCGGCCATCTGCTAAAGCAAGTGAGCACACAACTGTTTAGCTGTTCAGTGAGGGGAAGGGCAAGAAGAAAAAGGAACCCTCAGGAAGAGATGGTTGATATTTTTAAAATATCCTGCCAAAAAGTTACATCACCAAAAATTTAATGACTATGAATTAGCATATATGTGCCATGTCATTGTTTTCTCCTTTCCAGTATGTTCCTTTCTCTCTCTCAGGTCCCTAAAGATCCCAAAGAATTCTCTTTCAACTTATTACAAGTAATTTAGTATGCACCTATTCTAGGCTTAGCCATGCTCCCTTGAAGTGACTCAGGCCGTAAATAAATGTGAAATCCCATTTATTTGCTTCTGTGGCTTCTTCAGATACTTATTTTTCTTGGAATGGTCAATGATCATAAAAGGTTGAGTCCCTGGTGGGTGGAAATGTAAATCTGGGCAAGCAATAGAAGACAAATCAACTATCCAAAAATAAATAGAAATGTTAAGAAAATTCACAGCTATTCTTTTTGGTCCCCAGGTTAAGTATTCTATAGAGATGGTAGCTGAAGTTTATATCTTACTTCCAGAATTTAATATGCCATATTTCATATTGTATTAGTCTATTATGGTTATATGCGCAATGTAGTGAGTTAAGGACTGGGTAGAAAAGTCTCGCCTCCAGAGTTCATGTTTGTTTTTTCTCTTTCCTGAGCCAGAGCTTTTTGCATCAGTTTGATGTACTGTAGTTACTTGGGGTTTAATCTTGTATAATAATTATCTCCAATTGATCCACTGCAGTGTGTTAGCAAAGTGCCCGAGCCTATTAAATCCGACTACGAATCCTCCATTGCTTTCCTAATTTCCAGCATCATTATGCTGCTGGGAAAGCTGATTAATGTAAAGGCATTCTGAACTGGGGCTTTTGCTTGGTGAAATTTTGGAGAAGGTGCAAACTATTCCATTTCACAATATTGCATCTAATAAATACCAGCATAAAGCATCTCCATTCTTAGGAGTCTGTGAGTGAGGTTTCTATTCTTTATAACAGAACTCTTCTGTCAAAGGGGGAAGCCAGGATCATCAGAGATTCACTTCTAAATGGGGGCACATATGGTTGATTTAAAAACAAGTAGAAAAATGGAACATTACTGAGAGTGTGCCATGCTCAATAAGCCTCTGGAAAAGAACAAAAGGCTGTCAGTGAGAAAGAGGAGAAGAGGAAGAAATTATCAAACAAAGAAAAGTTAAGAGATAGATGTAAACAAAGCTGTTAAATTGAATATTCACAGCAGACATTTTCAGCCTTTGAAGAAATTTTAAATAACACTCCCAAATTGATCTAGCAAAAAGCTCTGGGTAGGGGGTTTCCACTGAAATAATCCACTTAGAAAATTTTACTGAGATTCTACTGTATGTCAAGATTCAAAGAAGAATTAAGAGTTGGTCTTTGTCTTTCAGGACCTTGTACTTTCTTTTAAATTGTCTTGATTGCCTTGGTGAAGTGAAATCCTATTTTTTTTCCCTCATGTTCTTGGAAATTCTTTAGTCTGAGTCTACTTTCCTGCCTTAACAAGTAGAATCTGGTGAACATATTCACTTTTTCAGATTTGCCAGCTCATCATTTTAAGAATCAGTGCACACTCTCCAAGAATGGATGGAACAGATGTTGGGCATGAAGCTGAGAATCTTCCAAGACCAAGACACCCCCTAGAAGGTAATTAAAATTAAATTAGCCATTTTTTTTGTTTTGTCTCAGTATCTTCAAGGGTGTATGCAAAATAGAATAAAGTTGTCAACTATACTCAATTAAGATTAAAATTTTTGAAAAGGTGTATGTACGAAGAATTGTACTTAATTAAAGGTTTTGGTTAGTTTGGGTTCAAGTAGTTTGTTCACCCAAAATGATTCTATTACTCTCAATTTTATCATCAGGAGGAGATAAAGAGAGAGTAGCTTGATGATTTAATTAAATTTGTCAAGAATATCAGAGGTAGTGGAAGAAGTGAAACCGGGACTCCTCAGGAATACATCATTTTCTAACTCAGGATTGCAATCCCATCAGTGTCTTCTTTATTTCCAGTCACAGAACAGTCAGTCTACAGAGAGGACACTGATGACTGGCCGTTCTGGGGGCTCTGTGGACGAGGTGGGATTTGAGGTGGGCATCGAGGGGAGGTAGATAGTCCACTGTGGGGAAAAGAAGAAGGTATTTCCAGTTGAGGCAACAGCATGATCAAAACTGTTGCATGGTAGCAAGCACACTAAGAAGGATAGCAATAAAGTTTGTCTGACGGGAGGTAAGGGTTCATATGGGCAAATCAGTTTTGGTTGAGAGTAGGGCAAAGGTGAAAGCATCTGATGAAAATTGTGAATACTAAACTTGAGGAGTTTTAATTTGAACCACTTATGGTATAAAAGCAGGCATTTCAATTGCTGAACAAAAAGACCGATGATGAACTATGGTAGTATAGGGGAATCTATAGCAATTAGTACTTGGACATTATAAAGATTAACAACCTTTTAAAGCTTTCGCCCCATTGCCTGTCACATATAGACTAAACTGGTTCTTTCAGAACAATTAATTGAATGAGTCTGATGATAGGCAGGGAAGGCAGACAATGCTACTGTTACAGAAAAACCTGAAAAAACCTGGACCAGATCGCTGACAGAAGAACCAAGTGGCACTCGGAGGTCTTGGAGTGTTGAGTCTTTATTTCACACGGGCGGGCTCAGACGGGAGTAATTCCCAAGGTCTGAGTCCCAAACAAAGGCAAAGGGAGCAATATATATCTTTCTGCTTCTGTATCTGCAACATTCCTACGTGCACAGCAAGCGAGCAGGCAAGGGGGAGTGGGTTTAGGGAGTGAATTTAGGGAGTGGGTGCCTGGCAGAGCAGGAATTAAGGTAGGGTTCTGTTGTTTTTGCTAAGAAGAGAAGCAGAAGGGAGCCACCTGGACTACGTGGCTGTCCTTGTAAATTTTTCCCTATCACTACCTCATAGACAAGCTAGAAAAGTTCTTCTAAAGCTTTTGGAGAACTTGGAAGTGGTCAAAATTAATTTTGGAAAATGTCCTCATAATACAATTTGTATAAGTGATTTTATGGTAGGGAAGCAGTACAGATTTCCCCCACTACCCAAAAGTGTAGCATTCCTATGAAACCTTTCATAAACTGAAATGGTATAAAGTGAAGACGCAATTACCATTCATTTACATGGAAAAAATGTTGAGCTTTCCCAGACGCAAAAACATAACTTTTCATAGGTGTTTCTGATTCCTTAGGACACATCTTGCTAGCAGCTGCGTGAAATAAATTGAGATAAAGCACAGATGTTAACTGACACAGTTTGAAGCTGTGGTGTGAATTGGCGGCTTGCTGCTGAGATGGTGAGTGAGGCTGTGGTTGGAGAGGAGCTTGGTGGAGGTACTCTAGCTGTTTGGGGTGTGCAATGCCTTTATAATGGCTCGCTGCAAGTCAGATGCCGAACTCTTTTCCTTTCTGCTTTTTTTTGTAAAAGCAAAAATCCTCTTAGGATTTCCTTTGGTCAGCAAAGAACAGGTACTGGTATAAGTCTTTTGTAAGAGTGAAGTGGCGTAAAGAGAACTTTTGAAAAGCAAGGGACACCTGTATTAGGTAACCAGTGGACTGGATTAGGATTTGGAGTTAAATTTTGGGTCCCAGTTTTACCACTAATTGGCTCTCTGTGACATTAGGGCAGTCGTTTAACCTCTCTGAGCATCAGTTTCTTATCTCTAAAGTGGGAATACTGGTACTTATTGTCATGTGTAAGAAATAAATGAAACAATTTGTCTTATGAACTTTAAAGAGCTACTCAAGAATAAATGATCCCGATGATGAATGTCCATCAGATAATTAATAGTTAATTATAACCTGAATAATGAAGTCATACAAAATATGTCATAATTTTATGGCTTTGGACATGAAGCATATGGGGAGGGTCTCAATAGAGGGTTGTCAGGAAGGAAACAGCAGTAAGCCAGGACTTGGGCATATCACTGGGTCTCATGGGCCCTGAACCTACTGGGTCTGGCCCCAGAAAATGGTGGCCGGTAGTCCAAGTAGAATATTCCGAGAGAGGTAATGAAATCCTATTTAGTCTCAGTAGTCACCCATACCAAAGGGCACGAGATGAGAAGTGGAAACTAAAACCCTTGTACATTTCTTGTGGAAATGTAAAATTGTGCAGCCACTCTGGAAAAGTTTTGGCAGTTCCTCAAAAGATTAAACAAGGAGTTACCATAGGACTCAGCACATCTATGCAATTGAATATTATCAGCAATAAAACGGAATGAAGTTCTGATACATGCTATAACACATGTGGAACTTGAAAACATTATGTTAAGTGAAAGAAGCCAGACACCAAAAGATTCCATTTATATAAAATGTCCAGAATAGGCAAATCCATACAGACGGGAAGGGGATTAGTGATTGCCAAGGTAAGGGGAAATGGAGAGTGAACGCCAGTATGAATGGGTTTTCTTTTTGGAGTGATGAAAATGTTCTGGAATTAGGTGATGATTGCACATCTTTGTGAAAATGCTACAGACCACTGATTTGTATGCTTTAAAAGGGTGACTATTATGGCATATGAATTATATCCCGATTTAGAAAATAAACAGCAGTAAAAGGTTAATATAAAGCTAACCAAAACCAAATGTCACCAAAATAGAATGAACTCCTGATACACAAGTATAAAATTTCCCACCCAAAATGAATTTTTATAATTTTATTTTATACATTTAGTAGTCAAAGGAAATGCTTGTCATTGTAGAGTAGGAATAATAATTTCTTGATACTGTCTGATATTAGATTACTTTTATGGTCATTCTTCTGCACATGGGTGATTCTAAATAGATGATCATTTTAAACTGAGGTTCATGGAAGAGCAACATAGTTATAGGGTGACCCATTATTCTGTAGTACTTCCATTTTTATTTTTTGTATTCTTTATTCTGTCTGGATCAAAGACAATTTCTCATGGAGGTTTTGTATGTGATTTTGGGACTTTTTTCCTCATGGATTTTTTAAAAAAAATTTTAGTTTTGCTATTAATAATGTACAATTACATGAGCAATATTATGGTTACTAGACTCCCCCTATTATCAAGTCCCCACCACATACCCCATTACAATCACTGTCCATCAGTGTAGTAACATGCTATAGAATCACTACTTGTCTTATCTGTGCTATACTGCCTTTCCCATATGCCCCCACCTGCTACATTATGTGTGCTAATCGTAATACCCTTTTTCCCCCTTATCCCTCCCTTCCCACCCATCTTCCCCAGTTCCTTTCCCTTTGGTAACTGTTAATCCATTCTTAGGTTCTGTGAGTCTGCTGCTGTTTTGTTCCTTCACTTTTTGCTTTGTTCTTATTCTCCACAGATGACTGAAATCATTTGATACTTGTCTTTCTCCACCTGGCTTATTTCGCTGAGCATAATACCCTCTAACTCCATCCATGTTGTTGCAAATGGTAGGATTTGTTTTCTTCTTATGGCTGAATAATATTCCATTGTGTATATGTACCACCTCTTCTTTATCCATTCATCTACTGATGGACACTTAGGCTGCTTCCATTTCTTGGCTATTGTAAATAGTGCTGCAATAAACATAGGGGTGCATCTGTCTTTTTCAAACTGGGCTGCTGCATTCTTAGGGTAAATTCCTAGGAGTGGGATTCCTGGGTCAAATGGTATTTCTATTTTGAGTTTTTGAGGAACCTCCATACTGCTTTCCACAATGGTTGAACTAATTTGCATTCCCACCAGCAGTGTAGGAGGGTTCCCTTTTCTCCACATCCTCACCAACATTTGTTGTTGTTTGTGTTTTGGATGTTGGCCATCCTCACTGGTGTGAGGTGATATCTCATTGTGGTTTTAATCTGCATTTCTCTGATGATTAGCGATGTGGAGCATCTTTTCATGTGCCTGTTGGCCATCTGAATTTCTTCTTTAGAGAAGTGTCTGTTCATGTCCTCTGCCCATTTCTTAATTGGATTATTTGCTTTTTGTTTGTTGAGGTGTGTGAGTTCTTTATATATTTTGGATGTCAACCCCTTATCGGATTTGTCATTTATGAATATATTCTCCCATACTGTAGGATGCCTCTTTGTTCTACTGATGGTGTCCTTTGCTGTACAGAAGCTTTTCAGCTTGATGTAGTCCCACTTGTTCATTTTTGCTTTTGTTTCCCTTGTCTGGGGGGATATGTTCATGAAGAAGTTGCTCATGTTTATGTTCAAGAGATTTTTGCCTATGTTTTTTTCTAAGAGTTTTATGGTTTCATGACTTACATTCAGGTCTTTGATCTATTTTGAATTTACTTTTGCGTATGGGGTTAGACAGTAGTCCAGTTTCATTCTCTTACATGTAGCTGTCCATTTTTGCCAGCACCAGCTGCTGAAGACGTTGTCATCTCCCTATTGTGTATCCAAGGCTCCTTTATCAAATATTAATTGACTGTATATGTTTGGGTTAATGTTTGGATTTTCTATTCTGTTCCACTGCTCTGTGGGTCTGTTTTTGTGCTAATACCAAATTATCTTGATTACTGTGGCTTTGTAGTAGAGTTTGAAGTTGGGGAGCATAATCCCCCCAGTTTTATTCTTCCTTTTCAGGATTGCTTTGGCTATTCGGGGTCTTTTGTGGTTCCATACGAATTTTAGAATGATTTTCTCTAGTTCGTTGAAGAATGCTGTTGGTATTTTGATAGGAATTGCATTGAATCTGTAGATTGCTTTAGGCAGGATGGCCATTTTGACAATATTAATTCTTCCTATCCATGAGCATGGGATGTGTTTCCATTTATTGGTACCTTCTTTAATTTCTCTCATGAGTGTCTTGTGGTTTTCAGAGTATAAGTCTTTCACTTCCTTCATTATGTTTATTCCTAGATATTTTATTCTTTTGGATTCAATTGGGAATGGAATTGTTTTCCTGATTTCTCTTTCTGCTAGTTCACCATTAGTGTATAGAAATGCAACAGATTTCTGTGTATTAGTTTTATTTCCCGGAACTTTACTGAATTCAGATATTAGATCTAGTAGTTTTGGAGTGGATTCCTCATGGAATTGTTTGAGATGGCAAAATTGACATTCTGCTTTTAATTCTTTCTCATAAGATATGCATAATGGCTTGATTATGACTTTTTTGTTGGAATAAATGGAGTTAAATAGCTATAAGCCAAATAGAGTTTTAAATATAACTTTACTTAATTAGTATACCAAATAATTTTATAAAGATTAAATTTTGTAAAATCTAATATCTGTTATTCAGCCTTTATAATTATTTGTAATTATAATTATTGTATGGTAATTATTATGTGATTATTTGCCTTTATGATTATAAGTATTTATAAACATTTGGTGACTCAAAAGTATATAATATTCTTCCTAAATTTATCTGGCTAAGGCATTCTTTTAATATTTGTATTAATTGTCAATCTGTGTCTCCACTATTTAACTATTTGGAAGTCTTTGATAATTGTTTCTGTATACAAGAAGAATAGTTTTCACAGTCTTCACTATTATATAACATTTTATTATTGCAGTAATATGTATGTATTTACATTTCAACTGGTTAATGAGAATTTCTATATATAAAGCACAAAATTAGATTTTGGCTCCAGCTTTCAACAAGAAGTCTTATCTATTTTGCAAGTGAATATTCGGATGTTGACAACAAATCTAAACAGTGTGCTTTATTTCTATTGCTGATATTGGTGTGCCAATTGGATGGGACTGTAACTTCATGGACTGATGGTTAATGCCCTTACACAGGTTTGAGAATGCTAAATATAATGTTGAAGTATGTAGTTGGCCATTTGGCCTTGTGAGGGCTGGGGTTGAAGCTCAAGCCAAATATAATTGGCTTGAATATTGAGACTGAAGCTGAACTTTGTTGCAGTTCTAATATGTAGGTTCTTGAGGCTCATACCAAATATACTAAATGCTAGGTTTTACACGGTAGGCTCATTTTGTACCTCTGTCATTTGTCTCAGTAGAGGTGGAGCAGGCATCTTCCTTGCTCCCATTTCTCTGTTCCTTTAGGAATCCCATGCTAACCTACCACCTGCTAACCCTCCTTATTATCCTCTAGACCAGTCACTTCCTTTCATTCAATAAACACTTTAGGACTTAACCCACTTTCTTCCTCTCCCTCACTAATGTTGATCATATTCTTGGCGACTTGTACATTCACATGGAAGACTCATCCAATCCTCTGGCTCTTCGAGGAGTTCTTTGACCTCCTCATCGCTAGTAACCTTTTTCTTTATCCTATTTGGTCTACCCAATCTCAGGGTCATGTCCTTGAATTGTCCTTACCAAAAACTGAACCACGTCCAAAATCTTGATTTTAATTATCATTAGAGTCCTTTCCTTTCATACCTCTTCAACTATTACCCATTTCTCCCTCAGCTGTCCTTTGCTTGCAAAACCCAAACCCCTATTCACATTCTGCTGTCTGCCTCTTCCAGGTTTGCACATGAACAGCTGGACACTGCTGGGAAAAACACACAATCATTCTGTGCTCAGCAGAGAAATGGACCCCCAAAGATATCCATGCCCCAATCCCTAGAACCTGTGAATGTGATTTTACATGGTAAAAGGGCTTTGCAGATGTGATTAAGCTTACAGAATTTGAGAGGGGGAAGTTAACCTGGGTTTTCCAGGTGGGCCCAGTCTAATTCCATAAGTCCCTAAAAGTGGAGAACCTTGTTCAAATGTGGTTTGAAAGAGATGCAACAATAGAGGAAGGATAGAGAGATGTAACATAAGGACTCCTGCTATTGCTGGATTTGCAGATGGAGGAAAGGGGTCATGAACCAATGAATATAGGTGGCATAGGGAATGCTGGAAAAGGCAAGGAAATGGATTCTCTCCTAGAGCCTCCAGAAAGAAAGACAGCCTTGCCAATATCTTCACTTTAACTCAGCGAGGCTCATGTTGGACTTCTGACTTACAGAACAGTGAGATAAATTTCTGTTGTTTTAAACTATTAAGTTTGTGGTAATTTTTTACAGCGTCAGTAGAAAATGAATCCACATGTTACCTGATGTCACTTTAAATTCATGTCCTCAGATGTTAAACTTAACACCTGCCTGGGAATTCTACTGTCTTTGCATATTTGCCTTTCTGTTCTTTGAAACAGTCATTTCATTCATTTTCCTCTCTGCTGAAACTTCTAAAACACTCCACCCCCATCAAAAACCACATTATCGTATGGGAGTTCTCTCACCTGTCTACTATTAAATCTAACTACTTCTGCATATTTTTTGTTTCTATCAAAGGCAATCCCTCTCCTTTGTGCTTTGTATCCCATCTGCTGTTGACTTCTCAAGGGCTTTTCACTGGCCATTGTTCTTACTCTGTTCTGCACCAGCAATTCTCCTTTTAGCATGGAATATTCTCTCTGTCTATAGAAACATATTCCTGTATTTCCCTTGATCTCATGTCTCTCCTTTGCAAAACCACCCCATTTTTCTAATCCCATTCATTACAAAATCTCTTTAAAAGATTTGTTCTTAGCTGTTGTCTCTATTTCCTCACAGCCCATTCTTTCTGTGCAACCTATCACAATCGGGCTTCTGTCTTTAATACTGCAAGAACCTTTCTAAGTCCAGTGGCCAGTTTTTAATCATCTTAATAGATCTCTCATAAACATCTGACACAATTGACTACTACTTATTCTTGAAACTACTTCTTGTTTTGGTTTCTAGGACACCATATTTCCTTCATAACTAGTGGCTGTTCATTCTTAATCTGCTTTGCTGGCTCCTTTCCTCTGCCCTACTTCTAAATGTAGAAATGCCCCAGGACTCAGTCCTGGCCCACCTTTTCTTCTCTATCTATACTTTGTCTCTAAGTGGTTTTATCTAGTCCCATGACTTTCAACACTGCCTATATGCCAATGACTCCAAAATTTGTATCTCCAACTCTGACTTCTCTAAACTCAAGATTTATAACTGTTAAGTTGAAATCTCCATTTTAATATCTAATAGGCATCTCGAACGTCACATATTCAAAGCAGTTTATGTATCAAGAAAGGACTGGATTTGCTATAAGCCATCTATAATTTCTCACCCAATAAAATATGTCTGCAAAATTCTTGGCCTAGGTAAGAGCTCCAGTCTGTGACTGAAGAACCAGTTTCATAAAGAATCCTTGATTTTTCATAATCTTATTAATGTTGTGGGTTAAAGCTCTTTTGGTTGCAAGGAACAGAGGTCCACTCAGGCTAATTCAAGTACAGGGAGGTCAATGTGAGGGATAACAGAAGGTGTCACTCAAATCCAAATAAAAGAAAATAAATAAAGGTAGCGAGACCACATTGGAACTGTTAACTGAAGTACCATTCAGGATAGGAGGGTTCTTTCTTAGCAGTGGATTCTCTCTCATCATTTCTCTGCTTGTCCCTGTGAATCTGCTCTATTCTCTCCTCTCTTCTGGTATTTTCTGGTTACTCATCTTACACATGGTTCCTAACGGCTATCCCACCAACCAAATCAACCTAATGGCCAGAGGTGGATTTCCTATGAAAAAGCCAATGTGGTGAAGTACTGGTAAATGTTTAATAACTAGCTCTTGGGGTGGGGGAGAGGGAAAATGTCCTGATCTGTCACATTTGCCAAAATCTGTGGTTTGAATATTCCCACCATGGCTAATTTCAAGCTACCAACATGACATCAATGAACTTGCAAAATTCCTGAAAATTTAACATTTGTCTTTTGCAAATGGGTATGGTTTGGTTCTAGTATAGCACTCATTAAAGAGCTAAAGCTTCATAGCTCCCCACTTGCATGAGTCCCTTCCAAGGCCTTGTGCCTAGTTTTTAATTTCATGTTCTTTTTCAAATTCTTCTGCCTCACCACAATGATATTAACTGTGTACTGCAGGAAACCTGGATCTGCCTTGTTAATAACCTTTCAGCTCAGTTCCTATAACTTTTTGCTTAAACTACCAAGAAAGGAAATAATTATCTTAGCTCACCTCTTTCAGGGCTCACCTCTTTATGCCAAGCCATGTCATAGGTCAAGTTATAAATCTATGGCTAAATTGCCCTGGTTTATGAGTCCATCTCTGGTCTAAACAACCGTAGCTAGGAAGGTGGAATGGTGTACTACACTGTCAACAAGGGCTGTGTGTGGGCCCATTTCCTTTAGAAGACTGTGTCAATGAAACATGTTTTACCTAGAGATGTCAAGTGTCCTGAGGGTCCTAGCTGTCAACACAAATAAGACTTCAAGTACAATAAGGCACAATTAGTCTTTTATATAATAGTTGAAAGCCAAAATGATCAGCCTGCCTTCTGAGTAAAACCATGAGGAGTATCTTCTAATCTAGAGACCAGACACTCATTGCTTTTTGATCTAGACTATGCAAAGAGTTATTGAAATAAATAAGCAGATAAATGATATAAGGTTTATGGTGCTGATCAAAATTAACAAATGACCACGTAGAAATTCCAAGTGGAGACAGTAGACATGTTAGCATCTATAGAAACTGAGTCTCTCTGTATTTGTATGACCCAACTCACACATATGGATCAGTAGAAATGAAGACAGATGGTGATTAGCCTTGAGGATTCTCTTATGCCCATTACCACTATGATGAGCTTCTCTCTTTAAGTGAGCCCTTTTTACAAGAACACCCCCACTTCCAGTCATCAGTTATTAATAATATACAAATTCCTGAGTTCCTCCCAAACCCTTTGAAAAAGACTGATGAAGGGTCTAGGAAGCTGTCTGTTAGCATAGCCATGCAAGTCATATTTTATTAAACAATTCTGATGCACACAGAAGTTTGAGAATCCTGTGTCAGACTGTCTGGTAGATGCATCTCTAGCACCTAGAATAACTCCTGACATTGAGCAGATACTTATTAAAGATGGTTAAGTGAATGAACGAGTGAATACATCAATTGGGGGCTGAGAATTAGTTACCTACATCTTCTTTAGAAATCACAGGAAAGAGGACATGCAGATATGCAGTACATACTTTCTCAGTGCTGGAAACACTAGCCTGTTTTGGATGTTATTCAGGACATATGTATAGAAAACATAATCATTTTTATTTACTTCATTTGCCCACCTAATCGTCCAAATCTCTGCCTTATTCAGGCCATTTAGCTCTGTAGGCTGCCATACTCATGGGATTCCCTCTAATTGCTCACATCATCAGGGTTGCAGTTCTCAACTTGTCACTGTCACCAAGGGTGATAGTCAAAATATTTAACAACTAGTACAGCACAGGCACCAACCGATCAGTGAAGATTCTGGCTGTGAACAACTGGTAGGGCCATATCAGGGCATAATGGCTGAAGATCAGCCTTGACCGTTAGCCTTGTGTAGAAGGCATTTGGTTCTATGGGCTCTTACCAAAAGTGATCTACATAAGGGTGAGGCTTCCTGGATCTTGGATCATTGCTCAGATTATTTGGTGTGATAAACCAGAATAATGGCCTCTTAGAGGTATCCATATCCTAATCCCTGAAACGTGTGAATGTTACCTTAGATGGCAAAGGGCTTTGCAGATTTGATGAAGTTAAGGATCCTGACTTGGGGAGATTATCCTGGATTACATGGGTGGGCCCAATATAATCACAAGTGTCTTTATAATGAAAAGAGGGAGGTAGGAGAGTCTGAGTCAAAGAAAGAGATGTGATGATGGAGGGAGTGGAGGGCAGAGCTGGAGATGCTGTGCTTCTGGAAGATGGAGGAATGGGCCATGAGCCAAGGACCAAAACTGGTTTCTAGGAGCTAGAAAAGCCAAGGAAACAGATTATCTTCTAGGGGTCCTGGAAGAAATGCAGCCCAGTGGACATCCTGATTTTAGAACTTCTGACCTCCAGAACTATAAGTTAATTTGTGTTGTTTTAAACCATTAAATTTGTAGTGATTTACTAGAGTGCAATAGAAAACGAATACACCCTGTAGTAGGTATGATTTTCATAGCTGAAGTTATAATGATGTGATTCTCCTTTCCTAATATTGTTTGAATCCCACATTATGTTCAGTCTGAAAAATAATGTTAACAATTCTAGGTACTCTTAGTCAAACTTGTGATTAAGCAATTTTTTCAAGAAAATAGTAAAAATGAAGTTTTTCTCTTTTCCCTTCCTATTCTATGGGGTACCGTCTGAGTCTGAGGTGCTTGTATTATATTTGGGCTGTTTATCTTTATCCCTGCTGCAGTGTCTCTTAGTGTCCACAGTCCTACCAAACCTGCATATTGCACTATTGATATGAAACTCACTGTCAGTGTTTCCTTGTTAAAACTGCAAGGCCCCTACACAAATCTCTTGGCCATTCATAGCCTTCTTGAGGACCCAGATAACTTTGGCATATCTCCTTATAACCTTCTGGGATCTTAGAAGATTTGGAAGACTTTCTGGCCCCCTCTATCTAGAAGTGCCTGGCCACCATTTTTGCAAGCCCTGCCGTCTTCTTGAGTTTCATCAGGGAAGTGAGACACAGGTCTCTGCCCTCAATATTCCCCAAATATCGCTGGAGTTTCCATCAACTGTCTTCACAGAAATTAGTCTCAACTCTTGTCCCTTCCTCAGCCTATCTAATTTAATTTCACTTTGGACATGGAAAATAAGTTCTTTTTTCATCATAAATTCTTCCCAACTCACTTCCTTATGAGATAACCTTTGTGCACTAAGTCTTTGCACTGTCTTTAAACCTTGCAACTCAAAACCCTTTCTCTTTCAAAAATCTTGGGGTTTGTAATTTTCTATATTCATTGAGATAGTAGCTCTGCCAAGGGTTTCGGGCATCTAATGCCAAAATAAACTCCAAGAATATGATTTTTTGTTTTATGAATTGGGACCTTGCCCGAGGTAATAAGTCTCAGCCTCAAAGTCTAGTTTTAATGAGAAATGTTTAAGGCTAATAAGGGGTAAAAAGAGAATGAAAACCCATCCATTCGTACTTCAGGTTATTATCCCTCTACATTTTTCTCCCTAGTAAATCATTGCATTTGGACTCTTCCACATACATGTTCCTCCCACTGCTCCCTACCAAGTTATGCAAAGCCATTGCAGACTTATCTGAGCTCTGTAGAGGCTCTGACTTTGGCATGGCAAAATTCAGAAGGGAATTAAGTTTCTGATTAGAATCTGTGTGTCCAGAATAACAGCTCCCAGAATTCAAAGGGGTAGTTATTAAGATAAGGTCCAAAATTGAAGGTGGCAGATTTTTAGCCCCTGAGCTAACAAAACAAAACAAAACAAAGCAAAGCAAAGCAAAACAAAACAAAATGCCACTGGTTTAAGTATTTTTGAGAAAAAATAAGAAAACAAGACCAATCTGAACAGGTCTTCTCCTTTCTTTCATATTCTCCCCATGCCCATCACATGTGGCCCCCGTTCTGCCACAGAAAAAACTTCCAATCCAGAATAATAAGAGCAAAGGGTTTAGGAGAGGTAGGAAGATAGTTCGACATGTATTTGGAGGTCCTTGTATTCTGTCCCCCGATCCTACTGGGCTAAATCTGTGGGATGGTAAAACGTGATGGAAATCCCCTTAAAGGTTGAGGAAATCAAAGGAGGAAGGATTTTAGCTTTATATCCTGGGTAGGGATGAGTGAGTTGGGAAGCCTGGTTGAGCAATCCATTTCCTTTGAATGCAAGGCAGCAGTCTTATAGTAGAGTTGTACTTTGTGGCAGGTGTAGGCAAAAAAGGTCACAGATATGTCTTCACTATTCTTACTACCTGCCAACCCCCAGGGTTTTCTGAACCCTCCAGGTACATGGGAGACCATATGAAAATGCCCCGTGGTTCCTTCAGCTGAGTAGGAAAGTTATCTGAGAGAAAGAGAAAAAGAGCCAATGTGTTTCTTAGATGCTTTTAGCTGGGATGAGAGGATTATTTGCATGATTTGAACAGTCTCTGCCATGTTTGGGACATGTAACACCTCTCACTGCTTCATTAGCACAAGGGAGCTAAGTGGGAGCTAAATATCCATAATACGAGTAATTTCCATTTGTGGCAGTCTGATGCAGTAAATCTACTTTAGTCATGTCTTCCTGTTTCTATACTCCTTGGTAGCACCCTTCACATTGACTTGAAGCTTGGCCATGTCACTTGATTTGGCCAATGAAACAATATAAAATGTGACAGCAACTTGAAACCTGAAGGATGGTGCTTACATATTGGGGTTTGCCTTCTCTTACTTCTGCTGGAATCCTGATCACTACGTGATCAGTCTGTTGGATTATGAAAGACATGTGGTCCAGTTACTCTCATCCCAGCTGACAGCCAGCCAATCTCCAGACATGTGAATGAAGCCCTTGACTGCCAGATGACTGTAGATGCATAAATGAGTCCAGCTGAGTCCAGCCCAAATTGGTTACCCACAGAGCTGTGAGTTAAATAAATGGTTGTTATTTTAAGCTACTAAGTTTTGAGGTAGCTTATTAAACAGCAAATGTTAACCGATACAAAATTCAAAGGAGCATTGTGCAATGTGTGTACCTAGGAACAGATGGGATGGATTACATCTGGAGGAGTGAGAAAGCAAGGCCGACACCGTGGCATTCCCTTTAGCTGCCTCCCCGCTCCGAAACATACCCAGAGCTGATCACTGATCCTGAGGAAGGAGTGAAACAAAGGAAAAATCATAACCATGACTGAAGATTCAACTTGAACTGAATGAGAAATCACTAAACTTACCTGGACATAATTGGCTTAAATTTTCTGCATAGGCAGAATGGTGGCTCTGGGAAGGATACCTTTTTTTCTCTAAGCATGTCTGAGCCTGAGACCACAGAAATCCATGCTTGTTAAACCTGGCATTTCTGTATTAATGCCCTGGACTGAACCTGATATATCTGAATGATTAAGCCTACAGCCATGCTTTGTACTCATGTACAAATATGAAGAAGTGAGTGAAAATCACTTTTCAGTTATTTCTTAAGATGTAGGAAAGGGGTTACCTTGCTGTGAGGTGCAGAAACATGAGAAAGTGTGGACACCTGCAGTTGGTTCTCGTTATTCCTTTAGCTTTGCTATAATGGAAGGCAAAATTGGAAGGAAAAAGATAAACATTTTCCTAGGTTAAATGAATCAGTATTGATATTTTAACACCTCACATTAGATTGAATACTTACTCAGCAGTGTGCTAAAGTCTTTATATGCATTGCCTCATTGAATCCTCAGAAAAACCTATGAGGCATTGTATTATTTTTCCCATTTTACAGGTGAAGAAACGGAGACTCAGAGATTAAATTGCTTAAATTCATGCAATGAATAAGATGGCTGAAATCCCAAACTGTCCGACTCCAAAGGATTTTATGTCATTTTGGCAAAACATTGCTTCTTATGCATGGTAGAATTTTGAAATTTATTGCTAGCAATGATTTTCCTTGCAAAAGAAAACAAATAATGTGATGGACTGGAGAGTGAAATTAAGTGCTGAAGGACCAGTTACAGTTGCATTGGGGGATTCAAGACATTGGACAGAGCAAAGTTGAGAGGGGAGCCACTTTGTTACTATTGGATGGCTGATCTTGCTTGAGGGGCTTCATATAGACTAAAGATGATTGCAAGGATTCCTACTGAATTTGGCCTGGAGAAGGAAAGCCAAGTTTTTCTCTTTAAAGTAATAGTGCTTTGCAATGAATTGTCTTAATACTAGCTTTCTTGTAAAGAAAAGAAAGAAGATATACAATCAGAGAAAGCCCAGTTGTTCTTCAGGCCTCCCCCAATATCTAGGTAAGTACTAATTCCCAGTCTTTAGGAATTGCTATGTTTGATAACAAGTGTCCCAACTGTGATTTTCTGCAGGTGATCACTGATTTAAAAATGAAATATTTGCAGGCAAAGAGGATTCTCATCTGATATGGCTTGCTATGTATCATAGTCATCACAGCTCTTAATCACCACTACCAGGATCCAGCAGAGGCCTTGGAAGACAGAAGGCTTTTTTCTTTCTAGCCATTTTCTCTTAGGGTTTCATCAGCACAGCACCAAGCTTTGGCATTGCTGTTTGACTCTGTGCTGTTCTGACATTCTTGCAGTCTGTGCTAGAGAGCAACATGACCTTGCCTTGCAGCAATGACCATTTTGGCCATTAGCTCACTAGGGCCCCAACTGCTGCCAGACCAGCTTCCATCCTTGAATGCCAATCAATACACAGTCACATAATGGACTGGATTCATTTGACCCCCAGTTTTTTCTACCCAAGTAAAATGTGTTCATTAGGAAATATCTTTCCTGGAGGCAGGAAACAAAATGAGTGGGTTGAATGTATGGTATGAAAGCAGTCTTTAGACTAAAGAGAGATCATGCAAGTGGAAGTACCTAGGCAGGAGGCACTTAGCCAACATTTCCTCTTCACTTGCATTTTCAAATGAGTGAATATGATGTGGGCAAAAATAAAGTAAGGGTGCATTTTTCTAAGACAAACCGAGCTATGATAGAGGTTGTCGGTCAACAATTAATCTATTTTCTAAAACTTTTTTCAAAGAAATATCCATACTTTTGTGAAATGGGTACCCTGTGATTAGACTAGAGGTTGTTGACATTCATAAAAACCACTTTCAGTATCTTTTTTCAAGTACAGTCGATTTTCTTTTTTAATACTAGGCAAAAATACATGATTCTGTATAAGACACTGCATCATTTTAGAATATAATTTCTGAAATCTGGGAAATTTCATTTTAATTCCAAACAACCAAGTTGTTAGTTCCTTGTTGCTAAGGAAACCATTGTGATAAGTCACCAGTAAATACAAATACATGGTAGTTAGTCTCTTGTTTAGTAGGGGCAAGTGCCTCTCTCCTTTGAGATTAGAAAATTGCTACCTTTTGATTGGAAAGAACAAGTCATGTGGGGTTAGGTTATTGCCTTAGAGAAGCACACCTGCAGGAGTCTATCACTTTTTTCCTTCTCTTCCACCTCTCTTTCCTTGACCCAGCCCTCATAATCTTGAACTGAGACTTTTCAATAGCCTCCAAATTGGTCTCCCTATGTCCAGACTCTTCTTTTCTGTATTTCATTCTTTACACTATGTATCAGGTTAATTACTGAGCCAGACTGCTTGTTTGCAAATCCCCACTCTGCCACTTACACACTCTGTGACCTTTGGGCAAGTTACTTAACCTTTTTGTCTCAATTTCTCCCTCTGTAAAATGGAGATAGTGTCTATTTCATAAGTGGTTGTGATGAATAACTAACTTATGCATGTAAAGTACTTACTAGAATATCAGACATATGATAAGCACTTGATAAAAGTTGGCCCTTAATAGTTCCCTAAAACATCACTTTCCATACCACTATTTTCTCTTCTCAGTTCAAATACATCAAAGATTCTGTATTATTCTCCTTCCTGTGATATTTAGAGCCTTCCCTGCATGTCAATATTTAGCAATATGTAATACAATAAATGGCAATATATAGTCAATTCTTTTTTTTATTAAGGTATCATTGATAATACACTCTTATGAAGGTTTCACATGAAAAACATTGTGATAACTACATTCACCTATCATATATAGTCAATTCTTATATTTCCAAATGAACCTCTCTAGCCCTGGGAGGTGACAGTGTCGTAGGGGCAAGAATATTGGCTTGGGAGCAATTCACATGTGAGGTTGAATTTCAACTCAATTATTGTATAATATTAAGCTCTTTGGTCTTCAGTTTCCTCTTCTATAAAATTCAAAGAATAAGGGTCAATCTCATGGAAGTTCTTTTGAAAATTAAAGAAGAAAAGTTTTAGAGAAGCACCTAGCATAGTACGTCCTATAGTAGGTGCTTAATGAACAAGTTCCTTCCACCATTCCTTCACCTCTTCTTCAGTTATGATGATTGTTATAGGCTTAATTTTGGCTGCCTGAGATTTGTATGGTGAAGCCCTGGTTTCCAGTACTTCAGAATATGACTATATTTGGAGATAGTGCTTTTCAAGAGGGAATTAAGTTAAAATGAGACCATTAGGGTGTGTCCTAACTAATCTGATTGTTCTTATAAGAAGAGGAAATTTGGAGAAAAACCAGGAATATGCACACACAGAGGAAGGACCATGTTGGGCAACAGTGAGAAGGTAGCCATCTGTAAGCCAAGGACAGGATTTCAGGAGAAACCAAATCTTCTGATACCTTGGACTTGGACTTCTAGCCTCCAGAACTGTGAGAAAATTCTCTTTTAAACCACTCAGTCTGTGGTATTTTATGGCAGGCCTAGCAAACTAACAAAATCATCTATTCATTATTTCCCAAACGTATGTAAATTACCACCTTTTTATTTCCATCTTGGTGGACAGCCCATGGAATGTGGGACAAGATATACTACCCTCTATAAGAAGTTATCTGCTTGGCTCCTTCTGAGAACTTCCCCATGGATCAGCACCATGCTTTATGCCAACTGATTTTACTCTCCCAGCCACCACTGACTGGGCCTTACCCAAACTCAGACACCCAGACAGATCAGTGATCTATGGATGGCTTAGCATAAGAGCTCCCCTAAAAGGAGTGCTCTAAACTTGATAGTGACAGTCCAGCCCATTTAGATTCTCTGTTTTGGGGCACATGAATGAAAAGCATAGTGTCAGTAGATGGTAGAGTGGACAAGAACCAAGAGACACACATTATTATAATAATCAGAAGCTACAAATAAGCATACAGTTGAGAGACTATCAATCATTTGTAGGAGAGTGGGAACATAGAAAGGTGCAAGTAGAGAGAGAAAAACAGTGAAATAGTTGAAGATGTAAAATCAGGATTAGAGTGGAAAGTAATAGATGCCTACTTGTCTGATCTCTTATTTGATTTTTAGAGTTGCTATTCAGTTAATAAAACTGCACATCCTCAAAGATACTCAAGGTCTGCACAGCCTGGCTGTGGAGCTGCTGGGACCATTTCCTACTTGCCCAAGTTGTCTTACACTGGAAGGTTACTTCTCTCCTCACTGAAGTAACCTGATTGTGCCTGTGTGCCTGGAACTTAAAGGGACTAACAGACTTGGAAAATCATTGCCCCTCCTCTTGGCTTTTTTAAGTCCTGCCCTTCCTTTGTGACCTAACTTGAGTCCTACTGTTCTATTAAGCCCTCTTTGACTGCTTCAGGATTGGAAAATACCTATAGCACTTATTGGCTTAACTATGCATTTGGCCTTTAGCAGTTAATTTAAAATATGTAGTTCTACACTGAAAACCCTTGGAAGGGTCCCTTGCCTATGGACTCTTGAATCACTGGATATGTTTGAATGTTCTAAAGCTCTGTGGAATTTAGACTGACACTAATGAACACTAGTCTTCTCCATATTCAAACTAGTGAGGTAAGACTGGGTCAACCCAACCTCACATCTAATCTTCCTTGTTATCAAGAGAGGTCCTGATAAGGCTTCATTTGGTACCCAGCTTTCTAGTGTCTTAACAGCTGTGGCTCTCAGATGAGGCCTAATGTCACATGAATTGTATCAAGGCACCAGATCAATCTGTGAAGTCATGCTCTAAAGACCAAAAGATCAACATTATGCCTTATGATGATCCTGTTGTGTGTTTTAAATAAGCAGCCATCAAAAATCTTGTCCATTTCGCCCATGCTGCCCATTGGGATGGACCTCCCCCGAGGTGGCATGAGGGCATACTCACAGTCATGAGTGCCTGGCTATCTAGGGTAATGACCGTGATGGCCATAGTCAGCTCAGTTGCTGTTAGAAAATTACAACTTGATCTTCTATGTTTTAAACCCTGGAGAAATCAGTCAGCTTTCGTAGTAATGACCTCATGAACAAAGGTGTTTCTAAGCCAATGTCTGACTGTATTCCCTGCCCTTCAGTTGTACTAGGATTGAAATGTTTGGGTAAGCTTGTTTACAAATATCTGGAGTAGCTATTCTGAGAAGGTGAAGGCCCTTGTGCAATATTTGAAAAAAGTAGGAGAGATGGGCTATTGTCATTCTCAAGAGGACACCTACGTATTTCCTGAGCACTAACAAAAAAATGGATTTGTCATGGAATGACTTTACTCTAAGCTCAGACACCTCCCTTTAATGTTCCACATTGTCACAGCCCCTTAGATGTTGATTAGCTTCACTAAATGCCTTTGGAAAACCCGGGAAATGTTGAATTGCCACCTACTCTGGATAAACTGAAGGCGTCAAAATCCAGCAGAGTCCCTGCAATAGGAGATGGAACCATGTTGCCCTCCTGACTAATAGCTTCCCAGGGCATATTTGGGGCCAAGCTATTGGGCTTTCAGTTCCTTCATCTTGATCATTGGTTAATTGTGTGGGTGAAATCAAACCAGGATACCACTGAGAGCTGGAATGAGTACATTGTTTTGGCAAAAAGTGGAGTTTAGGAAGGGAGGGATAGGGATAAGATATTGAATCCCTTCTCTGTGCCAGGTATTCTATTTGATGGTTTACCGAATGTAACGTAAAACCCTGCGAGGTAAGTACTACCCAATTGCTCAGGATGGGGAAGCTGAGGCACAGAGGGGTTAAATGATTTGTTTAAGGTTGCACAGCATATAAAAATGGCAGAATGGCGATCAGAAACCATATGTATTTTACTCCAGAGCTGATATTTTAAACAACAAAAGCAATATACCTTAATTTAGTTTCATGTCTTTAAATTAGGCCTTAAGTACTCACTAACCCATTTGATTGTTTTTTTCAGATTAGCTAGCATCATCTTGCATGGGGCTGTTTTAATGGTACACGGGCAGGGGAGTTTTAAAGGGTGGTTATGAGAAAGGGAGCACAGTCCAAAGCAGGGATCTAAACCATATTTATCTGATTTACTGGGAAGTTAAGACAATGTCAGCAAGGGACTTCCACAGGGGTAACAGGAATAATCTCAACGAATAGATGGCCATCTACTGGGAGATCTTGAAACCTTACCTGGTAGGTCTCCAAGTTACTTGTCACTGTCAGCCCCTACTCTTCCATTAAAACTTGCTCTCCTCACAAGATCAGCTATATCTTAAGTGTTTACTGCTGATTCTACCATGGTAAGGATACTAAGTAGTTGGGACACTTAGATTCATTGTACTACAGTGTATTGTGTTGTATTTATTATTTTATTTTACCATCTTCACAAAGACAATCCTGAGGCATGGCAGGGCTAAGTGGTTGGGAAATTGGATATTCCATGTGGACAATGACAGTATTTACTAGAGTCAACTTTTGGCTAACTCCAAGGACAAATCTTTGTTAAGTCCTTACTGACATTGTCTACCTAGTCTGCTGATTTAAGCCTTTTGTTGACAGAAAAAAAGATCATTATTTATTCTAGCAGGAATACAAACAGCTCTCTCTCTTCCCTTACCCACCTCTCCTTTTGCCTTCAGGCTGACTTCCTTATTACATATCAGAATCCTAAAATAAAGCTTCTATCTATTGGCCAAAGAATCTTGGCATTATTAGAAGCTTTAGAAATCACTGGAAAACATCATCATTCATGCATAGATTGAAAACTGAAACCAAGAAGAATGATGTGACCTGCTCAAAGTTATTCAACTAGTTGTTTAGTTAATGCTATAATTAAAAATCTCTTGATCTGTAATTCAATGTTAATATTCCATGAGGGTTACCTTCTTTTTCTTTTCTTTTTAAATATAGGAGTCATAGTATCTATTTCTCCCACTTTTACTATTATTAATGATATTATTGTTTACAGAATATCTCCAGCTCTTGAAAAAATGGCTTCTATCATTTTTTATCTTTGTTTCTTCGTGTAACTTTCCAGACTTTGGGAATTTATCCCTCAGCTGGTGAGTGGGGGTGGGGTTGGGGGGAGAGGCGCAGAGAGGCAGGGCAAATAGTTTTAAAAGGGTCTCTGTTGCTGCAAATTGCATATCCCTCACAGTGTCTGCCATCACCATTCCTCTATGTCTAGCTTAAATGTCAATGGAAGCTCAAAGTTTCACAATTTTTGAGTCCCTTAGGACAGCATAAGCAGTTGAAACACATACTCCGTTTCATGATCAACATCTCAAATGACAAATCATGCATGAGGCTTAAATATTCCCTCTGTCTCAATCTTTGCATTTTATTTCTCAAAAGGCTAGCAAAGGTTTTCCAAAATTCCTTTGCTGAAAGATTCATGCCTGGTCTATGAGGCTGAAGAACACATTTATAAGACAGAGGTCTCTCTAACATAAATAGGAAGCTTTGGGCCCAGCTGGTGTTTGACAGTGGGGATGTTTATCTTCAGTTAGCCTTTTGTTGGGGGACTTTCTTTCGTCACAAAAGCCCCCTTTTAGTATTCACTAGTAGGCTTCATTAACTCCTTTGGATCTGAACCATTGCTATTACAAACTGATATCTTAAGAGAAATCAATTTATAGGACCATATCAGACATTAAAATCAGACAAGAATATAGCTTATTTGGCAAAACAGGACACAAGTCTGGTCCGAAAGTGAAAAATCTGAAATGACCACTTGGAAAGGAATAGTTTTATACCTTGCAAAGAGAATGTTAAAAATTAGCATGGATGAAAATATAGCAAAATTTTCCTGCATTTCCAAATTTTGTCTTAGACAAGGGGTTCTTAATACACAAGTAGTACGTACTCTGAGTGGACCCAGGCATTTTGAAAAAGATATGAATTTCTTGATGCCTGGAACTAAGAAATGTATTAGCTCACATGCATTAGGTCCCTAACATGTGTTGAGTCCTGCTTTGTACCAGGCACTGTGTTAAGCAGTTTACATACACTCTCCAATCAAATTGTCTCAGCAACTCAGGAAGGTAGGTGCTCTTGTTCCTACTTCATAGGAAGGGAAATGGTCGTCCTGGTTCTGAATCTGTTTACCCCCAGATCCAGTCCTTGTGCTTAGTAGCACAGGGAGGCTGACCCTGCAGGCTACATTTCTCAGGTTCTGATGGTAACTAGCTTCCAGCTGTGTTCGGCTAATGGGGGATGCAGGTAGGAGACTAGAGCTCAGGAGGAAGGAAGAGGCCAATTTATTTCTCACCATCCTTCCCCACCCTCCAGCCAGGGGCGGCATCTTCAGAAGTGGCTGCCTTTCCTGTGTGGCTTCAGCTCCCACCAGCACAGGCCTGCTATGCTTCTTCTGAGTGACTGTGGTCCCTGGGCTTTGGAAACATCTCCTCTCCTTGCCTCCCCACCTCTAGAGGTGGTAGTAGCCTCCTACTCTAGCTAATCTTTGGGTTACCTCCCTTGGCCCTATTTGGCTTCTCAGCTCCTCCATCAGCTGTGTAATGCATTCCTTGTTTTAAATGCCCTCTGTTTCAGACACTGTATCTAAGATTGTTTCTGATTTCCTGGTTGGTTCCTGACTGAAACATTGATGCTTTACCAAGGAGAGGATTAAGAGTCAAAAGTGTATACTCTTTCCTGTAGGTTTGAAAATATCACAGATGTATAACCTCTCTTTTTCTGACTTTGAAAATCTTTGGAAGAAGAAACAGTTTTGAAATATTTACACGACAATATCATATTTCCACTTCCTAATTGTCTCTATCCCTCCCTTATTAGAATCCAGATATTGACTTATCTTCTAGCTAGCCATTGATGTTGTACATTGGTTTTCAAAAGGCCTTCATTATAGAGCTAGTCTCTTGCTCACCTAATGGAAACCTCTTTTAGGATTCTTAATTCCTCAGTGTCATCTCCCTCTACCTTTAGTCAGAACAGTGGTCCCTTCCTATTTTTCCAAATGTATTCCTGCTAATTTTGTCAAATCTAGTACAGTAGACTTTGAGGCCTGGACCTCTGAAATGAGAAAAGTGCCCATCGAGTCAGTGAGCGAGATGGGACAGCAGGAGAAAAGGATGGATGAGGGGAGGGAGGGAAGAGGGGGAGAGATAGGAGAGTGGGAGAGAGAGAGAAGGAGGAGGCAGATGAGAAAAGGCAGTGAAGAGCAAAAGTTGGGAGACACAAGGAAGGAGGGAGAGGAAAATGGTTTTAATGGATGAAGGCCAATGTTTTGTTGAGTTTTTCAGGCCATATTTAAGAATATGGGATGTGTGATGACAGAACATGAACGTAATAATTGTCAATTTCCCTTCATTACCTAATGTCATTTTTTCCTCATGGAACTGAGACAGTTTTCTGATCAAAGACACCCCCTTGTGTAAATGAATGATCTTGCTTTAAACGAACTTGCCCTTATTAAAGAACAAATCAGCAGAAAGCCAACTAGGCCTTCATCTGGGGAATGTAGTTGAGATTGTCTTGATCTGTTCAAAATCTTTTTGTCTGAGTTCATGGAAATTAAGTACCACCTCCCTCAATCCTTATCCATGATTAGGAAATGTTTTATTTTGGGTCTGGGTACAGTGATTTGCAGTTTTATAAGATACCTGGCTCAGCTGGAGGCTGTCATTCTCTCCAGCTGACACACGATGTGGCAGAGGCTTGGTTTAAAATATAGCATGAACCCTTTTGCAGTTGGCTGGGAGATTTATTACTGCCTTCTCCTATAAACAGGCAGCAGGGGACTTGACTGAAATAGCATTTTTAGTGATAGCCTAATAGAGGAATCCCTCAAGCCCAAGGAGGGGGCTTTGGGAAGTTTATCAACACCTCTTTCCTCTACTGGCACCTGCTCTTGACCCAGGAAAACTGGGAAGTCAATGACCTTTTCGTTGAACACCCTCTGCACTTCCAGTGATTTTCCTTCCTCTCCACCTTCTCTATCCACCCTTTCCATAACACACATGCACGCACTCTCTCTCTCCTTGTCCAGGACCCCAGGGACTTCAGGGCACTCTTTCCAGGAAGTAAACAGGACTCTCTTTGCCCATCATGACATTCAGGCACTGGGCCTTTTCCCTCAGGGATGATTCCCCTGTGCAATCTAACTTGAGTTCTAAAATCCTATTTTAGAAATGACTACAAGTGTCTTAAGTCCATCCCTTTCTCAAGCATTTTGCTTCCGTTCATAAAGAAAGGAATGTGGAAGCTTGTGACTTTGAGGTTCGGCTGGCAGTTTTGTTTATTATTTATTTTATTTCATTTTTCAGCTTTTTTAAGGTATAATTGACAAAATTAATGGTAATTCATTTAAAGTGTACAATGTGATGATTTAATATATGTACACATTGTGAAAGGATTTTCCCCATTGATTAACATATTCATCATCTCAACCCCCCCTTTTTGGGTGAGAACATAGAAGTTCAATTCTCTCAACAAGTTTCAATTATTCCATACAGTGTTATCAAATATAGTTATGTTATATATTAGATTCTCAGACCTTATTAATCTTATAAGAGAAAGTTTGTACCCTTTTACCAATCTTGCCTTATTTTCCCCAATCCCACCTCTTGCCAACCACTTTTCTACTCTGTTGCTATGAATTCAATATCCTCCACCTTTCTTCCTTCCTTCCTTCCTTTCTTTCTTATATACAATATTTTATTGGTTTCAGTTATACAACATAGAGAATATAGGCAGTTTAGTTTACTGTTTCTTTCTCTTTTTTTTTCAAATTCTTCTTAAATCAGGTCTGCCTGTGGGCTTGGGGATGGTGCAAAAGTCTCTTTTCCAGCAGGCCAATGTCTGCAAGAAGACTTGAAATCTGTGCTGAAACTGAAGCCAGTCTTAGGAGTCTCATCACTTTTATCAGCAAAAGTGCTCACTTTGCTCTTTTCTTTGATGAAGGTTTGGAAGTCCCTCTAGTCAGTATCTAATGTTAAAATGTGGGAGGGATTCTCAGTTAGCTAATGAGTGGCTATCACTATTTAAATTGCATCTTAGCAACTCAAGTCTGAGACAGAAAGTCTCATGTCTGACATGTCCCCTTGAATGACAGTCCTTTGGGTAAAGTAGAAGAATTTCATAGGGAATATAGTCACTGGATACTGACTACTAAACCATGGCTGGTGGAAAGTGTGTTGGAGGCAAGGAGATTGGATCCATGAGGCAGTCCCATGCCCTGTTGAATGCTGCTACCCTGGGCACAGTGGAAGCCTGGGGGAAAGTGAGAGGGAGTGGAAGGGCTGACCAGGTCCTGGAGAGAAGCCACAGGGAGCCTGCACTGTATTCTGTTCAGGCCTGATGTTTGGAGTCGTTCTGCGTTCTACTGTAGGAGTCTGAGTCCTTAACCATTGCTTAACTTGTTCTCATTTATTCAGGCGGAGGTTTTTCTTTTCTTTTCTTTTTTTCTTATGTGAGGTGAAGAGTTCAGAGAAAGAACTGCTTTGACCATTTCTGTTCCTTGAATTGACTGTTTTATTCTCCTTTGAATTGCTTGAAATTACATATTTCCCCCTACTACGTGTATCACTCCAAATTCCTCTCTTTTCTAGGCAAATGAAGCATTTGTTCTGGGCCTTTGGGGTTATTTTCCTGAAAGCTAACATAGCCTGGTTGATTTCTAGAGTGGGAATGGGAACAGGTGGAAAGGAATATTGTTGATATATTAGCATTGCTGTTATTAAACCTGGATCAAATTCTGAAAGTTGCTCAGATTGGCCTGCTGATCCATAGAGAATCCCAGTCTCTCCTCTTAATCCTCAATATTTCACCTGCCTCTGGAACGAGGACAGTTATTTTTCTCATTTGGAGAGAAGGGGATGAAGAAGTCATTCACAAAATAAATATCAGAGAGGTACAGATATTGATATGATAACTTAATTTCTCAGAGTAATTTGCTCCTGAGTTCCAGTCTATACAGTGGCAAATATATTTATAAGCATTAATTGAGGAGTAGGCAGAAGACAATGAGTAGCAATTTCCCAGAGGTATTCTTTCCTAGGCCGTCCCATTGGAAGTATGCCTGTCATGCAGCTGTCTGCCCATCAGAAGTGTTTCTTTGCAGGGTTGGTCTAAGAGGAGAATTAACTCCTACACACAAAGCAGCCTAAAACATTTTGTGCTTATTTCTATATATGGTTACCTAGAGCCCATCCTTCTCAGTAACACTGGTGGAGACTAAGGCATTTTAATAGTTTCAAAAGTAATCACTGTGATGAAATACCTGCTCTATACTAGCAAGGATGTAGGACTTTGAGACAGAAGACTTGGGTTTAACATGGAGTTCTATCACTTATTAACCATATGACATTTGGGTGAGCTAGTCAACCTTTTTCCACCTATTCCTGACCTTCCAAATAGGAGTAATTACACTTGTACAACTTCTGGAAGGATTAAATGGGCTATAACATGTAAAAGCTTGATCCAGTGCCTAGGACACAGTAGGACATCAGCAAATGTTTGCCAGATTAGTTAATTCCTTACTGGAACACGAGCAATGAAAACCAGCTGATCTTTTGATGCTAAAAGACCCCAGTCCCCTGGGAAGTGTTCACAGTTTATACAGATTCAGCCTCAACACAACTGGGCTGTCATTCACTTTGCGTAGCTGTGCCCCATATCCCTGTTCATCTCCTTTGAACCATTTCTCCTCCCTTACCTTCTTCCCATACTAGGGAATATTTGGCTTTGTGGATTAGCTATGTGCATGTACAGTGTATCGGCCCCTCAAAAAGCAAGGTAACTGATTCATCAGAACAGTTTGGTGACCACACTGAATTTTCCTAAAATTTTTTAATGCTTTTCTATAGCTTAGGCTACATAATATGCTATCAGACTTTCAGATGTGAAGAATAAACAAATTAAGTGCTAGTGTCCAAGCCCCCTTTGGTTGGGCATGAGGGAGGGGATGGGATGGGTGGGTGAAATAGGTGAAGGGGATAAAGAAGCACAAGATCTCAATAGTAGTGGAAATTAGTCACGAGGATGAAAGTACAGCATAGAGAATATAGTCAATGGTTCTGTCACTGCTTTCTATGTTGACAGTAACTATACTAGTTGGGGTGAGGATTTAATAATGTAAATAACTGTTGAATCACTATGTTGTATACTTGAAACCAATATAATATTATATATCAACTATATTTCAACAAAAATATATATGAAAAAAATAGAAGGCCAAATGCTCCTGCGCTCTGTTCTCTTGGTCTGCTGTTTGTTGTGTGTCCTCTGTGTGCCCTCTGGCCAGGGTGTCTCTCGTGCCTGCATTTTTTGGGTGGGAAATATGGGAATTTCCATTCTAGGTTTTCTAAGGACTTCCTGTTCAGTGTCTTCAGCTGAGTTCTGGATCAATACTTTGGAGCTGGGTTACCTTGACCAACTGCTAGATTTTTAAGCCTCAGTTTTCCCATCTGTAAGATCTGGGTAATATTAAGTGCCTGGCCCGGACTGCTGTGAGGATTGTTAAAAAGCAATTGACATATTTAAAACACTAGGAAACACTGTACAAACATGATATTCAGAGAGAACTGAAGGGAAACTTGGAGGTGAGATATGATAGGCATGTCCTGAGCTTTCTGAGTGTGGCTAGATTTGTCACCTTTTGTGCTCCTTTCCTCTTCATCCTCCCTCTTCCCTTCCCTTCTTGCCACCTTCTGTTTTTTCCTCCACACGTACAAGGGGTCAGTGTTGGCGAAATGGCCAGTTGGAAAGAGGTGAAGGAGAACAGAACCATGCAAACTCAACTCTCACTGCCAACCTGCATCTCTGGCAAGCTTGCCACCACCACCTGCCGGACCGGTCCTTTGGTCCCCCAAGGATGTCCCTGCCTTAATCCCCAGAACCTGTGACTGTTACCGAGTATGACAAAAGGGGCTTTTCAAATGTGCTGAAATTTAAAGATCTCAAGACAGCGAGATTATCCTGGATTATTTAGGTAGGCCCAATGTAACCACAGGATTGTGTGAAAGAGGTGTGGGAGGAGACAGAGATAGACAGAAGGCCACATAAAGATGGAAGGAGAGAGACTGAAGATGCTCCCCTGCTGGCTTTGAAGCTGGAAGAAGGGACACAAGTCAAGGAATGTAAGGAATGCAGCTGGGGAAGCTGGCAAAGGCAAGGAAGCAGACCCTCCCTAGAACGTGGGAAGGGAGCGTAGCCCTGCGGCCGCCTGGGTTTCAGCACACTGATCCAGATTTTAGATCTCTGTCCTCCAGAATTGTAAATTAATAAATTGGTGCTCTTTAAAGCCAGTAACTTGTGGCATTTTGTTATAGCAGCAGTAGGAAACGAGTGCACCAGGAGCAGTGATCAAGCAATATTTACAGAATCTAGGGGTGCCTTATTAATTGCTCTCCATATCTTTAACTCCACATAGCTTGTTAATTACTGCTCAGGACCAGGTGCACCTGGCATGATCAACCATCCCAGTTTATCCTGTCCTAGCCCTGAAAATCCTGTCCTCCACGAAACCCCTCAGTATCGTGCAAATGGGGACAGTTGGTCACCCTGAATGCTCCCACTTTTCCAGACTTTGATTAGTCATGGTTACAGGCTAAGACCTCTTCTGTTGTTTATGTTCCTAGTTTGTTACCCATTTTTCTATTTCAGTTTAGGCACCAACTCAGCTTGACTCACGTGGCTTCTGTTAATACTTCCAACACTGGTCCTGGCCCCACCCCTGAGTCACTTCTCTTTGCTTCATGTCCTGAATGGGTGCTGCTGTTGCTTCTCTGATGGTCTCCTCCAGTCTTCACACTCCCTGCTCTCAGTCTTTCTGTTGTCTGGCTTTAAGAGACTTTGTTTTTTCTGGAACATCTATGAATTTCTTCCACTTTTGCCTCAACTGCGAGGCAATGGAAGTAACCTTGAATTACTGTCCTTTAAATATCCCAGCCTGAGCCTGGCAGTGTGGGGCATGTAACTCTCACAGTTCAATATTACCCCCATCCTGAAAGTTTCCCACTTCAAGGGGATCTAATACACAAATATACAAACATAATCGGAGGGAAATGATTCATATAACACAAGACATTTTCAACTTTGCAAAAAGTTTGACTTCATGGCTTACTTAAATACCAAGTCCCCATAGCGGATTTAAAATGATCTCATTTTCAGAAGAGAAATTTCCAATTTTTGAGGACATTTATGGTGATAATGCTATAACCTTCCATTAACTCTGTAAATGCTATGACTAATTGAATGTATATTTTAATTCTCTTTATTGACTTGATGATACATCTCTGATCTTACAAAGTACTGCATGCCAAGGAAATATGGCATTTTGTAGCTATTTCATCTATTCTTACATTCTTTCTGAGGTAGGTTACCAACCACTCAGTCATCCACATTGAGCTGATGCTAATTTGTAAACCCGTTTTTTAATTGAAGTATCGTTGATATACAATCTTATGTTGGTTTCAAATGTTCAATACAGTGGTTCAACAATTATCCATATTATTAAGTCCTCATCTCCTCTAGGGTAATTACTGTCAACATAGGAAGATTTTACAGAATCACTGGACTATATTCTCCATGCTGTACTACCATCCCCGTGACCAACTCATATATTGAATGTGAATTTTTGCACCCCTTTATCCCCCTCATATTCCCTATGCACTGACCCCAACCCCTCCTGCATGAGAATCAATAGTCTTTTCTCAGTGTCTATGAGTCTACTGCTGTTTTGTTCCTTTTGTTTTGCTTTGTTGTTATATTCCACAAATAAGTAAAATCATTTGGCATTTGTTTTTCTCCACCTGCCTTATTTCATTGAGCATAATACCCTCTACAGCCATCCATGTTGTTACAAAGGGCAGGATTTCTTTTCTTTTTATGACTGAATATTCCATTGTATATATGTACAACATCTTCTTTATCCATTCACCTGTTCATGTACACTTACTTGCTTCCATATCTTCTCTATTGAAAATAATACAGAGATAAACATAGGGGAGCATATATCTTTTCGAATCTGGGTTTTTTTTTCCCTCAGGTAAATTCTTAGATGTGGAATTGCTGTGAGGAACCTCCATACTGGTTTCCCTGGTGCTTGCACCAAATTACATTCCCACCAACACTGTAAGACAGTTCCCATTTCTCCACATCCTCACCAACACTTGTTATTTCTCGTCTTTTGCATGGCGGCCATTCTAACTGGCGTGAGGTGATATCTCATTGTGGTTTTAATTTTCATTTCCCTGATGATTAGTGATAAAGAGCATCTTTTCATGTGTGTGTTGGCCATCTGTATGTCTTCTTTGGAGAAGTGTCTGTTCAGGTCCTGAGCCCATTTTTTCATCAGTTTATTTGCTTTTTGGCTGTTGAGGTGTATGACTTCTTTAAATATTTTCAATATTAACCCCTTATATCAGATGAGTCATTTGTGAATATATTCTCCCATACTGTAGGATGCCTTTTTGTTCTGCTGATGGTGTCTTTTGCTGTACAGAAGCTTTTTAGTTTGATGTACTCCCACTTGTTCATTTTTCATTTTGTTTCCCTTGACTGAGGAGATGTGTCATAGTAAAAATTGCTCATATTTAAGTTCAAGAAATTTTTTCCTATGTTTTCTTCCAAGAGTTTTATTATTTCATGACTTACATTCAGGTCTTTGATCCATTTTGACTTTATTTTTGTATATGGACTTTGACACCAATCCAGTTTCATTCTCTTGCATATAGTTGTCCAGTTAATGAAGATGCTGTCTTCCCCATTTTATAGATGGCTCCTTTATCATATGTTAATTGACCATGTATGTGTGGGTTTATATCTGGGATCTTTATTCTGTTCCATTGATCTGTGGGTCTGTCCTTGGGCCAATGCCATACTGTTTTGATTACTGTTGTTTTGTAGTAGAGCTTCAACTCAGGGAGCATAATTACCCCCAGGTTTATTCTTCTTTCTCAAGATTTCTTTGGCTATTCAGGGTTCTTTGTGGTCCCATATGAATTTTAGAACTATTTGTTCTAGTTCATTGAAAAATGCTGTTAGTATTTTGACAGGGATTGCATTGAATCTGTAAATTACTTTGGGCAGGATGGCTATTTTCACATTATTAATTCTTCCTATCCATGAACACATGATAGATTTCCATTTATTGGTATTTTCTTTAATTTCTGTCATGAGTGTCTTATAGTTTTCACAGTACAGGTCTTTCACCTCCTTGGTTTGGTTTATTCCTAGGTATTTATTCTTTTTGATGCAATTGTAAATGGAGTTATTTTCCTCATTTCTCTTTCTGCTAGTTCACTGTTGCTATATATGAATGCAACAGATTTCTGTGTATTAATTTTGTATCCTGTGACTTTGCTGAGTTCATTTATTAGCTATAATAGTTTTTTGGTAGTCTTCAGGGTTTCTATGTATAATATCATGTCATCTGAAAATAGTGACAGTTTAACTGCTTCCTTCATTGGTAAGCCCTCTGAGTCCCTCTTTTTCTATGTGGTGGGTCCCTTCACTCCCCCAACCTTTCTATCAGCAGCAGAGAGACAGTTCATTTTGGCTCTAGGATGTATCACTGCCAGAGGCTTTCAGCAGTTCCAAACTAATATTCTTGTACTCATCCTCAATTCTCTTTATTGCCAGGCTAGCCATGACCTTTCCCTTCCGTTCTGATAATTGACCAACTGTCCTATTCTGAGGGCCAGTCCTTACTTTGTATCTTGGCTCTGATTAATGTCTTATTTCCTGTGCTTGAGACCCTATCTTGGTAGCCTGCCCAGCATCCTCATTGCCTTAGGACTGACCCCTGTCTTGATTTTGTCAGCACTACTGCCCCTCCCACCACATTGTGAAGACTCCCTGAATTCCAGCCTAGTGCCTGGGGCCTGCTAGCTGCTAATATGCCAATAGAAAGTGAGCTTCAAGGACTATCTAAATATTAGCTTCTAGATGCCATGTTCCATCTAAAAAATCTGAGGAGAAGAGCTATGTCTCACTCATCTCAGTTTTCCAAGTACTCATCTCAAGGCTTTTCCTGCATTCAAGAAGATTGTTCAATAGGCAAGAAATTGAATAAATGATGAATTAATAACTGAATTAATAAACAAAATGCCAAACAGGAGATAACCATCACTTTTGTCTTGGAACCCCTGATACTCACTGATTACTTGGACTACTGCCCATTACTTACTGCCTGCCCTTTAGATATCCTACTCTGCCTGCCACATTGGATTTCCTCCTATTACCTGCACCTGGGTATATGCCCTGAACTCACTGCCCAAACTTAACATGTAGATTTATTACCAGATCTTGGTATTACCCATCCCTTGTCCTTAAGCTATTTATGTTCTGTTGAGATATTCAAGACAAATGTAAATCAGCACAGAGAGATGTGATTGAATGGTGAGGAATTTCTAGATTTGTTTGAGGCGACTACAGCTTTGGTATTCTCAAAAGGATTCATTCATAAATATTTTTTGGAGCACCTGTGCACTTGTCAGGGTCCCATAGAAAAAAGAGGACATTCATATGTCAGGAAAATTTGAGGAGAGTTTATTTACAAAGAGACTAATTAAAAAGGTGTGGTTTGGGTGCAGGGAATCAAAAGGGTAGTTAGCAATGAGGGGTTAGTAGTTGAGCTGTTGCCACCTTTAGGCCCAAAAGATGAGGGAAAGGAGGTATACTAGAACCTGAAGGAAAGTGAAGTATAGGAGGCCAGGCTGAGAGGGACAGTAAAACTTGTATTGAGGGACACAACCAGGCAAAGATGACCCTGATAGGAGGGAGCCAGGGGAATAAATACTGTGACCTTACTCCTTTTCCTTTCCCAGTTTCCTACGGAGCTCCTCTTTAGCAGAACCTAACTGAAAGTCGCACGGCCAGAGGGCAAGAGACCCCTCTATGGCAGAAAGCAGGGTGGAAAAGCATAGAGTAGTTTTGGAAATGTAGAAAGAAGATATTTAACAAAAATTGCTATGTGGATAACTTTGAAATAAGTGCAGAGAAGCTTCTAGATGGAATTGTCTTCATTGGAATGTTGAAGAAGAGGAAAAACATCAATTCTGTGATATGAAAGATAAGATTAAAATTGTTTGGTAGAGAGTTTCAATTGACTCAAAATAATCATGTACATGAATAAAATAATTCAAGACCACTATCTCTCTCACAAAATTTCAAGCCCAGCTCCCCTTTTATTAGTTTGAAGTTCTCCTTATGCTTGGATTCCTTCTCTGAATCTCCCCTGAGGACCAAATGTGAATGAAGCTTTTGATTCAGTCTCTTTGCCTGACTTTCTGTAGCTGCTAGAGACAGGTGTCCTAGTCACCATTGCTTCCTACCTGGACCTTCATCCCTAACAGCTGGCAATTGGGGTCACACCGGTCTTTCTGCTGTTGAATGACTGCTGGGATATGACTCTGGACTGCATGGACTCCTAATGCTAATATGGTCATTAATTTCCTTAGGAGATATGGTTCACTCATTCTTTTCTCTGCTGTGTTGAGATACAGGGAGGCAATTAGCAATGAAAATCAATAGTAATAGGAGCATGGAGCCCATCGGGATTAATTCACTGGGATTTAGTTAGAAGGTTCTATGATTGCTCTGAGGTCTGCTGAAGGATTGAGACTTCTACAAAGCCTGTAGTCAGACTAAACCAACAACAAAGTAGCTACACCAGGAGTTCTGGGAAGATGGTGGCATGAGCAGGGTAGTGGAAATCTCCTACAAAAACGATATATATTTATGAAAACACAACAAATACAACTATTCCTAAAAGAGAGACCAGAAGATACAGGACAGCACCCAGCCCGCATCTACACCTGAGAGGACTCGGCACCCTGTGAGGTGGGTAAGATACGGAGCCGCATCCCGGTGGGACCCAAGCACTCCCCCACCACAGTGCACCGGCAGGAGGAGAGGATTCAGAGCCAGGAGGGAGTGGAAGTGCAGGCCTGCAAAATAACCAGCCCTGGTGATCTGTGCTGGGAGCACTGACACACATTGTGCAGTGTATCAGAGATTGGAGAGACAGAGGGTGCAGGATCTGAGCCGGGGAATGCACCGGGTCCTCGCAGCTGGCTCCCCAGGACAAAAGAAAAGCTCATGCTTTTTTTAGCGGTCTTAAAGAGACAGGGGCCGAAAGGAGGAGCAGGATCATCCCAGCACACTCGGCCCAGCAGGCTGGGAGTCCTGGGGAATTTTGGACCCCTTGGCTGGCGACTGGGAAAAAGCCACACTGAGACTTCCCACAGAGATCAGCAGCCTCACATTCGTTCCCGCCCCGGCCAGAGCTACAAAGGGCCCTGTGGAGAAGTGTGGCCGCAGCTGTGGAATAGTGCAACAACAGCGCCACCTACAGCATCCTCACAGAATCTACTCCCGGCGGGCGTTTTTTTGTTTTATTTTTGTTGTTTTTTTTCCCTTTTCTTTTCTTTTCTTTCTCTTTTCTTTCTCTTCTTTTTTTTCTCTCTTTTTTAAAAGTCTTAAAGAGCCCAGCTGACATACGTGGCACCTACCAGCGACCACTTCTATCGCCATGAAAAGACAGAGGAATATGGTACAAACAAGGCTTATCTAGACCCAGACACCAGAGAGGGAGTCTGAAGGGATGGAAATGCACAATATTCCTGAAAAAGAATTCAGAATAAAAGTCATAACCATACTGATGGATCTACAGAGAAATATGCAAGAGCTAAGGGAGGAAGTGACGGAAGTGAGGAAAGACAATGCAGGAATGAGACAAGCGATCGATGGGCTTAGCAGCAGACTGGACGAGATGCAAGAGACTGTTAATGGAATAGAAATCAGAGAACAGGAATACAGAGAAGCTGAAGCAGAGAGAGATAAAAGGATCTCTAGGAATGAAAGAATATTAAGAGAACTGTGTGACCAATTCAAACGGAACAATATTTGCATTATAGGAGTACCAGAAAGGAAGAAGAGAGAGAAAAAGGGATAGTGTCTTTGAAGAAATAATTGCCAAAAACTTTCCCACGCTGCAGAAGGAAATAGTCTCGCAGTCCACGGAAGCCCACAGATCTCCCAACACAAGGGACCCAAGGAAGACAACACTAAGACACATAATAATTAAAATGGCAAAGATCAAAGATAAGGAGAGATTTAAAGGCAGCTAGAGAGAGAAAAAACATCACCTACAAAGGAAAACCCATCAGACTATCATCAGACTTCTCAACAGAAACTGTACAGGCCAGAAGAGAATGGCATGATATATTTAACGTAATGAAACAGAAAGGCCGTGATCCAAGAATATTGTATCCAGCACGATTATCATTTAAATATGATGGAGGGATTAAACAATTCCCAGACAAGCGAAAGCTGAGAGAGTTTGCCTCCCATAAACCACCTCTACAGGATATCTTAAATGGACTGCTCAAGAGGGAAGCACTCCTGAGGCTAAAAAGATATCACCAGAGAAAATAAAATCATAGCAAAGAAAGCAGACCATCCAAATACTAACTAAAGGCAAAGAATAAAACACCTAGTATATAAAGAATGGAGGAGGAATAATAAAGGAGAGAAATAAAGAAACATCAGACTGTGTTTACAATAACTTAACAAGAAAGTTAAGTTAGATTGTCAGATAGTAAAGAAGCAACCCTTGAACCTTTGGTAACCACGAATCTAAAGCCAGCAATGGCAATAAGTACATATCTATCAATAATCACCCTAAATGTAAATGGACTGAATGCACCAATAAATAGGAACAGAGTTACTGAATGGATAAAAAA
>JAQQAC010016209.1:102736679-102886272 GCA_029783875.1 Phataginus tricuspis | reverse complement strand
GGATCATTGTCTAACCCCATACACAAAAGTAAACTCAAAATGGATCAAAGACCTGAATGAAAGTCATGAAACCATAAAACTCTTAGAAAAAAATATAGGCAAAAATCTCTTGGACATAAACATGAGTGACTTCTTCATGAACATATATCCCTGGGGAAGGGAAACAAAAGCAAAAATGAACAAGTGGGACTATATCAAGCTGAAAAGCTTCTGTACAGCAAAGGACACCATCAGTAGAACAAAAAGACATCCTACAGTATGGGAGAATATATTCATAAATGACATATCAGATAAGGGGTTGACATCCAAAATATATAAAGAACTCACACACCTCAAGAAACAAAAAGCAAATAATCCAATTAATAAATGGGCAGAGGATATGAATAGACACTTCTCCAAAGAAGAATTTCAGATGGCCAACAGGCACATGAAAAGATGCTCCACATCACTAATCATCAGAGAAATGCCGATTAAAACCACAATGAGATATCACCTCACACCAGTGAGGATGACCAACACCCAAAACACAAATAACATCAAATGTTGGTGAGGATGTGGAGAAAAGGGAACCCTCCTACACTGCTGGTGGGAATGCAAATTAGTTCAACCATTGTGAAAAGCAGTATAGAGGTTCCTCAAAAAACTCAAAATAGAAATACCATTTGACCCAGGAATCCCACTCCTAGGAATTTACCCTAAGAATGCAGCAGCCCAATTTGAAAAAGACACATGCACCCTTATGTTTATCGCAGCACTATTTACAATAGCCAAGAAATGGAAGCAACCTAAGTGTCCATCAGTAGATGAATGGATAAAGAAGAGGTGGTACATATACACAATGGAGTATTATTCAGCTATAAGAAGAAAACAAATCCTACCATTTGCAACAACATGGATGGAGCTAGAGGATATTATGCTCAGTGAAATAAGCCAAGCTGAAAAAGACAAGTATCAAATGATTTCACTCATATGTGTAGTATAAGAACAAAAAAAAAAAACTGAAGGAACAAAACAGCAGCAGAGTCACAGAACCCAAGAATGGACTAATAGTTACCAAAGGGATAGGGACTGGTGAGGATGGGTGGGAAAGGAGGGATAAGAGGTAAAAGGGGCATTACGATTAGCAGACGTAATGTTGGGGGGCAGGGGGAGGGCTGTACAACTCAGAGAAGACAAGTAGTGATTCTATAGCATCTCACTATGCTGATGGACAGTGACTGTAATGGGGTTAGTGGGGGGGACCTGATGAAGGGGTAGCTTAATAACCATAATATTGCACATGTAATTGTAGATTAACGATACCAAAATAAATTATAAAGAAGAAGAAGTAGGTACACCAGGCCCTGGTAAAATAAAATACTTATTGGACTCATAGGTAACATGATGTTGGATGTTGGTTGACTCTAAAATAGGAAGTTGTGGCAGCTGTGGAAAACAGAGGGCACCCATCCATCTAAGAGAATTCACATATACAATTTAGAGGAATACTGTACAAGACAAACAACATTTTTGACGTCAGCACCTGGACTTTCAGTATAATTATGTGACTTCTTAATTCTGCCTGACTGAAAATTGTGAGTGTAATTTGTGGCCATGTTTAGGAATGGAGGACAAGATGGCTGTCCTGTGGATACCAAAGTATTAAAAAAGGGGTTCTTAATACTCATTTGAAGAAAGACTAAAGAAAAAATTCTCAGAGAAGATGGTTCGCATGTTGCCTGGGTCTTCCAGTGCTACCCTGGGCCAGTCTATAGTAACTTGCTTACTGATGGGCTTCTGGGAACAGTTTATTAATAAGTGACATATTTTTACTGACTCCTATGTAGCAGAGATTTGGGGGATGTTGGGCCTAACCAAGCAGGAGATAGCTGAAGCTATTTTCATGACTATTGTTTTTAAAATCCATATAAATTTTTAGATAATAAATTTGTGAGTTAGGTATTAGTATTACTTTAACATTCAGTGTAATATTTATTCTTCTAAGCTGCCTTTATGTTGGTAAAACATGGTAAGATTAGCATTACTCTGACAGTAATATATTGAGCCATCCAAATCTCTGTTAATTTTGTTAAGCCCAATTTTCCACTGCATTCTTTAATATGGCCTCTTTGATGACCAAACGTGTGACTACCCCATCACCCCGACCCCACAGTACATTTGTTTAATCATTCCTTCTAAAAACTTTTGCAAGTGTTTTGGAGTTACAGCAATTTAAGGACTATGAATATAGAAGAAACCAGGATAGGATTGTCAGAATTTGGAACTGAGGCTGGCTAGGAGAGACTTAGATGCTGAGTACAGCCAAAGCATGGAGTCTGGCAGATACCATAAAATCAATGCAGAAATGAGATCAAGTCCAGAAAGACCAACTTAAGCCACAGGGAATCAGGCAAGGTCCATAGTCTAAGGGATCTAATGATATGAATGGTTGGATTTGTCAATGCTGACACTGATGAACTATGCTATCCCAAAGCATCTGTAAACCCACAGAGCTGTTTTGCTGGTGAACAGGTAGTCAAAGACCTGTAGAGCACAGGCAGAGATACTGGGATCCTTAGATATTTTTCACCTCTGGTTTACTACCATATATGTCTTAGATCATACCATGGACAAGCCAGAATGAAAACCTGGCTCTCAAATAGCCTATCCATCCTATCAGACAATTATTCCAAAATGGACCTGGGACAAGCTTTATATGCAGATGTTAATTGGCTAATGCTGATGTCTTCCCAGAAATAAAGGAAGTTTACCAAATTTAGGCAGTGATGTTGAATAAACTTCTTATAGGCATTCTAGAACACAATGCTTGTAAATTATCCAGTTGTCTTGGCATCTTGCCATTGGTTTTGAAAGAATGGCAGGCATTGAAGACTCCTATATATTTTAATACTTTTCCAGGGTAATAGAAATAAACTTACATATTATGGAGTCCAAATGATGTACTCATTTTATTTTTACACTGAAGTCAACTCTTTTAATTGTTTTTACTTAGTTCAACCACATAGATTTGATTTGCTTACTTGCTTTGTACAAGTATGGAAGGGTAAAAGAACCCTAACATTTATTGAGCATTTACACAGTGCTAGGCATTTAACTCTTTACTTATGTCATTGCCTTAGCACCCTAGCTGGGTAGGAAATGTTATCTTTATTTTAGAAATAAAGGCATCTGAGGCTCAGAGACGTTAAGTAGCTTGTCTAAAGTCACACAGCTAGTAAATGGCAGTGCCAAGCTTGAAACTTGAGTATGTTTACCTCCAAAGTCTAGATTCTCTTCACCATAAGATGAATCTTTGAGCAGATTTTGTAAGATTCAAACAATCTGGATCCCGCTCAATGATGATAGAAGTGCAACTCATTTTCTAAGATGCAGCAGACATATAAATTATGTTGCATTAGTAAAAAGCTGTATACTTGAACGTATAGTGGCTTAACACTAATGCCCACATCTGACTTCTTTTGTGTAGAATCATGAGTAAAATAAAACCTTTCTGAATTTTAGTGTGAGATTTCACCTCCTGTATTTTAATTACTGTATTTTTCATTACCTGGTGGTGCTTCTGCATTTTAATAATCATCCGCTTTCAGTAACTAATACCAGTGTGTGTCAGTAATAAGCTTTGCTTTATGAATGAATTAATGAATGTATAAGTCATCTTTTCCCCAAAGGAGATGTTAATGGCATTTCCTGAAACCCAGTGAGGTTAGTGAGCCTTCAAAATGTAAAATTTTAAATCTGTGATTTTAATCTGGATATCGTACATTTTATTTCACTCTGGGGGGAACCCCCATGTTGCTTTATTGTTATTTTCTCAGTTGTTTCTTTTGAATATCAAGATTCAAGTACTGCTTTGGAAAATATGAGGAGCTAAATGCCACATTTACAATTGTTTTTGAAAGGTCTAACCTTTATTAAAGTAACTGGGTAAATACAATTCAAAAAGGTTTGCTTCTCTTGTAAACTAAATGGTATGTTTGTAGACTGAAAGGTCAATTTTTTAGCGGTCTGGTTTTCAAAAACTATCAGTTTTTGTCTATGATAAATCAAGAAAGCTAATTTGTTTTACATGTATGATACATAAGCCATAATGCTGTTCATCTAATTTCAAGCTCAGTTACTTGTGGCAAAAGAGCACTTTTTATAATGAAGCATAAATGCTGGATTCTTCAGACAGATGTGAAAGAACTTGGGACTGGTATATTTGCCTTTGTACACTCCAAGAACTAAATTCATCTTGTGAGATATGTAACCTGATCATGTTCTACATGTCACTTTGGGTCTATTGAGTCATTTCATACTTTGCTACAGAAAATGTTACTTTTCCTTTTCTCATTAGAGAGAAAAATCACCTTTTCCTTTTCATTATCCAAAAAATTCATTACAAATTATAAGCCACCTTAAAGACTCATATACACAGAGGCAGACAGACAGACAGACAGACAGACACACACACACACACACACACACATACAGAGTGAGGTTCCTCCTTTGGGGTTTGGTTGCAGACATTTATTTTGGCTCTGAAATCAGTTTTCAAATCCTGTTACTTAAAGAAGAAATGCATGAGGGAAATCATGCGTTGAGACTACGAGCTTCGAGAAGAGCCTGCCCAGAACAAATTTAATTGAGAGGTGGAGTCTTAGGCCTGATTCATTCCTTGGATTTTAAGGGTTTGGGTTGGTTTTACACAAATGAACAGGTAGCCAACTATAAAATGATAGAATTCCATGAATAATAATGGCAAATACTAAATGTTAAGTAAATGCTAAATACAAAGAATAGTAAACGCTTGTTCCAACAAGGGTATTTGAACAATTGTTTTTCTTAATATGCTTTATTTTTTGTCAGTGTAGGAGTTCAGCTTAGTTCAACATGTTAATTAAGTACTTATGTGATAGGCTTTGTGCTCAGGATGGGGAGTTCAGGGAAAATATGAATAAGGCACCAGCTGCCCCTACTTTTTTCCTTTCTTTTTAATTCAGTTTTCTTGGCTACAGAAGATGTTTCTTTTTCCTTTTTTTTTGGATGCAGCAAAATGTGTGAAAACTTCCTTCTACAATCTTAGGTTGCGGGATCGTTGGCATTTTTTTTTTCCGTTTTTGACACTCACAGTCTTGCCTTAAGGACAGATAAGTATGTGGCAAGTTCTTATCTTAGCCCTATGGAAACTAAAAGTCAGAGATGTTTCAAATTATTTTACTTCTCTGAACTTAGATTAGCTTCTTACTTTTTACAATTCTCACCTTGCCTTACTGGCCCAAGATATTTAGCTTAGCTTCCTTGTAATTTCACCTAACAGAATGTTCGTTGCAACAGCACTAGATTTAATTTAACTCAACCAGTATTGCTATTTTCCAAAAGCTCTCTGCTTGGCCTGTGGGCAATACAATGAGTAAAATCCAGTTCTGTCCTTTGGGCTCTCCCAGTCTTGGCAGGGGAGAAGATAATTATGCAAGTAATTATAATAAGGCAGGATATGAGAAATGCCCTAACAGAGGAATGAACAAAACGCTATAGTGATTTGAAGAAGGGAGAGAGCACATATAACAGGAAACATCTGAAAAGGTTTCCTGGAGGTTGTGGCATTTGAGATGGGCTTTGGAGAATAGGCGTGATTTAAAAAGCAGGGCTGCACACAAGGTCCATTAACCAAAAGGAGTAAGAGCGAAAACCTGGGGTGGAAACTCAAAGCGAATGTTTGTCTGCAATACAGGGTTGCTGTAGGAAGTGGGAGATAAGACTGGAAAGAATTTGGAATCATATTGACAGGGCGGATTTGCATGTCAGGTTGAAGCATGTGTACTTAATCCTATAGACAGTGTTGGGATGGCAGTAAAGAATTTGAAAACATCTATTTACTCATGAACAGGGAGTGACATGATTTTGCAGGGAAAATAATCTAACAGTTTGTGTTGGCTGCACTGAAAGGGGAAAACCAATTGGAAATAAGTAATAAAACCTATTCCCTCTGATGACAGCAGTAAAGCAAGCTCATTACAGACACTCCAGAACATAACAAGCTACACAAAGAAAAAAAAATCACGTGCTATTTCACCATCTAGTTTTACCAATTATTTACATTTTAATAGATCTGTTGCACTCAGGTTTTCTTGGCATGGCATGACATCTGCTTGTTCTACTTTTTCATTTATCAGGAATAATTACCAGGCCAGTCGAGTGAATTGAAACTTTGTTTTAAAAAGGTTGATTGTGTTACTTTTAAGAACAAACAGTAAGTTTACAATGTCATCAAGTATAGGTTCTGCTAAACCTACATTAATAAATGTAAAAATTGTAATTAGGATGCCAATTATTTTATTACAGTTAGTGCTGCTTTGGTTTATAATTTTTATAAGTTGGCTCAACATGCTACTCTGTCATAATTTTTCCATAGTTAGCTTATTAATACTTTAAAAATGTTAGTATAATATTAATATATAACGTTTTTCCTGTCCAAGTTTTCAAGAATTCCAAGTTAGTGTGTTCTGAATCAATGGCGATTTTTTTGTACTAGCAAGTTTATTTAGGAAGAGAATTTTCATTACTCTTTGTGTTTTTTTTTTAATGGTCATTAGAATGATTTTTCTGGTTGGTTTCCCTCTATTGTTAATGCTTCAGTTATTGGAGGGACTATTCTGACATTCCAACTGCATTTTAAAACACCCAGTACAATGACACAATTTTTCGTGAAAAATGGCACTTATTTACCAGAAAAATGTAGTGGTTAAGGGGTCCCAGAACCTTCAATATTATGGATATCCTGCTTTTTCAAAATGAGATTTGTTTCCCAATGTTTTATTGTTTGATCAAAGGGTTCTAACAAAATCCCTTCACCCCCCTGCATTTGGTCCTTAATGCCCTACCTTCTGCTTTGGCGCCCTGACTCTTACAGGTCATGGTAATGCCTCGGGTGCATAAATTCGTGTTCTGCCGTGGACTTCCAGTGAATGTGATGTTTCAGTGCTGCTTCCTCAGTTTAGCTTGTTGGCAGCCTTCCCTGGACCCCCATATGCTTTACAGACCTGTATTTCATAACCAGGCTGTGGCTCCACGAGGCTCTTGTGGATGATACTATAAACTGTGTTGTAATGGCTCGTAGGATTAGACAGAGGCTATTATACATCTAGCTTGGAGTGCTAATGTCTAAAATTAGGCATGGATTTTGTAAACTGTAATGAAATGGAAAGAAATGACTTTCAGATGTATTTTGGCCCAGTCACAACCCTAATGTATCAGGGAAACTTGTCCTTCTCCCCCTCATGATTAAATGCTATAGTCTTCCTAAAGCAGACTATAGAATTCTGTGTGTAAATCTCAGTGTCCCTTAAGTATTATTAATGCCATAAAGCTGGGATGCTCTAATTACCAATATTTCTCCATTCTTGAATGATTTGCTCTTTTTGGGCTGTCTCTGTGACTTCAGTACATTAGTGGCTGACCCAATCTCAGACCTATGCCCTTTCTCCCCTCATATAGTGTGTTTTTGTTTAAAGAGGTGTTAAGAATGCATTTAGAACATTTCCCTTAAATGACAGGGTTGAGAAAATGGAGTCATTTCTATTCAAATGGTCTCTGAAAGAGAAGAGTGTGTAAATTGTTATGCAAGACAACCCTTTATACAGGATTTAAAGAAAGCACAACTTGTCTGAACATAGAAAGCATATAAACTAGAAATTGATTTATCATATCACAAGAGGAATTTTCACTTTGCAAAGGGACTTCAACAAGGTTCTTAAAGTGGGGAGCACTTCTTAGGGCATGTAAGTTTTCATTGACAGATTATTGCCTATTTGGCAACCACCGTGGACACAAGTTTAGAGAAAGTTAAGAGTGTAGGAATTACTGCCTGTGGAAGAGGTACTTGCCCATGTCATCTTGTTTCTGAAATTACAGGATAAACTAGTGGGAAAACCTGGGGGTGGGGGGTCATTAGATTTCTATTTCTTATGCATTTTATGTTCCAGGCACTTTATATATGTTATCTTTCCTAATTAGCTCATCAACTCTATTAATTACAAACAAGCTTTACAGACAAACAGACTGAAGCTTGCTTAGCATTATACAGCAAGTAAGTGGTGCAAATAATCCGAATTCATTTCTGTCTTTAAGGATTGCACCCTTTTTACGTAATAATGGAATTGATTTAGAAAATGTCCATGTATGTTCATTTTTCCAGACTCCAAACTAACATATACAGTAAAGGACACATGTATGGAAAAATCTGCTTTTAAATCCTTGAACATCATTCAGTAAATAGCCCTAGCTTCTTTCCTCTGCTGTTCATTCAGTGTGGTCTCCAAGAACTTTCTTTAATAGGAATGTACGTCTGCTTTGACAGTGATCCTAAAAAATGTTTCAAAGCCAAAGGTTTCTGAATTTGCCTCTGACTGGGACAATCTGTGTTGGAGCTCCCTTTCATTAGGGTGACTGACTGTATCATGTAAAACTTCAGGTTTTGAGGTTTCTTGACAAGTCCTATTAAGGTACCTTTATTAAGACAGTGTGGTGTGCTGAAAGAAACATGGACATTGTAGTTAAACAAGACTAGATTCTAATTTCTCTTTTTCCCAGTCCTTGGCTATAAAACCTTGGTGGAATCCCTTCACCCCTCCGGGCCTCAGTTTCTCCATCTGTTCACCATTTTCTATTTAAAAAAAATGTCAAATTTCCTGAGGTGTAATCACTACATGTCCGCTTTCACTCCCAATCATCAGGAGAGTTTCAGCCCATCATACACCTAATCACACGGAGGGATCCATAACCAGGATAATGAGAGTCATATCCAAGAGTTCTGGGGAAGAGAAACTGTTTCCCAGTAGATGGGAAGCTGAGAGTATGTGATTCTGGAGCTGCTGTGTCTGTTTTATGATTGCAAGGAGAGAGACTGTCTCAAAATAAACCAGACCCACACCAAGAATCAGAATAAATCAGGTCCTGGGGACTTCATCTGAGTCCCTGTATCAAGTCCTGCCTGAAGTGGCAAGATTCACCCTTGAGGTTTTCATTTATATGAAACAGTAAGTCCCCTTCCCATTTTAAAAATTCTCATTTTTAAAAGGCCAGTTTGAGTTGGTTTTTCTATGCATTGAAATCAAGGTAGTCCTAGTTGTCATGTCTTATCAAGGCTGGGACTGTAAGGACTAAATGAAATATTGTTTGAAAAAAATGCTTGATACAAGACCCAATGTATGAGTCTATGAAGGTCATCTTTGGCTTCCTTCAGTAGTATGCCTAGAGTCCAGGCCCAAGAAATCAAAGTAGCACTGTGTAAAAAAGTTTGAAATAGGATTGAAGAACAAACAGTATGGTGGTTTAAACAATTCTTTAATTTTTGAAAAATCTGGTGCCAAGCAAAAAGATTTGTGTATGTTTGTTTAATAATAACCTGTTTCAAGTCTGGGTTGAAAAATTACATTTCCCAAGTCTTACATTATTGAAGGATTTAAGGAGATTACTGTAGAGAACAAGATTTCTCATTTGATATTTTTCTCAGTTTCACTGTGTGAAAAGAAGAACACATTTCCCATAAATGGAAACTTTGCCCATTGTCTCAAGAAATATGTATTTTGGTGACAACACTGTGGTCCTTCAGAGATATGGTTCAAATTTTTCTCATAGTTTTAGATTATGCAACTGACAAAAAATTACCTTACTTTAATGAATGTTTTCTACATATATTAAGCCAGGATGTGTTGCTGACTTAAGAAGGTTTTATAAGTCCATGGTGTTGTCTTGATTCCTTGATTCCTATAAAGGCTGGTTGCCTTTTTTTTCTTCTCTGTTCAATGTATGATTTGTATTTTTCTTGCCATGGGCTACATGTTTCATTTTCAGAATTGTATAAGTTCCTAGAAATGTTTTTCATGTTTTAATGAATAGTACTTTTTTGTTGTTTAAAACTCCAGGTTAAGGGATCCTTAAAACTAAAGAGCTTGTCTACTGATCATTTAAAAATGTGGCCACTCATTTAGGAGATTTTACATGATTGTTGTTGAACCTCTACTTGAACTTTTTTGGGTGGGGGATATGAAAGTGAATATTCCTGAATTTTTGTTGATGTTGCAGAAAAACCTTGACATTTTCCATTTTGAAAATTCACAGAATCTTTAGTACAAAATAAAATTGGCATTCTACTCAGGAAAAAGCACCTTACAGTGTATGTTTTCAGTGTATATTTGTCCTTATATACAGGAAGTTCTTAATTAAGTTTACAAAGTCAGTGAGTGTTTAATGTTATAAAATCATAACATTCTAATGTTTTTGAAAAGCAGACTCCATATTCTATACTTTCTGTTGTGTGGTATTTCACAGGTAGAAATCAACAGATTGGGACATTTAATATAATTTTACTCCTTGAAGAGTTAGAACAGTTTTTGTCTTATAGCAAAGGGGCATAGTCCTTATTTATAGCAAAAGGGGGGGCAGTAGAGAACTGTATTAGCTACAAGAAAAAGAAAAACATAAATATTCAGAATGAATCACCTGTCCATGATCTAATAGACAATTTCTGTAATGTCCCCTTTTGTCTAGATTCTGCTGCTGTGTGAAGCCATTAGGCTTACATTTTCATAGTGTACAACAGTTTTCTTTAAAGGCCTCTCCTTTAGAATATCAGACATTCTATCATTGAAGAGTTTGGATTATAAGAATTTTGTGATGCTTTAGATAAATAACTCTAAGCACAAAATAAACTTTTCTAAGCACTTCAGGAAAAAAAGGAAACTGGCTATTTTTACCTATTTATTTTTTCAGATAAACATTCTAATCATTTTGTCAGAAGTTCCAAAAGAATTTTACTGAAAATTTTGATTGGTACTCCCTTCAGTTTATAGACTTAATTTGGGAATTAATTCACATCTGTATACTGCTGAGTCTTTCCATTCAGGAACATGGTATGCATCACCATTTCATGAAATCTTTCAAGTCCTTCAATAATTAAAAACAGTCTTTTAAAATGTTCATCCTGCATGTTTTTCCATAGGTTATTGCTATTGTTAGTCATATCTTTTAAATAGTTTCTGGCTGGTCATTTTATGTTTGTATGTTGTATATAAGGAAGATAAAGATTTTTGAGTAAGCATTTATAACTAGCCATCTTACTTTATTACTAGTTCTAATGAGTTTTTAGTTGATTTTCCTGGTAGGCAGTAATATCTATAATGAATAAACTTTTGTTTCTTCTTTTCCAATATTTCTCCCTGTCTCATTGAAATATCTAGAATTTCTGGAAAGAATAGTAAATGATAAAGTGGTAATATTGTCCACATTGCCTTCCTCCTTATTGTTATGGTAATGTTTCTTAAGTTTTATGGGCAAGTACATTTTTTTATCATGTTAAGATAGTGTATGCATAGTCCTTTCTTTTTTTTTAAATGTATTTGGTATCATTAATCTACAATTACATGTGCAATGTTATGGTGATGAAACTACCCCCTTCATCAGGTCACTCCCACCAACCCCATTACAGTCACTGTCCATCAGCGTAGTGAGATGCTATAGAGTCACTAATTGTCTTCTGTGAGTTATAGAGCCCTCCCCGTGCCCCCCCAACATTACATATGCTAATCGTAATGCCTCTTTTTCCCTCTTATCCCTCCCTTCCTACCCATCCTCCCTGTCACTTTCCCTTTGGTAACTGTTAGTCCATTCTTGCGTTCTGTGAGTCTGCTGCTGTTTTGTTCCTTCAGTTTTTTTCTTTGTTCTTATACTCCACAGATGGGTGAAATCATTTGATACTTGTCTTTCTCTGCCTAGCTTATTTCACTAAGCATAATACCCTCTGGCTCCATCCGTGTTGTTGCAAATGGTAGGATATGTTTTCTTCTTATGGCTGAATAATATTCCATTGTGTATACGTACCACCTCTTCTTTATCCATTCATCTACTGATGGACACTTACGTTGCTTCCATTTCTTGGCTATTGTAAATAGTGCTGCGATAAACATAGGGGTGCATGTGTCTTTTTCAAATTGGGCTGCTGCATTCTTAGGGTAAATTCCTAGGAGTAGGATTCCTGGGTCGAATGCTATTTCTATTTTGAGTTTTTTGAGGAACCTCCATACTGCTTTCCACAATGGCTGAACTAATCTGCATTCCCAGGAGCAGTGTAGGAGGGTTCCTTTTTCTCCACATCCTCGCCAACATTTGTTGTTGTTTGTGTTTTGCATGTTGGCCATCCTTACTGGTGTGAGGTGATAACTCATTGTGGTTTTAATCTGCATTTCTCTGATGATTAGCGATGTGGAGCATCTTTTCATGTGCCTGTTGGCCATCTGAATTTCTTCTTTGGAGAAGTGTCTATTCATGTCCTCTGCCCATTTCTTAATTGGATTATTTGCTTTTTGTTTGTTGAGGTGTGTGAGTTCTTTATGTATTTTGGATGTCAACCCCTTATCGGATACATCATTTATGAATATATTCTCCCATACTGGAGGATGTCTTTTTGTTCTACTGATGGTGTCCTTTGCTGTACAGAAGCTTTTTTGTTTGATATAGTCCCACTTGTTCATTTTTGCTTTTGTTTCCCTTCCCCAGGGATATATGTTCATGAAGAAGTCGCTCATGTTTATGTCCAAGAAATTTTTGCCTATGTTTTTTTCTAAGAGTTTTATGGTTTCATGACTTACATTCAGGTCTTTCATACATTTTGAGTTTACTTTTGTGTATGGAGTTAGACAGTAGTCCAGTTTCATTCTCTTACATGTAGCTGTCCAGTTTTTCCAACACCAGCTGCTGAGGAGGCTGTCATCTCCCCATTGTATATCCAAGGCTCCTTTATCAAATATTAATTGACTGTATATGTTTGGATTTTCTATTCTGTTCCACTGGTCTGTGGGTCTGTTTTTGTGCCAGTACCAAATTGTCTTGATTACTGTGACTTTGTAGTAGAGCTTGAAGTCAGGGAGCGTAATTTCCCCTTTTTGATTCCTCCTTCTCAGGATTGCTTTGGCTATTCGGAGTCTTTTGTGGTTCCGTATGAATTTTAGAATTATTTGTTTGAGTTCATTGAAGAAAGCTCTTGGTAGTTTGATAGAGATTGCATTGAATCTATAGATTTCTTTAGGTTTAGTATAGCCATTTTGACAGTATTTATTCTTCCTAGCTAAGAGCATGGGATGCATTTCCATTTGTTAGTGTCCTCTTTAATTTCTCTTGGGAGTGTCTTGTAGTTTTCAGGGTATAGGTCTTTCACTTCCTTGGTTAGGTTTATTCCTAGGTATTTTATTCTTTTTGATGCAATTGTGAATGGGATTGTTTTTCTGATTTCTCTTTCTGTTAGTTCATTGTTAGCGTATAGGAAAGCAACAGATTTCTATGTGTTAATTTTGTATCCTGCAACTTTGCTGAATTCAGATAATAGTTCTAGTAGTTTTGGAGTGGAGTCTTTAGGGATTTTTATGTATAATATCATGTAATCTGCAAATAGTGACAATTTGACTTCTTTACCAATCAGGATGCCTTGTATTTCTTTGTTTTATAGTCCTTATTTATTAAGAGTTGCTTTTGTTTAGGAACGGATGTTGACTTTCTATCAAATGTTTTTTTCCAGTTTGCCCTATTGATAGGATAAAATATATTTATTACATATCAGTAAAATGGCACATTATTGTTATGAAGTATATAGATTTTAAACCACTAAGTTCTTGGGAAAAGGCAACCTTGGTAATAATTGCTACTCTTCTATAACATACTTTTACATTCAATTAATACCTAGTAGTTTTACATTTAGGATGATAAATGAGTTTGTTCTGTCAGTTTTCTTTTTTATTTATTAAGGTACCATTGATATACAATCATATGCTCAGGTTTCACATGAGCAATGTTGTGGTTACTACATTCCCTCCTATTATCAAGTCCCCACCACATACCCCATTACAGTCACTGTCCATCAGAATAGTAAGATGCTGTAGAGTCACTACTTGTCTTCTCTGTGCCGTATTTCCTTCTCCGTGGCCCCCCTGTATTATTTGTGCTAATCATAATACCTCTTAATCCCCTTTTCCCTCCTTTCCCACCCACCCTCCCCAACCCCTTTCCCTTTGGTAACTGCTAGTCCATTCTTATATTCTGTGAGTTTGCTACTGTTTTGTTCCTTCCATTTTGGCTTTGTTCTTATACTCCACAGATGAGTGAAATCATTTGGTACTTGTCTTTCTCTGCCTGGCTTATTTCACTGAACATAATACCCTCTGGCTCCATCCATGTTGTTGCAAATGGTAGGATTTGCTTTCTTCTTATTGGCTGAATAATATTCCATTGTGTATATGTACTACCTCTTCTTTATCCATTCATCTACTGATGGACACATAGGTTGCTTCCATTTATTGGCTATTGTAAATAGTGCTGTGATAAACATAGGGGTGCATCTGTCTTTTTGAATCTGGGATATTGTTTTCTTTGGGTAAATTCCTAGGAGTGGAATTACTAGGTCAAATGGTATTTCTATTTTGAGTTTTTTGAGGAACCTCCATACTGCTTTCCACAATGGTTGAACTGATTTACATTCCCACCAGCAGCATAAGGAGGGTTCCCATTTCTCTGCATCCCCGCAGCATTTGTTGTTGCTTGTCTTTTGGATGTTGGCCATCCTTACTGGTATGAGGTGATATCTCATTGTGGTTTTAATTGCCATTTCTCTGATGATTAGCAATGTGGAGCATCTTTTCATGTGCCTGTTGGCCACCTGAATTTCTTCTTTGGAGAAGTGTCTGTTCAGATGCTCTGTCCATTATTTAATTGGGTTATTTGCTTTTTGGTTGTTGAGGCACGTGAACCCTTTATATATTTTGGATGTCAACCCCTTATGAGATATGTCACTTATGAATATATTCTCCCATACTGTAGGATGCCTTTTTGTTCTACTAATGGTGTCCTTTGCTGTACAGAAGCTTTTTAGTTTGAGGTAGTCCCACTTGTTCATTTTTGCTTTTGTTTCCCTTGCCTGAGGGGATATGTTCATGAAAAAAGTTGCCCATGTTTATATTTAAGAGAGTTTTGCCTGTGCTTTCTTCTAAGAGTTTTATGGTTTCATGACTTATATTCATGTCTTTGATCCATTTCAAGTTTACTTTTGTGTATGGAGTTAGACAGTAATCCAGTTTCATTCTCTTACATGTAGCTGTTCAGTTTTGCCACCAGTTGTTGAAGAGACTGTCATTTCCCCATTGTATGTCCATGGGTCCTTTTTTGTATTTGAGTTGGCCATATATGTGTGGGTTTATATCTAGGCTCTGTATTCTATTCCATTGATCTATGGGTCTGTTCTTGTGCGAGTACCAAATTGTCTTGATTACTGTGGCTTTGTAGTAGAGCTTAAAGTCGGGGCACGTAATCCCCCGGCTTTGTTCTTCCTTCTAAAGGTTGTTTTGGTTATTTGGGGTCTTTTGTGGTTCCATATGAATTTTAGAACTATTTGTTTTAGTTCATTGAGGAATGATGTTGGTATTTTGATAGGGATTGCATTGAATCTATAGATTGCTTTAGGCAGGATGGCCATTTTGACAATATTCTTCCTACCCAAGAACTTGGGATGTATTTCCATTTATTAGTGTACTCTTTAATTTCTCTCAAGCATGTCTTGTAGTTTTCAGGGTATAGGTCTCTCACCTCCTTGGTCAGGTTTATTCCTAGGTATTTTATTCTTTTTGATGCAATTGTGAATGGAATTGTTTTCCTGATTTCTCTTTTGGCTAGTTCATCATTAGAGTATAGGAAAGCAAATTTCTGTGCATTAATTTTGTATCCTGAAACTTTGATGAATTCACATTAGTTCTAGTAGTTTTGGGGTGGATTCATTAGGGTTTTCATGTACAGTATCATGTCATCTGCAAACAGTGACAGTTTAACTTCCTTGTCAATCTGGATACCTTTCATTTCTTTGTGTTGTCTGATTGTTGTGGCTAGGACCTCCAGTACTATGTTGAATAGAAGTGAGGAGAGTGGACATCCTTGTCTTGATCTGGTCTTAGAGGTAAAGCTTTCAGCTTTTCACTGTTAAGTATAATGTTGGCTGTGGGTTTGTCATATATGGCCTTTATTATGTTGTGGTACTTGCCCTCTATACCCATTTTGTTGAGAGATTTTATCATGAATGGATGTTGAATTTTGTCGAATGCTTTTTCAGCAGCTATGGAGATGATCATGTGGTTTTTTTCCTTCTTTTTATTGATGTAGTGGACGATGTTGATGGAATTTTGAATGTTGTACCATCCTTGCATCCCTGGTATGGATCCCATTTGATCATTATGTATGATCTTTTTGGTGCATTTATGAAAAATCTATGTTCATCAGGGACATTGGTCTGTAATTTTCTTTTTTTGTGTGGTGTCTTTGCCTGGTTTTGGTATTATAGTAATGCTGGCTTCATAGAATGAGTTTGGAAGTATTCCCTCCTCTTCTACTTTTCAAATTTAAGGAGGATAGATATTAGGTCTTTTCCAAATGTCTGATAAAATTCAGTGGTGAGTGAAGCCATCTGGTCCGGGAGTTTCATTCTTGGGTAATGTTTTGATTACTGATTTATTTTCATTGCTGGTAATTGGTCTGTTCAGATTTTCTGTTTCTTCCTGGGTCCATCTTAGAAGGTTGTATTTTTCTATAAAGTTGTCCATTTCTTCTAGGTTATGCCATTTGTTGGCATATAATTTTTCATAGTATTCTCTAATAATTTATATTTTGGTGGTGTCTGTAGTGATTTTTCCTTTCTCATTTCTGATTCTGTTTACCTGTGTGGACTGTGTTTTTTTTCTTGATAAGTCTGTCTAGGGGTTTATATATTTTGTTTATTTTCTCAAAGAACCAGCTCTTCATTTCATTAATTCTTTCTATTGTTTTATTCTTCTCAATTGTATTTATTTCTGCTCTAATCTTTGTTATGTCCCTCCTTCTACTAACTTTGGGCCTCATTTGTTCTTCTTTTCCCAGTTTCATTAATTGTGAATTTAGACTATTTGGGATCGTTCTTCGTTCTTTAAATAGGCCTGAATTGCTATTAACTTTCAACTTAGAACTGCCTTCGTTCCATCCCACAAAATTTGGGAGCTGTTGTTTCCGTTTGTCTCCATATATTGCTTGAAATCTGTTTTAATTTGGTCATTGATCCATTGATTATTTAGGAGCATGTTGTTAAGCCTCCATGTGTTTTTTGTTTCCATGTGAGCCTTTTTGTTTTCCTTTGCATAATTTATTTCTAGTTTCATACCTTTGTGGTCATGTTGTTAATCCTCCATGTGTTTTTTGTTTCCATGTGAGCCTTTTTGTTTTCCTTTGCATAATTTATTTCTAGTTTCATACCTTTGTGGTCTGAGAAACTGATTGGTACAATTTCAATTTTTTAAAATTTACCAAGTCTCTTTTTGTGGCCTAGGATATGATCTATTCTTGAAAATGTTCCATGTGCACTTGAGAAGAATGTGTATCCTGTTGCTTTTGGGTGGAGTGTTCTGTAGATGTCTGTTAGGTCCATCTGTTCTAATATGTTGTTCAGTGCCTCTGTTTCCTACTTATTTTCTGTCTGGTTTATCTGTCCTTTGAAGTGAATGGTGTGTTAAAGTCTCCTTAAATGAATGCATTGCATTCTATTTCCCCCTTTAATTCTGTTAGTATTTGTTGCACATGTTTGGGTGTGCCTATGTTGGGTGCATAGATATTTATAATGGTTATATACTCTTGTTGCACTAACCCCTTTATCATTATATAGTGTCTTTCTTTGTCTCTTGTTACTTTCTTTGTTTTGAAGTCTATTTTATCTGATACAAGTATTGCAACTCCTGCTTTTTTCTCCCTATTGTTTGCATGAAATATCTTTTTCCATCCCTTCACTTTTGGTCTGTGTATTTCTTTTGGTTTGAAGTGAGTCTTTTGTAAGCAGCATATAGATGGGTCTTGCTTTTTTATCCATTCTGTAACTGTATGTCTTTTGATTGGTGAATTTAGTCCATTTATATTTAGGGTGATTATCGATATATATGCACTTACTGACATTTCAAGCTTTGGGTTTGTGGTTATCAAGGGTTCAAGGGTAGCTTCTTTACTGTTTTAGAGTCTAACTTAACTTGCTTATTATGCTACTATAAACACAATCTGAAGATTATTTTTTCTCTCCCGTATTTTTATTCCTCCTCTAGTCTTTATATGCTAGGTGTCATATTCTGTACTCTCTGTGTATCCCTTGACTGACTTTGTGGGTAGCTTATTTAATTTTGCATTTGGTTAGTAATTAATTGGTTCACTTCCTTTATTGTGGTTTTTTTCCCTCTGGTGATAGCTATTTAGCCTTAAGAGCACTTCCATCTAGAGCAGTCCCTTTAAAATACACTGTAAAGATGGTTTATGGGAGGTAAATGCCCTCAACTTTTGCTTGTCTGGGAATTGTTTAATCCCTCCTTCAAATTTAAATAATAATATTTCCAGGTAGAGTATTCTTGGTTTGAGGCCCTTCTGTTTCATTGCATTGAATATGTCATCCCACACCCTTCTGGCCTGTAAGGTTTCTGTTGATAAGTCTGATGATAGCCTGATGGGTTTTCCTTTGCATGTGATCTTTTTTCTATCTCTGGCTGCTTTTAATACTCTGTCCTTGTCCTTGATTTTTGCCATTTTAATTGTTCTATATCTTGGGGTTGTCTTCCTTGGGTCCCTTGTGTTGGGAGATCTGTGTACTTCCATGGCCTGAGGGACTATTTTCTTCCCCAGATTGGGGAAGTTTTCAGCAATTTTTTCTTCAAAGACACTTTCTATCCCTTTTCTCTCTCTTCTTCTTCTGATACCCCTATAATGCAAATATCATTATGTTTTTATTGGTCACACAGTTCTCTTAATATTCTTTCATTCCTAGAGATCCTTTTTTCTCTCTCTGCCTCAGCTTCTTTGTATTCCTGTTCTCTAATTTGTTTTCCACTTACCATCTCTTCTACCTCATCTAGTCTGCTTTTAAATCCCTTTATTGTTTGTTTCATTTCTTCTACTGTATTTTTTAAGGTGTCTATCTCTCTCCTGAATTTCATCCTTTAGCTTTTGAATATTTTTCTGTAGCTCCATTAGCATGCTTATGACTTTTATTTTGAATTTTTTTTTCAGGAAGATTGGTGATTTCAATTTCACTGAGCCCGCTTTCTGGTGTTTGAGGGATTTGGGATCGAACAAGGTTCTTCTGCATTTTCATAATCCTATTGGAGAGTGAGAAATATTAGGTTTGTGTAGGTGGTGCCCTGTAGTTCCCAGAAGCTTTGCTTTTTGAAGCTTTCTAGTACCTGGAGCCATGGCAGTGGTCGCAGGTGAGCAGTACTGGTGCCTACCCTAAAGAGTAAGCCCTTTCTTGCTTCCCAGCCACAGTGCCTGCCTCTGATGTCAGGGTCAGTGAGCCACATGCAGGGAACAGCCTTTGCGTTAATCCCCTAAACTGCCATGTGTGGGGCTGCCCTCTGGCTGGCCTGGAGTGATAGCGGAGTTCATAAGCAAGCAACCGTGGTGCCTGCCAGGAGGACAAAGCCCTTTCTTGCTTCCTGGCTGCAGTGCTTGCCTCTGCTGTGAGAGCCAGTGAGCCACACACAGGGGGCAGCCTCTGCATTAATCCCTTAAGCTGCTGTGGGCAAGGCCGTCTGCCTTCTGGCCTGGAGCGATGGCGGGGCAGAGGGTTTGCGTGCAGGTGCTGGCAGGGAGGAAGAAGTGGCAGGCTGCTTGTTGTGGTGAGGGCCCTTGGGGCTGCATTGCCAGCCAGGGGGATGGAGCACCTGAAGCTCCTGAAAGTTCCCAACCTGCTGTGCTAAGTGTGCCCGGACGATTTTGTCCACCTGTTCCTTCTCCTGAATCTTTGCCCCTTTAGCAGCCCTCTCACTGTTGGGAAGTCTTTCAAAGCACCTGCCTTTCTTTTGTCTCAGGGCAGCCGGTTTTGGGAAACTGTTCGCTCAGTTTACGCCCCTCTAATCTTCAGAGCACCATGCAATGTAGGTTTGTGCTCCCCGAGTAGATTTCTAGGGCTGGGTATTTAGCAGTCCTGGGTTTCTACTCCTGCCCAGCTCTGATTCTCTTCATCCCATGGGTGAGCTTGGGTTAGGGGAGTGCTTGAGTCCTGCCAGGTCATGGTTTTATTACTTACCCTTTTCTGTGAGATGTTCTCTTTTTGCAGATGTAGACTGGCTGGTGCAATCTTATTTCTGATCACTCTTTTAGGAATAGTAGTACTTGCAGTATTTTCATATTATATGTGGTTTTGGGAGATTTCTGCCTCACTTCTTTCATTGCCATCTTTTTTCCTCCGAACAGTCTTTCAATTTTTTTGTACTTCCATTTGACAATCAGTTGTTGAGTGTCTAGTTTATTTCAGGAAATATGCTAGGTGTGGAGTGCTCTTTTTTCTTGCTTTTCAAGCCACAGAGCTCTCATATATGTTAGGGGAATATGAGAAAAACACAGAGAATTGGGATTATTATAAGTTTAGAAAGTGGGTTAGAACATTTTATATCTTTCTCAATGATTTGTAACAATTTAAATAGCATAAAAATTACCTACACTTTGGATGTATGAAATAACATACCTGTAAAATCCTCAAGTGTTTTGTTTTTAGGTAAGTGTTTAATCTTTTGCCAAATTTTTCCCCTAATTTTGCTGTAATTAACTTTTTGGGTTATTCTTGCATAAAAATTTGGTAGGTCACAATTTACTTGAACATTGGGTATATGTCAAGGATTATTATGATAATGCAGATCCCCCTATATGGAAGGGAACATTAGAAGTGAAGAACAGTTCTTTCCCAAATGATATAGTTAATATTTCTCTTCTTTCTTTTACAGTTTTGTTTACGTTTTCTGTATTTCTGACAATAAAGTTTTAAAATAAGGAAAATAACAAAAACTATTTAAAAATTTAAATACAGACTCAAAATAATGTTGAAAAGATCAGGTATTGACCACATAATGAACTTTGAGAGTACTGGCTAACAAGATAACTTGAAATATAACAGCAATTAGATTAATCTGATGGAGAAAAAAATGAACACAGAAGATTCAGTGAAGATTATGCCATGCATTCTGAATTGATAAATAGAAACCCTGAACATTTGACATTTATTATGAACTTTCAAGGAAAGAAAGGACAGAATAACATGCCTTTTAGGAAAATAGTCACTAAGGGTAAAACCAGTCATTTTCAGTCTGAGCTAGGAAGACTATCATGGCAAAACCAGCATCTTTAACTCCTCAAAAGGCCAGTAAGACTAAAGAACATGTGAGGACTGGTTGGTGAACTTTTGTCACCTATAGTCATCCTATAGAGTTAAGCATTCAGTTTAGATAATCACATACTGATCATGGAGCAAGGGGAGAAGATCAAAGGACTTTTGAATTGTAATGTACTTTGCATGTATTTTCTCATTTAAACTATATATCCAGACCTTATGCATTAAGTACTATTATGGTTTTTTCTTTAAAATGAGAAAATAAGATCTCAAAGAAGTCAAGTAACTGGCTCAAGGTCATACAACTAGCAATTGGCAGAGCTGAGTCTTGAACCTAGGTCATCAACTCCAGCATCCAAGCATGTTAATCTCCAGGCTTCCCTTGGTGTGGACAAGGCTAAGGATGATTTGAGTGGACATCACTATTGTGGCCAGATCTACCTGACATATTTTCTCTCGATATTTTGACATCCCCAAATTAGTGTGGAGGGTATTTCCTCCTTCTCTAACAGGCTAGATCTTCCTGGTAACTTCTTCCCTCCTCTCTACTAGTAACTGACACACCTGACTGAATGACTATGGCCAGCTATAAAGTCTTACCAGCAGAAGCCAAAAGATGACTTAGTTGACAGAAGAGTTGTTAGGGAATTTCAGAGGAGACAAATGGCTTTCAAAAATGCCACCAAAACTCAGTCCTCTGAGCAGCTATGTAGAGCATTCACTGCTGGCCATAGCCCTCTGGAGCCCCTTGCTCCAGGATGGGGGCACTTACCAAGGATAATTAGTGATTTGTACAATCATTGCAAAATCAACACCAGCTATCAATACTGATCAGTTTGTGATTTGCTTTATAAATATGAACAGAAAATGAAAGATTATTAGACATGTGGACAGAATCCATTGTTTGATAGAGGGTGATTAAGCTGAACAATCAGCACATTTGGACCCACTAAAGCAGGTTTAATGTAGGAAACAGGAAATAACTTGAGAAAATTACAATCCAGTTTCTTAATGACATTTGCAAGGTTATTGAATCAATAAAATAAAAGCAAGCTTCCATGACAAATAATTGGGGAATAAAAGTTACCTTCTCTGGCCCTCCACCTACCCTCTGCTAAACTTTATCTTGGTAGCATACTTGTATTCTTCCTAGCACTTATCATATTTTCCAAGGACATCACTTATTATTCTGTTTATTTTCCTCCACCTCCTTCTCCATGTTCTACTAAAATACACTTCCATGAGAACAGCAATAAGATCAGTTTTATTCAACTTTTTTATCCCCATCCCAGTTTTATATTGCATAGTGCTTGATAGGAAGTAAGCAGTCGCAAATATTTGCTGGATAACTTAGAATTTAAATATCCTATTACTAATAATAAAATAAACAAAATGACTCACTAGAGGCAGTGAATATAAGAAAAGATGCTGCTGAAACCCAAAGTACTGAGTTATAGTACCCACCCCAAAGCTCTCCCCATAAAATTGGGATGGGGATAAAACAGACCAGAAAAGATAGTCTTGGAAATTATGGATGGGTTTTAGATAACTCATCAGTTAGTGGGGAGGCAGTAGGTAATGTTTAAATGTTGCTACTGACAGGCTAAAACAAATTTTTTGAAATGTACAGGGAAACTCAGAGGCCATGAAACAAAAGGTTTGCTAATTTCTTTAATTTACAAAACATTTTTATGAATCATTAAGAAAATGATAGACAACCCAACATAAAAATGCATAGAAGATAAAAATAGGCAGTTTGCCACAGAAAAATATAAAAATGACCAATAAATATTTTATAATTCTCATCTTCACACACAGTCAAATGAATAAAGATTGAAACAATGAGATTTCAATTTTTATTTATCAGATCAGCAAAAATTAAACATTAGATGAAACCCAGTGCTGGTAAAAATGTTGGGAAATGAGCAATTTGTACATGGTTGATTGGAATGTAAATTTATGCAAACTTTCTGGAACACAGTTTATGATAACTATACCCAACTAAACCACTTATACATTTTGATTCAACAATTTGATTTTTAGCAAAATTTTATTCTCACAAATGTCAGTGTAGATGTTAATTTTAGCATTCATGTGGGCACGTGTGTGTGCTTGTGCCTGTGTGTCAGCATACAATAACAAAAATGTGCAAACAGTCAAAGTGTCCACTATTTATTAGAGAACTGGTAAATTGATTAATTCATATAGTGAAATGCTATGTATTGTTGAATGAATTAGGTAGCTCTGGAAATGCACATTTTGGAAGAGCTCTGAGATATATTATCAACTGAAAAAGGCAAGCAAGGTTTAGTATCATCTCATAAAATATGTGTAAATAAATATATATGTGGCATGTAGGATTTTTTATTGAAGGAATCACAAGGAATTGTAGCTACTCGGTGCAGGGCTGGGTGAGGGAGGCTTTCCATTTTTATTATGTGTCCTTTAACACTATTTGATTTTTGAAGCTTAGTTGTGTATTACTTTAAAAAATATTTGTATGGGTTATTCAGGTGGGGGAGATTCTGAGATTCTGCACATTTTGTTTACTTCTTTTTTATTTCTCTGCATTTAAAGAAGCACATTGTTTTAAAAAATGAAAGAATTGATTAGTAGATATGGCATTTTCAAATAACTAGAGAAGTATAAAAACATAAAATACATTTGATCAATTATGCAAAGTCAGGAATACATAAAATATACATAATTATAGTAGGAAATTTTAACATATCTCATTTGAAACTTGGTGTTCAAGTAGACAAAAATTGAAGTATAATAGAAATACTGGAATAGCATTATTAACAAGCTCAGTTTTATATAGATCACTTTTACTATACATAGTGTTTTAGAATAGACATGGATAATTTACAATTTAGCATATACAAAGTCACAGAGAACAAATGGAGGGGCACCCTCACATTCCTTGGGAGGAAGTGTAAGGAAGAACTCAGTAGTTATATAATGTCAATTGTCCTCATATGATTCCAAATGAATTTCTAATAAAACATTTCAAAGAATTTTTGGAATTTGGCAAATTTATCTTGAAAAATAAAAGAGATAGGGCAGCTAAGACAATTGAAAAGAAAGCTAATCATGGTAGAGGGGAATTGTCTTACCAGAAACATCCTATAAAAATAAAGTAACTAAAGTGCGTGGCATAGGAATATCCAGGTAGATTACTGCAGTTGAATAGAGGGGTCAGAAACTAGTATCTATCTAGTAACATATCAATCTGGTATGTATTAAAGCATTTCAAAAGACAGGATTATTCTGTAAATGATTTGGGGACAATTAAATGGCAATGTATGAAAAAACTATATATCTGCTGACAGCTCATGCAAAAGAATATTCCAGGATTAAATATTTAAATAATGGTATTAGAAGAAAATACAAGTGGATGTTTCTATAATCTTGAAGGTTGATATGAATTTTCTATGCATGACATCAAAGTCAGGAAAAAAAATGAAAAAAATGATTTGAATCATTATTAAAACAAACACAGACGCACACCTACATACACCTTTTTTGTATTAAAGGTCAATATAATAACAGTGAAAAAGAAACAAGTTGGAAATCTATTTGCAACATTTATGACTGACAAAAAGGTAATATTTTTAATATATTAAAAAACAATTGCAAGTTGTATCAGAATATTTCAGTTACTAGAGACAGAAACCAATTCAAATAGAAAAAAAGAATAAAAGAAAGAAATTCAGGACAGTAATCATGGGAAAAGATACTCAATGTCATTAATAATAGACAATACAGTGGTTTAAAAGGATTAGTGCAATTATAGATGCTAATGTTGATGAGGCAACTGAACGCGTGGTTATGGGGAAACATATGGCTGCCTAAGGACATTAGGTATATGGAGGTCACGAGGAGTTCTAAAAGAGAGCCACTGCAAGTCCAGACCAGATGTGGCTTTCTAGTGTTTACTAGAGCATGACACCTATTGGAGAATGGAAATAACAGGTGCCACACTGGGACTTGGGTGATAAGAGGACAGAAAACTCTGGGAGTGGGGTGGGGTGAAGACACTGATGTTCGGCTTGACAAGAGACAGGCTGTTAGGTAACCCAAACCAGGCAGGCCAGGAAAATCATAAAAGACAAGGAGGAGCAGGTAGGTGCAAGCAGTTGAAGGATTTCAACTAAAGAAGTATTTAAAACAGGGTCCAGAATCTGGGGAATTTAGGTAGATCATGAACATATGACTGAAGACTGGAAATCCTGGAAAGGGGTTAGAAAAAGGATCTGGCCAACAGGAAAGCAGGTATCTAGAATCTAGGCTGAAAGGTTGAGTAGGCAAAGATGAGCTTTTGGGTCTAGGTAACAAGGTTGGGCAACAGAGCTGTGATTAAACCAATTGAACACCTGCTACCCGGGAACAGTCCCAACTCACAGCCCTGGCACACCTTAGCCTTCAAGTAGTGGCATTTGATAGGATTAAGGGGGAAGGGGGCACGGAGTCAGTGCCTCTGATTTGAGAAAGGGGTTGATGTTAGATTTTTGTGTGCTACTCTGGAGAAATATTCTGGGAGTGAGTGGGAAGTGGGGTCAGGATCAGGCCTCCATGTGTCATCTGTCTTCAGTTCCCATCAGCTTATCTAAGTTAGGATTTGAAACCAAAGAATCAAGAGGAAAATGAGCCAGCGTAGCTGGATAGAATGTTGGTGGTGAGGGATGGTATTTACCAATGGTGGATTATTTTCTAAGACTGTAACCGATGCAGAGATGGGGGAGGCTGTATTGAAACAGCTGCCCCCGCGCCTCTGCCCAGAAGGCCATGGTGAGTAGGTGTATAGGGAAGGAGTGCTTGGAGATGAGCTTCAAAGGCAGTTGGCTCTTACAACTCACCAGTGTTGAAAATTCAGCTTCTCTTCCAATTACACTAATAAGACCTCATTGGGAGATACTTGCACTCATTAAAGAGGACATTTTATGGTTTCTTCAAGTTAGCCAACTTAAAAATGTACATTCTAACAGGCTGCATATTTAAGGGCATGCATATTTAAGGCAGATGTTACACTTCTGTTCCAAACTGTTCTCAAGGATATAATTAATAAATTATGGTACATGTATAAGATAGAATACCATTTAGTCCTTAAAATGATGTGGCAGAAGACCAAAGTGTTGTTTTTTGTCATCTGAAAAAAAATCAACAAATGCTATTAAATAATGTTTTGTGGCATTTGGAAAGCATATCGGCTTGGGCACCAGGCGACTTTGTTCCATAGCCAGTTCTGCCACTGAATTGTTATAGGACCTTGGACAAATCATGGCCCCTGCTCTTGGACTCAGTTTTCTCAACAGGGGGTTGGACTGCATAAGTGGTTTTCCAGCAATGTTCTGGGAAGCCCCGGGGTTCTGTGATGGAACTTAGGTGCTGTCAAGGGAGGAAGAGAAGGAGGCTGAGTGGTTGGGGTCTGGGTCTTTCAGATCACTCCAACACAGACAGATGATGGTAGATAGATAGATAGACAGATAGATACATAGAGTTTGAAGTTTGAAAATCACTGGGGTAGATGGTCTCCAAAGCTCCTTCTAGTTTTAAGATTCTGTTATTTAGACTTTTTACAAATTGCCTGAGGACTTCTCCTGAATTGGTCTAAATTTGTGGAGTTTTATATTAAATTTGGGATAACATGCTTGGTGCCAAGAAATAGTCCCTTCTGACCCTGCTTGCCTACTAGGCTGTGTGCGGGGTTGCAAACATGGAACTGTGAAGTCAGTAGAATGGATTATTAGCCTGGTTCTGTATGGAGCTGAAAAACTAATCAGCTGGAGGAGAGTTCCCTACTGGTCAAGGGCTCCTTTGAAGCCTGGTATACTATTTTGAGGCAGTTGTAAGATAATGTCTCTAATGGCTCCTGGCAAAAAATCTATACATTTTCTTGAGAAGGAGAGGCAAATTAGTTGTTTCTCAGTTTTTAATATTGAACCCTGGGGTAGGAGGGGCAGAAAGCACATGCCCCTATGGGACTTTCCTCTTTGTTTCATGTACCTTATGTGACTGTATGCATTGCCACTGTGGAAGGGGGTGACTCAATAATGAGGTGCTTAGCAGGTGACAAGCAACTGCAGGATCTAGTTCACATCCCTTCTCCACATCCCTCTTCACAGACTAGTGTTCTCAAAAGGGGGTGAGACTGTTGTGCCCCAAAAGACAAGTGAATATGACAGAAAAGCTACTGATTAGAGGGTTGGCATCTAGTAGGATTGGTATCTGAAGAGAACTAAGTTTTTACTGTTAGCCCAGGGGTTTTGTTGGGATCCAGCCTACTCAAAATGAAGATGATATTAAAGTTGTTCTAGAACACTAAGCTTCCTGTTGATGCTCCTTTTTTACAACTCTGTACCCTGTTCTTCCTTCTCCTAAATCCTAGGTATCTCATATTCTCCTGCTGTCATTTTATTTCCTTGATTGTAGAGCACAATTGCTGATAAATTCATTCTCTAAGTTGTAAATGACTGATTATATAATTAACCCCCCAATAATAAAAAACCCATTAATATCCTTAAGGCAGAGAAATAAATCCACAATGGCTGAATTTTAGGTAGCACTGAGTGCACGGAGTTAGTTTCTTGAGGAAGTAACTCAACCTGGTACTCCACTCTGCTAAGTCAAGAGGCTTTAAATCCCACTCCTTGGGTAGCCCTTTAATCACAGGCCTGAGTCTGTTCTTGTTTTCCTAAATATGTGTTTGTTGTAATAATTAGGAAAAGTGTAAAAGTGTAAAAATTGGGTACTCATTAGCCTTGATGATGTGACAGCCTTCTGGGGGCCTGGCTTAGGAAAATCAGCCTCTTTCCTTAGGGGTAGAGGGGTCAGGAGATAAAACAAACCAACTAGTGAAAGTAATGCAAATGACCAAAGGCGTTTTCTGTTAGGGAGTTAGAAGAAAATTGCACGCAGTCTGTTGCCACTGTTTTGAATGGTAGTCAAGATTTATCAGAGGTGTTTAATTTTAGCACAAAAGAGAAGAAAAAGTAGTTTAAAAATAAACCAGAGGTTTAGAAAAAAGGCTGGTGGGCCTCATTTAATCCCAGGCATAAAGGCACAAATTTCCCAAGTCGGATAAAAGGGAAAGGGCTGAGTGCAGAGGGATGAGGTGGGGCGGATGAGTAGTTTATACAATACATATAGAACCCTGTCTCATACCCACCATCAGTATTTAATTTATGTGGGAAAATTCTTTTCTCTCCCCCCCTCCTCATACAAATTCAAACATCTGTAGTAAAATAGTTACAAAATGAATTGGAGCAGAGCAGGACCAATGGCAAAAGGCTTTCTACAGAAAGGAGGTCCCCTTTGTGAGTAATGTTGACGTATAGCATGGCCGTGGCTTCCAAAGGAAGCTGCATTCCCAACATCATCAGAATCACCAGGAACACTTCAAAAACTGGATTCCTGGGTTCCACTTCCGAGGTTACTATGCTAGGGTGGAGCCTGGGAATGTGGATTTTTAACAAGCTTCCCACAAGATCTCGAAACGCAGCCAGGTTAGGGGAACACTGACTTGAGTAAGAGGAGAAAGTGCCTGACAGAGGGGAGGAATTGCCCAAGGAAATAAGAAAACTAGGAGCAGAGAAGCACTGAGAGAAGGACCATTCATTCACTCTGCTAACATTTCCTGAATGCTTATTGGCCAGAGCCAGGGAAGTGACAGATTTGGCCCCATCCTTAAAAGGAGTTCCCAGTCTATAGCAGTGGTTCTAGGCCCTCAGTGTGGATCTGAATCATCTGGTTCATGGTTCACACGTAAGAGGCCAGGGCCTTCCCCCAGCATTTTTATTTTGTGTGGGACCCACTCATTGGTGATCTTTAAAGTTGCCCAGGTGACTCTAAAGTGCAGCCAGGGGTAGAGGCAGTTAGGCAAGTAGACATGCTCTTATAATCCAGTGCTGCCAGGGTCTCTCAGGGGCTGAGAGAGACCTAAGTATCTTCCATGTTTGGAGATCCTCATGTATTGAAAACATGAAATGCCAAAACAGGATTAAAATTTTTGATTTAAATGTAACACATGAATCTTTTTTATTTTCACAAAGAAAACAATGTAATAAAATTGTGCTATTCATCAGCTAATTACACAGAATTTATAAATTTATTATTTCATAGTACACTATAGGTAGTGTAGTCTGGTAATTGGACACTGAAGCTGTGTGAAGAATTCAGTCTTCTGCAGTCCTGCAGTTTATCTCTGTGACTATGTGTTGTCTCAACTGAGGCTCCTGCAGGCGCTGTGGGCACTGAAGGACACTTGACCCAGTTTATGAGGGTCAGGAAAGGCTTCTTAGAATTAGTGCTGATTCTCTTACTATGCATGCTTGGTTATTACACGACTGTGAAATTGTTATATTGGCGAATTATAATGGGCTAACTGTTACAAGACTACTTTGCCGTAGGAGGGAGGAAGCAACTTCCTGGGTCGTCACAGAAGGCCCCTGAGGTGAATGGTGATGCCGAAGGGAGTCAGTCGGGACAGCTAGATACATTTGGGCTCATGGCTGCCAATCTTCGCAGCCTTGCCTGTCAGCCTGGAATTAGATCATGGCCCTCAGGCTGGAACTCGGAGAAGGATTATGTGTGGGCGAGGAAGGTTTGGAAAAGGCTTGATTTGGGGATTTTTCTTTTCTTTTCCTTTTTTGGCTATGATTTTTAAATCTTAAATGAAGTGACACACTCCTCCTGGGGACCAGGATTGGTTCTTGAAGGGAAGTAAAGGGAGACAAAACTTGAGCGAAAACTTAGTAGAAATGGATGTTATTTATTAGACTGCTTGTATTAGTGTCTATTGCTGCTACACCAAATAGCACCGGGTGCATGGCTTCAGATAACAGGTTTATTATCTTATTTATCATTCTGGAAGTCAGAAGTTTGAAACGGGTCTTACTGAGCTAAAAATCAAGGTGTCAGTAGGACTGTATCCGTTTTGGAGGCTGTAGGGTAGCCCCCCATTTCCTTGCCTATTACAGTTTCTAGAGCTCGCCTGGGTTTATTGGTTAGTGAACACCTCCCACCTTCAAAGCTGGGAATCACCTCACTGAGGCCTCTGCTTCCATCATCACATCCACTTCTCTGAGTCTGACTCTCCTGCCTTCCTCTTTCACTTATCAGGACCCTTGAGATTACATTGGGTCCATCCAGGTAATTCACGATACTTTCTCATTTCCAGTTCCTTTTAACATATGGGGTCAGATATTCACAGGTTCTGGGTATTAGGACTTGGAAATCTTTGGGACCCCTTACTCTGCCTATTATACTGTCTTGATCAAAACCCACATCCCAGTGGCTGAATTCTTTGGAAATGGAAAGTCAGATCCATGTGTAAAGGTGTTTTGGAATCTTGGTTTTCTGCTGGAGAAATCTTGAATACCACCACTGGCCTCTGGAAGGAATAAGGATCACCTGGCTTGGTTTTATATTCATATAATACTCATTTTCTCCTCCAGGCCTTTGATCACACCTTGAATTCACTATGTATTCCTTTCAGCCAATTCAGATTCTACCCATTCCTCATGTTTTAGCTCCAGGCCCAGCTCCTATGTGGAATCTTCCCTTAATATTCTTTTTTATAGTAACCATCAACCCTGTAAATCTTCTTACCTGACATTTTACTTCTCCTGTCTCTGTTGCCTACTTTTGGGGGGTACATGAAAGACAGACTGGCATTCCCCAGAAAGTGGGCATTTCAACTGTCATTTCAGAGTAGGGAAGAGAAAGAGTAAGACTATTTTGCCTTTAAATCCCTAAGCATCTCGGACAGCAGAGAACCTGCCAAATCTAGTCCATTGCTTCAAATCTGATAATCCTTTGAGGCTGAGCATTTGCTCTTGGTTACTATAACTACAAGTTTGTAGGCGAACATTAGAACATTAAAAGATGTAAGTCTTTCAGCTAGGTTAATGAAATTTGGAAATGAAATATGCCTGGAAACAACAAACAGCTGGATTAAAATGGACAAAAAATTCATCAAGTGTCCAGTCTTCTAGATATCACCATGTTTGAATATCTAATGACTGCTTGGTTTGTCTGCTTTTCTTCTGAATGTCCTTTGGCTTAGAGATACAGTTTAGGTATCAAAAGAGTTGGGGGTGGGTGGCACTGCATGGGCCAGGCCACTTGCTGGTTGTTTGGATTCTTTCTAAATGTCTGGCTTTCTGGGCTCAAACAAGGCAAAGTAAAACCTATTCCAGTAGGGCTGAGATTATAACAATGGGAGTTATATTAATGCATGCAACAGACTGATTAAAAAGATATGCTGAGGGGGCACATATGCTTCATTGACTCTGTTTCTAATTTTTTTGTGCACAAGCTTCAGCAGTAAACCATTTTTTACAGTGAGCTTAATATATTGGTTAAAAGATTCTCTTCTTCACCAATTGCCATTTGCATAGCATCCACTGAGCATCATAGGTAATATTTTCATTTGAGAATATTAATATTTTGTGAAAGAAGGTTTTGGATAAAGTCTCACTGCAGCCTTTCTGCTCTTTTGGATTGAATTGTATTTATGCTCTCTTCTTCATAACTTTCCTTGGAATTTAACTCTTAGGCTGTATCCACATTTCACTAAAAGTATTTAAAAGTGAGAATTCCAGTCTCTACCCCAGGGTTTGTTTTGGTTGGTGTGTTGAAACAAATACACTAGTTTGACAGAGAAAGCAGCCAAATCACATAGAACAATTAGGCATTCACTGTGAACATCAAACCTGAGAGAAAGACATACCAGTTTTACTATGCTCAAAATATACCTTAAATATATTCATTTCTATCCCACTCCACTGCTGCCACCCTATTTTAAACTTTGTTCACCTGAACTATTGTAATACTCTCCAGTGTGGTCTCTCAGTTTCCTCTCTTGCTCTATACAAGGCAAATGCAAGCCAGCATTAGATTCTGTGAAACCGAGCATCAGTGCAAGGTCCAAGAAGCCTAGATTTTAAGTCCAAGTGGCTGACTGCAGGTCCAGGAACTCCACAGGACAGTCAGAGGAGCCAAGCTAAAAGGGTTGCTGTAGTAGCAATTTCTGAAACTTCTCCAAGTAGTGGCCAGGAGAGGTCTACGGCCATAGTTGTGATAGCTGTCTGAAGGCCTCTGTAATCCTTTATGCCAGAGCAGCTACACCTCATGGCTCCACGCTGATCCCTCGTGGCTAACCCCTGTGGGTTTAAAAATCTCTTGCTGGTTTCTGATGAGGTTTCCTCATTACCAGTCTCCTAAATAAGATCATGCTTAATAAATACTTAGCACAGGACCTGGCCTAGAAGTCAAGTGCTCAATAAATATTATATATAAAATATTACAATATGAACATAATACATATTATGTAAAGTATATAAATACTATCTGTAGAAATATTATCTCTATTTTCTCTTCTCTGGCTAAAGAAGCCCAGAGAGGCATGTGAATGCTCTGGGGCCCAGACCATTACCATCATTAATACTTTGAGGGCTGATTAGAGAGTCTAAAACTGGCTGTATTTTCCTTATAGCAGAGTGTAGCAGGAATATTCTAGAAATTTGAAGTTTGTATTTATAGAGTTCTGGTGAATCAAAGTTTTACTAGGTGTCACTGAAAGCACTGAAAAAAGGAAAGCTAGTATCCATCTTGTCTCCTGCAAAGAGTTTGTTTCCTATTTAATGTAGAAATTCCAATATATATTTTCCCCTCCTAAACCATCCTGAAGAACAATGCCTCTAGTTCTCTTCTGCCTAGATGATCAGCAGGAGTTGAATTGTGTAGTATTTGAGAGTGTTTCCAAAGATAACTGTTCTCACCTGCAATATCACCATAGGCTTCCTGAAAAGAGGTTTTAAGTAAATTAAACTCCTTTTCTGGAATAAAGGACATTTATTGAAGATTCTGATTTGTTCTTATTCTGTGAATTTTGGTGAGTATATTAATAATCACTTTACAGTGACATTATAACAAATCACTGAAGCCCTGGACAAGGGCAACAATTAGGCATTCATTGTGAACACAAAACCCCAGAGAAAGACATGCCAATTTTGCCATCCTCAAAATATAGCTCAAGTATGCTCATTTCTATCCCTCCCACTCCACTGCTACCACCCTATTTTATTTACTGCATTATTTGAGTTGATTTTGCTAAGAGTAATAGTTGTAGGAGTCTCAGCTTTTCTGCCCTTGTGGCTATTACAGGATGATTATAATTTTAAAGTAGGGCCACAGAATATTAGAGCCAACTTCCTCATTTTATGGATAGAGAATCCTAGACCCAGAGAGGTGCAGTTACTTGACCATGGTTCAAGTTAAGAGTCCAGAGGTTCACAGAATCTCAATTTGACGGGACTTCAGAGGTTATGGCGGCCAACTTCTAACTTGGGGTAGATGATCCCTCCGTATCATTCCTGTGCACTGTTTTTTCCTATGTATCCTGCTAACATCTTTCTTAATTGGAATATACCACCCTAAAAACAAATGTGGATTCTTTGAGGTAGGTAGAACAGCATCAAATAACTGGTTTGGGGCAATGAGAGAGTCAACTTTTGGCTAGATAAACACTGCAATGCAATTATCCAAACAGGAATAATTTATTCAACTACTTTTTTAGTCTAAATATCGTTGGGTTGAATGAAAAGTTTAGTTTCACTTTACTTCATACTGGTTTTACTGAATGGGCTTTTTATAAAAATCAGAGGGTCCAAATCAGCTGTTGAAATAGCTCTAGGTATTTTTTCCTTTTTTGGCCTGGAGGAGGTTTCCTTTGCAATGCACCACAAGTACACCTCATTATGGAATAAGTAATCATGGTAGGAAAATAATAATAGCTACCATTTATTGAAGATTTTCAATGTATCAGGCACTGTCATAAATATGTTTCTTCACTCTTTCCCCAAATCTCCAGGAGATAGGTTTTTACTAAATTCATTTTGTGAATAAGGAAGTGAAAGCTCCGTGATGTTGAATAACTTGCTTACTGCAAAACAGTTAGTAGTGGAACTGGGATTTAATCCAGGGCTGTCTGATGGCAAAGCCTATGTATTTTACCATATCATGCTACTGGAAAAATAATCAAGAAATTAAAAAATTAATATAATAAAAATTAATATAAAGTGCCAGTCACAAAAGGTGGAAGTCATAGAGAGCCTCACATTTGCCAACTACTTTGCCCTTATAATTTCATGTAATTCCCCAGCAGCCCTATGAGGTACACATCGGTATTATCCCCATTTTATTAATGAGGAGACTGGGCAAGTTATTTAACCTTTTTGAACCTCAGGCTGCACACACATAAGTGGCAGAGTGGGAAGTGGAAGAACGAGGATTTAAATTTTCAAAGCCTATGCTCTTTCCACCATCCTGAACAGTATTACCGAGGACTTATGTTTAAGTAAGCCAGTTGTAAATATAATGCTGTTTCCAAAACACTAGACATACCCACTACCTAAGCATCCTATTGTGAATCTGTTTAAAAAACAATGAAAATCTTATTTTTGTTTCTTTTTTCACTCTTTTGGGAAGCAAATAACCACTTACTTTTAACTTAGTCTTTGGAATGAGTTGGAATATTTTGTATATTGCCTTCGCTTAACCAGGGCACATCTGTGAAATCAAATGGTTCCTCATTTGGCACTGAATCTTCAAGAGGACGCTTAAACTGCTAAAGGGTATTCTGGTTTGTCTCAGTTACAGTGTATCTCAAATGGGAGACAACTGAGCTCCATTCGACCAAAGACTGAAACCTAGTTACCAGAATGATGTAACATCTGAATATAAAATACTCAGTCTTGCAGGAGTGTTGGCTTCTCTTATAGAGCAGGTTCCACAGCCTTCTGTGTAGAAGGTGTGACAATAGCACCTGACTGATAATATTTGCAGGAGCAAACTTGTGTGTTAGGCTGTGTGGTGGAGGCCAGGTAATCATGCAGTGAGGTGCATTTGTTGCCTGAATGCTCATGCAAGAATTTTTGTATTTTAATCCATCTCTTCATTGACCATTGATACTGTGAAGGGGAAAAGGAAAGTTCTGAATCACTCTTGGGGCACTGGGGAAAAAAGCAAATGCACAGAATTCTTGCTTGGGTTTCTTTTGCTAATTGTGGAATGACTGGAAATTTGCTTTTGTCCATCTGGTCCAGCCTCAGGGCCACATATGGGTGGTTTGATTTGTCCAAGTGAAACTTGTGTTCACATATTAATTAATTAATTAGAGCAATTAATTTTAAAAATCCACTAATTCATTCAAGAGATGTTTATTGGGTACCTTATATGTGCTAGCCTTGTAAGTGCTACAGCTACAATAGTGAACAGGATGTATTGTAACCTAGTTGGTGTCAGGGCCCTATATAGTAGAAGAGATACAAATAAATGGTAATCCTGGTAGAGTGTGGTAACTGCTGTGTTGGGGAAATACAAAGTGCTCTGGGAAATAAGAGGCACACAGAATACAGAATGTAAGGGTCAGTGAAGACTTCCTGGAGGGATCAATTTTCAGAGAAAATTTGAAAGTAAGTAAAAATTAGCTAAGCCAGTTGGTAGAGTAGGAGTATATAGGCAGAGGAAAGGCAGGGAGGGGTAGAGGTCCAGAAAGTAGTTCAGTAAGACTGAGGTAGAGTGTAATGAGGAGAGCTGTAGCATGCAATGTGAAAGATGTAAGTGGGAGCAGATCCTAAGGAACCTCATAAACTATGTTCAAAAGCTTGAACTTTTTACCCCAGGGAAAATGGAAAACCACCAAAGAAGTTTAAGCATTTGGTTTGGAACTATCACCTGATGGTTTTGGAGAGTTATCATGGAGTCTGGGGCAAATTTGTGCCTCCCAAGAAGATACTGCATTTACCATTTATTCCCATGTTCCTTGCCTATTCTGAATCTCATTGTCTTTCCTGCAATCAAAGGGATGTCTGGTTTCAAAGACTACTACAGTTATGGTGCCCAGAAGAACCATTTTTGCTCTAGTCATCATTGGTATACTTGTCTTAGTATCCTACCCTCTGCTTAGAGATTCAACCTTCTATCACTCTATTTCTCAATAGTGGTCCCTTAGCAACTACTAGTCTGTTCCTGAACTCTGAAGTTGTTCATTTGCACATCCTTCCTTTTGGTCATGTTGTATTATCCATTTTGAAATGCTATACCTTTTTTTCTTTACAATCCAAATCTACCCAAATCTTTGCCATCCTATTGGTGCAGCTCTGGTCTCACTTTCTCTGGGAAGACTTTTCTGATCACTCCAGCTTTATTGATCCTATTCTTCTCTAATTTTCTGAAGTATTTTTGACTCTCTTCCCCCTCCCACCCCCAAAATTATCTAACACTTCTTTATGTATTCTTTCGTGTTGTCTCTCCTTTAATGGGTCCCCAAATGGGCTGATTATCAGAATTACTGGAAGAGCTTGTTAAAAATACAGATTTCTGATCTCTACCACTGGAGATTTTGCTTCAGTAAATTGGTAGTGGGCCCAGGAATCTGAATTTTTATAAGAGCCCAAATTAATTTTGGTGATTAACTGTTCTTCATGTTTCATGTAGATTAATCTTTCCTCTGGATCTAGGTGGAAGTTCCTTGAGAGCAGGGCTCATCTTCAAATTCCTTTGTACTTCCTCCTGTACTGTCAATCCTTCCAGGAGCCTACAATAAATATTTGCTGACTTGATACCTTCATCTCATTATTTATTCTGTTATTTCTGGGTATTCAGTTATAATTTACTCTCTAATATCAGGATGAACGAATATAGTGTGTGGTAAATATGCCAACATATTTGCATGATTGTGTGTGTTTGTGTGTCTAGCATGCAGTGTGCATGTTCTTTGAAGTTGGGGTGACCAAAATCAATACTGGAGTTATCAAAACTCTTCTTGCTGAAATACAAGAGACCATACCTGCCTTCCCAGACCCTGCTTCATTTTGCATAATTCCCTCCCCAAAAATATTGCAATCATCATTATCCATCTATCCAAAGAGCACTGTGAAATGCCCTTTGTATTGGGAGTTTCTTTTTAATGTAATTTTGGAAAAGAAACAGAAGTCTTTGAAGGTAATTATGTTGTTATAACCTAGGAGGGTGTTTCCAGTTTGAGTTATTGCAAATAAGAATGTGTAAGATTGAAATATGAACCCTGCTGCTCTATTGCTGAAGATGGTAGGTGTGTGTTACATCAACTGCATCAATCTGAATACTTCTGGAATGTCAAAATAAGCCTTATGAAGATATATCCTTTTTGAGACCAAGCTCTGTGCATGGAAATTGTGCTTTAGACATTTTATGAATTCTAGGATCTCAGAATGAAAAGATTGTTAGAACTCTCTCACAGACACACATCTACATATGTATGTATGTATGTGCGATATGTATTGTAGGAGACTGTATCTACAAAGAAGTAGGAAAAATTAAAAAAAATGAATTAAAGCACACACACAAACACAGAATACACAAAACAATGAGACAGATTTTGAAATATAGATTCAATCATTCCAGTTGGCTAACTCCCTGTATTCTAACTTAGATATTTGATTGTTTGTGGTGATGACATTCTGGATTTTCTTACTCTCTTCTGATGATTTTTGGTACGTTGTCTGAAGGTGATGGTGAGAGGGCAGGTGTGTGGGGGGATATGAACACAGACACATGTTCCTGTATGTTAGAATGTATTAGAGGAGAGTGCCTGCATATCCATCCATGCTAGTGGAGGTCTGACGGTCAGGATAAAGAGATTTTCTTGCTTCAGAAAATGAGTCCTAGCAGAGCTACAGTATGAAAAACTTTGAACAAAAGGGGGAAATTTTGGCACAGTCTTTCTCTGATATATGTGCTGAAGATATCAGTAGCTTAGGTAATACTATTTTTCTCTACTTCAGTATTTTTCTTGTTTTTTTTAAAACTGTACAAATAATGTAAGAATGCATACTTATTGTAAAAAATAATCAGAGTACAGAAAAATACACAATAAAAGATGAAAGTCGCTCTTCAACCCCCTTCTCAATCTTACTTCTTCTATAAATTAAACATTATTGACTAGCATTTATGTTTCTCATTAGGTTTTTAAGTGAATTTCCAAGTACAGGGGAAAGAGGCCAACCCTTTGCATTTCAACATGTCATGATGTTTTGCTTTTGGTTTCTGCACTTAGACTTCTGGAATGAGAAATCCTTTTCCTTTTGTGAGGTGTGTATGTGTGTGAGTGTGTGTGTGTGTATGTACATGTGTGTGTGCACATGTGCATTTTGGGTGAATATGTGCCTAGTAATTTTTTTAAAAGATGGTTGTACATATATTTTCCAAACATGTCAATTGATGAAGTTAACTCTTCATTGGGTTGGGGTAGGAATGGGAGGTTGTTTCTATTTCAGTTGCAGTTGTTATAAATTATCTTATAGTCCACTGGGGTTTGTGGTTAATTCCTGCTGTCTTTTGACTTCTCTGGGACTGAACCTTTTAAACAAGATTCCAGGAATCCCACGGCTTCCCTTTGCTCTCCAGTCTGTTCTGTAGTTCTAAGCTGTTCTTCTGAGAAAGGGGCAGTTCACATCTACAGGTTCCTTATAATTTTTTTTTTTACCGTCCTTGAGCTGAATACTGACGTAGGGTTTTTTCCTTTAACTGTAGTGGTAAATACTCCAAAGCCACCTGAGAACTCTTTCTCAAATAGCAATGCAACATGGTGGAAATAAAAGTCTCCTTGGCTCGATGTGTGGGTTTGTGATTCAATTCATCATCAAATCCTTTCTACTTGCAAGAATGCATTTGCCTAAGAAGGGAAGTTTCTAAGTAGCTAGTAGTTAAAAATGGTTGTGTCACTGCTGCCTCTCTTGAAATTAAAATAATTTAAAATGCCAATTGAGTCATGGAAAAGAGCTTTGTGTCTGCCAAATCATCATAAATAACTCTGTAAATGGGGAATGGATTAAGGAGCTCAGTAAAAGAAAACAAAAAACAAAAAACAAGGAAACTCATGAAAAGCATGGTTTGTGTCCCAAGAACAAGGAAGCCTGGGGATGGGGGAATAATAACAGTGTGTTTGCATTTGAGTGGGTTATTATACTGGAAAAGTTTGTCCTCTGTATGGGCACATGATTAGTGTACAAAGACTGAAGCTAAGGCTGAGGATTCCTTTCCCAACTGGACCAGTCAGCTTTACCTTTTATTTTTCATGTTTTGTTCATTGTCTCCTCCTACTATAGATTCACCAACTGGCAAACATAAGTTATCAGTCACTCACAAGGAGGCCCAGGCAAGAGATTTTGTGTACTCAGTGCAAATCCATGTCCCCCCCATCAATATCATAAATTCTACCATCTTTCTGAATCTTTACTCTTCAACATTTTGCTGGACCCTGGGGAGTATGAAATGCATATGAATGGGTTCCAATTCTAAGGAGGTGTGTGTGTGTGTATGTGTGTGTGCATGCACATGGCTGAACTCACAGGTGTGCTCTACTGTATGTGACATATAAACATAGTGTTAGAATGTTGGACTCTCTATGTCGTTGGCACACAAGGCCAAGAGAACGGCCTCAGTGATGCTGGGATGGCTTCCCAAGGCTAGGTCTTAAACGATAAATAGAGAAGAGGGGAAAAATGGGGAAAGAGCAAGTGCAAAGGTGAAGAGGCCTGAAAGTGCCTGGTGTGTTTGAGGGTTGGAAAGTATCTTAGGGTGTCAGGAGTGAAGTATTTTCAGGGCGGTTTGGGGGAACAGCAGCAGATGAGGCTGTGAAAGGAGGAATGAGCAAGACCGTGAAGGACCTTATATGTTGTAAGAAGGACTAACTACCTCTTGAAGTGTGTTGGGAGACACTGCAAAAAAATTTTCAAGCAAGGTGAGTTATGGTGCATCAGTAGTGCCATTTGGTGATATAACAGTCACGTACATTTCAAAATAAAGCCAACAAAATTACTTATTTTTTCAGCCAATAAAAACTTTCAGTGGGCCTAGCATTGTCCACAATTTGCCTTAATCTATTGCTTATTAAGCAGAAGGGGTAGTTTCAGTGGTTACATACGACACAGATGTTTGCTGTAAGCCAGTTGGCACATCCAAGCATTTGGGCTTCACTTCTACTATTATTACAATCAGAAAGGGCTGCTCACAAAGGTTTTCATAGAACTCTTGGACCTTTGGGATCCTAGGCTTTTTCCAAGTGGCTGCTTTGAATGCTTTCATCTCTCTCCATGAGAAGAAAAGCAAGTAATAATAAAAAGGATTTCAATGTTACCTCCATTTTTGTACATCTTCTCTTTTGCATTCTTTAATCTTTACAAGAGAAGATTTTATATACGATAAAAGGACTTGATCAATACTATTAAAACTGCTTTCAAAATCTTGTGACTGTAACTGCAGAGATGTCATTTATTGGCTCCCTGATCCAAGTTACTGAAATAGATAGTCTGTGAATAAGGAAAGCCTGTGTTTTCATACTGGTTTGAAATAATTGTCAATAGATCGTTTATGAAGACATACACTCTGCCTAGCACTGAGTGGTTTGTGCTTCCTCTTTACCATAGAAATATGTGGTGAGGCTATGGGTAACCAGTCTTAAGTCAGTGGGATGCATGCCAGACAGAAAATGCAATAACCTCCAGCATGCCATGACGCTATAGTTTCAGATATTAGAGCTAAAGCCATTAGCAATTCTGGAATTGTTTTGTGAGAGAACTCAAGGCTTAGTAGAAAATTTTGTGTCATAGCCACACTAATTTCATGATGGCTTATGATACCCACTGGGACTTAGATTTTGGGAGGACATGGCTGAAACTAATTATTTGAGATTGTCTCATTAATGGTAATCATGTAAAATTTCCCAGGATTTAGACCCCTTACAAATGTTCATTTCATCACACTTAGATAACTCACAGCCATGGAGGGTGTTTGGAAGCCCTATAGCAGTCTCTATTAAATGATACATTAGTAAGAGCTGGTGGTGAGGGAGCCCATGTGAAGAGCTTTTAGTGAGTCTGTGTGAATGTTCAAAGCTGTGGACGTGTCTTAGCAGCTGATTCAAGATTAGCTTGGGTGGGTGTGGAGCTACAGATGCTCAGGGCTCTGAGAGCCAAGATTTTTCTGAATCAAAGCTGGAAATCAGCACAACGTCTCCCCACTCTTTACATGTTCTGCAGAGAGAAGAAATGTGCAGATCTATTCTGGTCACTCAGTCTCATTGAATATTTATGGAAATTCTGAAGTGAGTGAAATATTCCCAGATATCTCTTAAAGCTGAAACAGGAAACAGGAAGTTTAGAAATAGATAACCGGCAGTACTGGGTTTGTCCGTGTAGGGCAACATAAATTTAAGAAAAAAACACACACAGGGATTGTCAAATGTGCGTCTTGGTGATTTGCCATAAAATTAGTGAATTATTCTGAAACCCAGCAGATTAGGAGGAAAACAAAGCAAAGCAAAATTAAAGAGGAAAGGAGGTACCATTAAACAACTGTTCTGCAATGTTTAATGAAGCAAGTGCTTGAGTTAGTTGACCAAGGGGATAGAGGTTTCTGTTTTAGTTTAAGTCCTTGCCATTTTGTACTATGCCATGTATTTGGTTGTCCCTAAATAATTTCCACTAAATTCAGGACTCTTAATAAAGGATATCTTGACTACAAAGAAAAGAAGTCTAGTCGAGAAAGTTCAGGGGAGGATTTGCTGTAAGAACACTGTAGCTGATGTCACAGACCAAGCAACCAGAATATAGTCACAGCTCTTGGGAAGTGGAGGTGGGAAGGTGCCAAGCCAAAACCATTCTCTTTTTTCTCAGGGACTGTAGAAGATTGATTGCTTTATGGTTCTAATTCATGGTCTTCCTATATCCTCATCCTGTGCCCTGTAACTTTGAACCCCTTTGCCGTTTTGACTCTGGACTCAGCCATTTGACGTATTTTGGCCAATGGGATGTTAGCATACATGATGTAAGTAGAGGTTTTAAAAGTGTGCCCACATTTCCTGTCTTATTCCCCTGACTTTGCCATGAGACTATGACCAGGTTAGCCTGCAGGACAATGATAAACATGGAGCAGAGCCAAGTCAGCTCAGTTGTCTCAGCTGAAACTCTAAGTAATTGAGGAAGTCCAGCAAATATTAGTGAAGCAACCTAGCCAATGCACAGTTAGCCATAGATGGATGAGTGATCCCATGGTACCCAGGTCAGATCACCAGAACAGCCTGGGCAACACAGACTCAAGAGCAAAAAGAGGTGTTTATCATATGCTACTAATACTTTCTGGTTGTTGATTATGTAGCAGTATTGTGGCAAATAGATAATGAAAACAAGGACTAAATTATCTCTTTCCTCTCTGCTTCTCCTTCCTTCCCTCGCAGCCACTCAGTCCCCAGCTTGTACATTGCCCAGTATCACTGCTTGACCTTTGTCTGCCTAGCCTTACATGTCCAGTGCACATCACCAATTACAGTTTTAGTGTCTCTTGGTTCAAATTCTTGATATAAGAAAAACTGTTTAGTCTATGAAAAGCCATTGAACTGGTTTTCTTTGGGTCTGGTGCCCATCTGGTCCAATCAGTCATTGTTGAGGTGAAATGACAAAAATACCATGATGTCTGGGGGCAGTTTGAATGGGGTAGTTCTTCACAGAAGGGGGATACAGCCAGAAAACCACTGCAGTTTATAACTCTAATTGAAGGGCAAACCTAAAAAAGGAGCAAGATACACAGAAAACTTGATTTGTGGACCAGTACACCATCTTGAAATAAAATGTTAACTAGTAAATTATTTTAAATGTGCCAGTCATTCTCATAGCTTACATTAGTAAGTTTTGGCACTACAATAAACATTTTTTCTTATTTAATTTTCACTACAGTGTTATGAATGTGAGACTATTATTATCATTTCCATTTTATAGGTGGTAACTGAGACTTAGAGAGGTTAAGTTGCCCTCTGTCATATAACTAGAGAAAGGTAGAATAAGAAATAGAATCTAGGTTAAGCTGAATCCAGAGCTCACAAAATTTATCCTTCTTCAATCACTGCCTTTTTCATTCATACACTGACTAGGAGAGTAAAACTGTGTAAATTGATACCTAATAATAAGGCTTGCCAAGTGCCTACTTGGGCAAGTGGGTGTCAATAAACCTATGTATGATTCAGAAGGTGATTAGAAGATAGTACTGCTGGGCATAATAAAGTTATTTCTTGATTGTTTCTTTCCTTGGAGATCTGTCAGCCACTCTTGGTGGATTAATGTCAGCTTCCATGTCCTATACTCAGACTGCACTATTCAGTAGGAAGGTAGACTCACTTAAGCCCTTTTTCAGCCTTATGCCTCATCCCCATCCTCTGTGATGTCTGGGGTTAGCACATCCAAAGCCTCTCAGGTTCTGTATCTTTTAAAGAGTAAGCCTCTTGTCTCCTTTGGGAGTGGGAGTTGGGGTGGGATAGTGACTTGGCTGCTCAGGGTAGAGGAGGTCCAATTGCTTGGTAGAAAGACTTTGAATCATCCCGCCATTTCCTGTACCGTGCATTATCCCTGCCTTCTGTGGTACCTGGTGCCTCTAAGACATGGCATTTCCTTTGTTCTGCAGGGAAAATAAATTTTTCTCTAAATAATATCACCTCCCTATGTTCTTAGATTGTGACATCCTCTACTCTACCAAATTAATTACCTTATCTCCATCTACATTCAGTCTTAGAAAATTTCATCAAGATCTTTTGTCCACTGTTTCTTTTTTCTCTGCCTTATAAGTTTTTTTTTTTTTTTGAAAATTTGTTTACTACAATCGTAGTTGACTTTTGGGAGGACATGAGACCAATATGTGATTAGGCAGCTGTGTTTAGGAAATTATCCCTCCCCCATGAGCTTTTAAATAAAAACTTTTTCATTTGGGTTGTTTCAAGCTCTATCTGAAAATTTTATCAGCAATATTAGTTAATATGAAATTCTAACATCACTTCCTTATGAAGCTTCCAAACAAATAAACCAAACAATAAATTCTGATCCTAAGTGCAGTGACATGATTTTTCCACTATGCAAATTTCAACTTTATAGTACCCTAATTTTAATAGTTCTTTCACTTCTAAACTTTTCTAATCCAGAACTAATATTGACTGTGAAGTAGTTGTTCATCTCATTTTTCTTCCAGGGCAGAGGAATACTTCTTGATCTTCACCTTGAGAGAAAATGAAGGATGGTGCTGGGCTAAGGAGTTGACATTTAAATACCAGGTATTCTGATGTGTTCCTAATTCCCACCACAATATTATCCCTAGTTCATGATTTGAGATTCATCTAGGTTATTTTAACCTTAACATGCTTTTGTAGTTTTTGTATTGCTATGAGGTTATAACATTTAAAAATATTATTTAGTATTGGTTTCCCAGAAATCCATGGGAATATTACTTTTGACAATAACACACTCATGTAATTGGAAATGTTCTATTCTGCCTAGGAAGAAAGCTCTTAAGACAGATTTCCAGAGTTTGTGACGGTTGGAATATGTACTCCAGTCTACAGGAGTCTTTTGGGGCAAGAATCAACCTACTGTTATTGTTGCTTAAGAACAAGGCAGGCCTGAGCAAGGCCTCATGTTTGTAGCCCCCATGCCAATTGTAAGAAAATTAACTGAACATCCATATATCCACAGAAATTGTAGGCATGTAAACATTGAAAAATTTCATTGTATTATTGTAGCTATTTATTTCTTGGAAATATATATATATAAAGAGAGAGAGCTTCCCTAAATCTGTATCAGTTATCAGACAGATTTCTTGCCAAATTACCTGCAGATTTTAGGGGATTCAGACTCAGTGACATTAAATAAGCACTTCGATAAAGACTGAACAAGTGGTTTCCTTGGGCGGATATGTTTCCCCATAACAGTTGTACCTCGTTGAGGGGAATTCTCTAAATCAAAACCACACTGTTGGCCTTTGGTAAGTTACTTCATTCATTCAACACATATGTATTTAAGTCCTACCCTGTCCCAGGCACTTTCCTAGGTCAGGATAAGCTCAAAGATTTTATAGCTTACTGTGGACACCTTAGGTATGTGCTTATATGAATACAAGCAATGCAGTGTAAGATAGATGCCATATGAGCAGTATAAATGATGTGTCAGGGACGAGCCTGACTACTTCAGGAAGGGGTGATCAGGTAAGGGATGTTATATGAGCTAGACCTCATAGTTCAGTTAGCAAGGGGGAAAGCACCTAGGAGAGAGAATATCATAAGCAAAGTTGTAGAAACAAGAAGGCACAAGGCATTTGGGTAAACAGTGTATAAGAAGTTTTCGTTGCGGCTTATAATTCGTACTGGGGATTAATGGAAAGTAAGACTGGAAAGGTAGTGAAGGCTACTCTAAAGTGAACTTAAATGCCAAATAAAGTAGTTTAGGTTTTAATTTGTACTTGGTAGCATGGTAAAAATGTGTTTGAATAACGTTATTAGTAAGATTAAGCAGGTAGACATTTGCGGGATGATTTGGTGGAGATTCTAGAGGTCGGCAGGTCAACCAGCAATCTGAAGCAGTCACCTGGCCGTGAAAGGATTGGAGATGACCCTGAGAATGCCCAGGAAGAGAATGCAAAAAGAAAAATTATAAATAGCAAACTTACAGGTTGAGGTAACAGACTGGATATTGGGAGAGAAAACTAATGAGGGATCCGCCATCATTGAGGTTTTAGGTCTAGGTGTCATATGGTGTTCTCCACAGCAATTAGAAATCATTAGGTTGGTGGAGTATATAGTGAGTTTAATTTGTTGGGTTTGAAGTTTCTGTAGAATCCCGATCGAAATGTCCAGCAGATGGGCAGATATATACTTAGAGCTTGGGGGGATGGTTGGACTTAGACAAAAAGATGATATTCATTTCCATAAAAGTGATAATTAAGCCAAGGGAGTGGGAAAACTCTTCAAGGGAGAGAGTGTATAGAGAGAGATGGACCAAACCTCGGGAAAGGGAAACAGCCACAGAAACAGAAGGAGCAGTAAGCAAGGTAAGAGAAGACCCAAGAGAATCATCAGAAGACCATTAATGAAGAAGTGGTTGGTTTAGAGTGTCAAGTGCAGAAGAGAAGCAGCCTTTCTAGTTCTGGGATGGAGGATTGGTCAGCTACAAACTTATCCATTATAGCCAGAGGTAGAAGTTTTTTGTTTTTTTATTTGATTACTTCAAAGTACTTCCTCCTGAGAGTGTGCAATTTGTACATAAAAAGAACTTCGCTATGATTGTACAATAATACATGTTTTTTGTAAAAATTTGAAAAACCACAGAGTATAAATAATTAAAATAAAAATTATCCATAATGCTAACATATGGGAATAACCCATTTATTATTTGTATTTCCTTCTATCAATTTGCCTGTGTCTATCATGAAATTTGGATTATGTACATGCACTTACATATGTATATATATGAATTGGCCATGAGAACCCAATTCTCTCAGTATTTTTTTCATAAAACCATTGCTGAGTTCTCCATGTTTATTTTTTTATACAGTTTTTAATGACTGAATAATATTCCTTTTAGAGATATATCAAAATGTGTTTATCTCATTCATAACCATTTGTTTCCAAATCTTGCCCTTATAAAAAATAATTTGCATCAATTTTTTTGCATTTTGGTTTATATCCTTAGGAATGCATTTACTTGGTTAAAAGTTACACACTGCATAACACTTTCAATCTATTTACCACATGACTTTCCCTAAAAGTTATTGCAGTTTGCCTTTTTACCTTTGCAAGATAAGATGTTCCATAGTTATTGAGCAAAGTGACTCCTGCATTAAATGAAGGTTGTCTTTAGTTCTCTATCTCCCTGGGCTGCCATTTTCCCCCAAAACTTTTTAATGAGCATAATTAAGAAATATTACTGATCAGTGCACATGGCAGTAGTGTGTAATTTAATGTAGAATGATTTAGGTGGTCCCACGCCACTGTTACCTTTTTCAATCATAAATTGTAGACAACTAATCTAATAAAAATCCCATATATATTTCTATCAAGTACTAAGGAAAGTAACTCGTTTGCACCTGAAAATGTCTGCAAAGCCTTTTAATGTGGATGATCGAAGATATTTAAATCCATTTAACAAGAGCCAATGAAATAGGCCCAGTCATCTTCATCTTTTATTCATTTTTCTTACTCATCTTTAGGTTTTCCATTCTCTAGAGTCAGGTTCTCACGGTTAACTCATATGAAACATTGATAATATATTATTTAATTTAAAAATGAATTTAAACATTAAAAAGCATACAATCTTTTGTATGAAAAAAGAGGATGTGATTATATCTCTATATATTCATTTTTAAATGCATAAAAACAATGCAGAAGGATGCACGAGTAATTACTAAGAGTGTTTACCTGGGAATATGGGTGGAGTGGTTTCTGGGTGGATGATGGATGGAATGGGAGGGACTTTTGAGTCATGTTAATGTCTTATTTATTCAAAAAACTAAATTAAAAAAAGCAAGATCATTATTTTATGACTAAAAACTCAAAGAAACATGTAAAATAATATTGCAATATCATTTTGGTGAACAAAAAATGGGAAAATTACAATATTCATTAAATGGAGAAGAGATAAGTCACAGTGTAGTCAACTAATCGATAGGACTTGGTAAGCACCTGAATGGAAGATGTGACTACTAGATTTCTAGCTTGAGTGGGTGCTGGTATCATTAGATAAGAAAGGGAGTAGAGGAGGTGTGGTTGTGAGTTCAGTTTTTTTTACAGTTCAGTGTACATGGGTAGGAGGTGTTTGTGGGACATCTAGGTAGATATGTCTAGTAAACACTTGAATATCTGAGTCTGGGACTCAGAAAAGAGTTCAAGACTGAAGGTATATATATGTGAGCCATCAACATAAAAGTTATAGTTAAAGTCACATATGTGGAGTGATATTCAGGGAGAGAAGAGGGACTGAAGATATCTTTTACTACTCAAGACATTATTTCCATGGAGTAAAGTAAACAATCAATATTATTTTATAAAATCACGCATAACTTATAAGGTCACTAGCATTTTTCATGTTCTTGCCTGTTTCTCTTTTATTTTTAAGGTGTTTTGTGCACTTTTGTTATTCTGAGTATAATGTAAAGACAGTCATCTGTAGCTAGTTGGTGCTGGATAAGGGTTATACTATATCTTCTTGGGCAAGGCAAAAGACACAGGAAAGAAAAGGGAACAGACATTTTATTGAACACCTTCCATGTATCAGAAACTACGTAAGGTGTTTTCTGTATATTGACCTCTTAAGTTGTAACAATAGATCTGTAATGCTAGTATTTTACCCACAGTTTACAGATAATATAAAAGGCACAAAGAGTCACTTTTGAGGAAATGTGTAACAAAAGCCAGTGTTTCTCAACCATGGTGTACATCAGAGCCTTCTGCAGAACTTTATAAAATACATATTCCAGGACTCCCCGGGAGATTTTGATTCAGTAGTTATTTGGTGTGGCCCTGGGCGATGCAATTTTTCTATACTCCACAGACGATTCTGTTGTACAGTTCGGGTGGTGGTTAAGAGCACCAGCTCAGATTCATATGCGCTGGTATGAGACTTGACTCCAGTTACTGGCACTGTGGTGGTGGGCAAATTAATTTCTCTACACCTCATTTTTTTCATCAGTAAAGTGAGGATTATAGCAGACCTATGTTGTGCCAATGATGAAAAGATTGAAAACACATGTGTGCTGAATAGTCTCCCGTTTCCCCTTCAAATCCCTGCTCTTCCCTGCTCTGTGTCCTGAGAGGCTGGTTTATAGTGCCTTCATCAAGGGGCTCCCTTACCTTTCAGCTTCTGGTTGGGTTCAGCCAGTACGAGGTCAAAGGTGAAGTGGAGAGTATTGGGTATTTATTCCCCCAATCCCGTTCCCTCTCTGATGGTTTATCATGAGCTGGCAGAGTCTCAGTGTGTCTTCTCAGCTCCTCTCAGATGGCCTCCTAGAACTACAGCTATATTTTCTGGATCCCAGTAAATGCCCTCTCCCCCTGTACCTTCAGCAAAGGTGGTAAAGGGCTTTCTGGCTGTTATCACTGGAGTACTGCATCATCCCTTAACCTTGCTTACCTTTTTGCAAATACTCTCTTCATTATAACTCTTAATTATCCCATTTGAGTGCCATCTGTTTCCTACTTGGACCCTGACAGGTACTACATACAGACTGCTTAGCACAGTTCCCGGCACCTAGTAGATTCTAAATAAATGTTTGTCAATAAAGACAGTCCTGTGTAATACGGTCTTTAGATGTATGCATTTTGTTATCTCATTTGGAGTTTATGCTTCATTTGGTCCTTAAAACTTAATTTCAGTAGAATTGTACTTAAACAGAATTCAGGTAACAAGGACCCTCAGTTAACCAGGTTTTCCTTTTCTTTCCTTATTTTCCTGTTACATATTTTGCTTTTTAGAAAAGGAAATACATGTTTGCAAGATAAACTCATATTTAGGATTTTGTAAAAAGAGACACAACTTCTTGGAGAATGTTCTAGAGTGAGTGTACATTCAACCAATGTGAAATAAATCTGCGATTGCATCCTGGCTCTGCTTCTCCTAAATCACTTAATTCTCCTAATTCACAGGGTTGTGAGAATCCAATGAGACAAAGTATGTGAAGTGCCTGCCACAAACCCTGAAACAAAATACAAGTGATTTCTTTCTCTCACTCCCTTAATCTTTATCCAGGGCTTTGGCATATTGACGGCCCTGAGTCCCTACAGGATAACCAGTCATCACCCATATGTTCTAAGTGGTTTCTAGACTGGATTTCTTCAGGCATAAAAGTGGGTAGCGTGTTTTAAAAAGTTGTTCAGCAACAATGCAGAATCCAAAATAGGTTTTTGGCTATTACTTTCTGAAAACTTAAAATTCCCAATAACAAGATTCCCTATGTTTTTTTCAGAATTTTGTCTAAAACAGTTTTGTTTCGTTATTACTGTTTAAGCCGTTCCACCGACCAGTTATAGGACATTAATTAAAGGCCACTTTAAAGAGACAGAGCTCTGTCTCTCTTTAGGGAACACATGTCAAAATGTGCAACCTATATTTTATGCCACTTTTATAGAAGGGATAGAAAAAAGTGGTACCTAAAAGTGACATGTGATTTATTCTCCAAATATGATTCTTTCATTGTACAATATAAAATGAAGCTTGGAGACATTGACCTACTGGCAATCCTGGTGATTTTAATTATTTTTTTTATTGTAGAGGCCACATTACATTATATTGTATAACTGTAGAACATCAACCTTTCTTTATAACTTCTGTCTAAGGAATAGGTCAAATTGGTAGGATGGGTAAATGAGCAAAGTTGACAGTGATAGGCAGTATATTTTCCTCTCTATAATTTTGTACCAGACTAATTATTATTCCTGTGAAATCTGGTTTATGGTTTTATATATATGTCACATGAATTAGGGACAGTTATTTACAAGTTTGAAAAAGGATTATTCACTTTACAAAGTGATTCAACAAAAAAATTTTCCTTTAAGTCCCTATCTTTTCCAAATGCATTTAGGTGTTTGTTTAGTGATTCACTGCCAGAAGTTAGGCTAAAAACTATGGCGTTGGGAGCTACTACTCTTTGAAAGTCCCTCGGAAAAGAGAAATTAACTCTAAATAATTGTGCAGACCAATGGGAAACAGGATTGAATTGACAGACGTCCCATCTGTTTACACATTTTTGGTAGTACATTACAAGTATAACATAGACTCTTGTGTCTCTCCTGAGCACAGGATTAGAATCCAAGGTTCTCCCTTCCTGCTTGGTGACTCTGGAGGACTAATCCCTTCATGACTTACATCTCTGATCACTTGACTATTCTCTCTCCCTTTTAGATAATTCATATTCCCATTACCATGTTAAGGATTCTGTTGTGTTCTGCAGAAAAGGAACTCCTTTAACCTTGTCGAACCTAGCAGTTTCCACACTTACTTGACCCCATGGTTTCTCTCTGTTTCCAATGTAATACCTAAAAACACCTTAAAAGGATTTACAAAAGATCCAAAGAGCTCCTGGTAAGCTCCTTTCCAACATTACCACATTAACACTACAGTCTGTAAAGGAGGCCTTAGTGAAGTTTATAAAACTTATTTTAAAAAGCTCCTGAGGGATTCTAGATTAAAACTGGACCTTCAGATCTCCACATGCTCTTGATAAGACTACTTCCTCCTAAATTGGATTTAAGGGAAGCTTCAGTTTCCATGTGCTACAGGAAAGCCCACTCCTCCCAGGTTGGCAACATTACCGACTGCAGAATTAAGAGTGATGTATTTTGTTTGTTGTGTGTAATATAATAACTTCCATTGACACTGTCAGCCTCACCACCTCAAATTGCCTAGGAGACCACCCCTAGAAAAAAGCTGTAGTTAGATCTAATTACCCACCTTCCCTTAAGACACCAGCTATAGACTGAATGTTTGTATCCCCTGAGAATTCATATGTTGAAATCTAATCTGCAATGTCAACTTTTGGAAGGTGATTAGGTCATATGTCTGGAGGCATTATTAAAGGAATTAGTGCCCGTATAAGAGAGACCCCAAAGAGCTCCCTGGCCCCCTTTGTCATGTGAGGACATAGTGAGAAGATAGACATCTATGAACCAGGAAGTGAGTCCTCACCAGATGCTGGATCAGCCAGCAGCTTGATCTTGGACTTCCTAGCTCCATAACTGTGAGAAATAAGTGTTTTGTTGTTTAAACCACTGAGTCTAGGATATTCTGTTACAGTAGCCAGAACAGGACTAAGATCCAATCCCAGGACTAATCCCTTCATGCTTTATGTATTTGTTTATCTCAATCACTTCCAGATATCCAAGCCCCAGATAATACCTCATTTCCTAGATTCCCCTAGTCTGACTCAATATCCTACTCCTCCCTGACCCTCCGACCATCTAATGCATTATCTGCAACTCATGGTCTTTTATCAGCAACATCCCTAATATATGCAGCTGTGTCCATAAACACCCTTTTCATTTATGTCTTATCTGAAATCTGGCTTTCCTTGAAGATATAGCTTATCTTGAAAGCCTTACAAGTGGTAGCTGTGTAACTGTGGGAAGAGGAAATCCTGGGGCAAAATACCTCTAAAACTGAAATCAGTCAAAGGGAGACATAAATTTTAAAACCTATTTATTACTTACAAACTGCAGTCTGGGGCTGTCTCTTCCCTGCTCTGGCAGAAGCAAGTAAGACCTCCCCCTAACCTCTCAGGGTCAGATAAGCCCATGGTTGCCCAGGTACTTACCCACTGATATGGAGATGAGCTGTTCTCCACCTCTGAGGAATGCCTGTTGATATGCAAATGCACTGAAGCCAGGTGAGATATTCTGAAAATATTACAGTTTTACGCACAAGCTGTCTTTACTCACACACTCCATGTTCCTCAGGTTTCTCTTCCCTCCTCTTTTAGAAACCTAACCTCTATTGATACTGGAGCCCTCAGACCAACTACCCCTTCTTTTAGAGTTATCTACTGATAGGAGGTTATTACCCATATTCACTAGAAATTTTAGTTTTTGACTCACTGCTTTCTCTTCACTCCTTATTCTTTCATGTTTCTTAGTGACTTGAGTGTCCATGTAGATATCCTTCCAACTCTCTTGTGTCTCTATTCCTACACATCTTCTGTTTGGGTTATCTTGAAATTGATCTCCTCTTAGCCAACACTTTCCATGGTCACAGTTTAGACCTTGTTATTACTCATAAACTGTCTTTCCTTGCCCACCCCACCCCCAAACTAAACTTGACTTTGAACATCTTATTCTCTGAATACCACTGTAACTCTGGAGGAAAATCCCGGGGCAAAATACCTTTGAAACCGAAACCAGTTAAAGAGAGAAATAAAGTGAGAGAAACCCATTTATTTCTTACCAGCAGTTGTCCATTTCTGCTCTCCTATGTCTCTCGTGACCCAGCTGCAGAAGAAAAGGACCCCATCCAACATCTCTAGTTGCCCTCGCTTTCCCTTGTAATTACCTGTTGATATGGAGATGGACTACTTCTGTCCACCCCTTGGAAATACCTACTGATATGAAGATGCACTAAAGCCAGGTGAGAGGTTCTGGAAATATTGAAATTTTACCCACAGCTACCTATCTTTCTAGTTTACTTAATCTGGTAGTTCTAACTCAACCATCCCTTAAATCCTTTGGGATCTCCAATCCATTGACTCCTCAACTTGTTCAACTGTCCATGGTTCATTTCATACCCTTATTTACTCCTTACCAAACTTAGATTCCATGATCTATCATTGTAATCTCAGCTTTGCAAAATACTGAACTGCTTTGTTCCTCTCTACCTCCATCATACTTAGAAAACATTAATCTACTTTAATCTACCACTCTACCAACTCTGAATCTACATCTAAGCAGGAAACCTGACTGGAAAAAAAATCACACCTCTCTTGACTGGATTAACTTTAAATCTATAAATCTCACTGTATTAATGTACTCCTCAAGTCATTTGCCCCTCCATGTTCCCAGAAAATATTTTTACCTACTCACCTTAGAAAACTCTAATAGCTCCTTTACTCATCAACCTCAGCTGATAATCTTATTTCACTGAGAAAATAGAAGCAGTCATAATGAAGCTATTTCATCTTCCCTCCTTCATCTCTACCAACACACCTCTGATGTCTTTGAGACAGGGACCGTGGGTGTAGTCAGAGTAGGGTGAGGGCCTCTGGAAAAAAAGCAAGGCAGGATATTTACAGTCAAAGCAATGTAGCAATGTAAAGTCCCTATGGAAACTTTGTGTTCAGCATTATGCAAAGTCAAGGCCACACTAATTCTCTAGGGTAAAGATACTGGGATATAGACATCTTCAGGGAGATCAGTTAAAGGTCAAAAGGCCAGGAGCAACTTGGCCTGGAATGTTTGAGTGTTCCGCAAGGGTATCTCAGCATAACCCGTGACTTCACTGTAAACAGCCCTAGGAAACAGACAATAACGCAGCCCACCTTGGGGGCAGGGCAGGTGGTTCAAGTCCACACCCTAAGCCCTCAATTTCCAAAAAAATCCTCAACTGCCTATAAATCCCTTGGACAACGTACCACCCTGGGCTCTCTTGTCCCCTCCTGGCATGAGCCAGGAGCTCTGTCCTCTCACTGTATCTCTCAATAAAAGCCTCTGCCCTGGCTCTCCTATCTTGACTGTTTGCTAAATTCATTCTTCGACTCTGCAAACAAGAACCCTGGCATCATCTTTGAGGGCTCATCCGGGATAACTTCAGAGGTGGTATGGCATCCCTTTCACTGCCCTTATAGTAGGAAGCCATCTATAGCACACAACATCGGGCGCTTGTCAGCCACTTAAATGGGACTAGCCTGGCTGCCAGTCTCAAAGTCTCAAACGACAGGTTCCCCTGCATCTCCCTCAGTGGATCCCCCATCTCCCTTGGGAGCCGGGAATGTCACCTGAGTGGAGGCCAGGATTCCCTTTCAGAGGCATCTCCTTGGATGCGAGGGACTGAGGAAAGCCGTGGGCAACTGCAAGAGTCCAGGCTGAGGCTACACTTCAGCAGCTACTCAAAGGTCCGCGTGTCTGGAATCAGACCCCGACAGCCCGACTGGGTATCCATGAGGAGTGTCTCTCTTTCTCTGTCTCTGACTTTCAGCCTGCTTCTCCAGGCTGTCCTGGCCTCTGAGTGAGGCAGGGGGCTTACTTAACTCTCTTCTAACTTCATCAATTTCATGGAACCTGATGCTCACCACCACAAGGTAGGAAATCCATGCTTTGCTCTTATTCCTGACTTAATACTGTACTTTTTATCTCATAAAAATGTGCCTGGGCACCCTTTAGCTACTTAAGATGATTAACATTGGCTACCAGTCTTAAGTCTTGGGTGAAAGGTTTCCCGGTGTCTGCCGCTCCTTGATCCCCCGCCTCCAATGTATGAGAATGTCGGGGAGTGGCTGAGCCGATTTCCTACTTTCCTATCCTAATCTGTGTACTTCAAGGGCAGACCAGACTAGTAGACAGTGGTCCTTGGATCTTGGCTCCGTCCGATTGATCTGACAGCACTGAGTGAACCTCTGGATAGGCTGCTGCCTATGAGAGAGTCACAGATGACCCCCCCACGACCTCTTGTCACACAGATCAGATTTGTTATAGTGGGTGACTGGCTAAATCCCAGGCAGTGGCAGAAACTGGTGTTTAAGAGTATAGACCCCCCCATAAATGTCCGTGGCAGGCTCTGAACAATCTCTGGCCTTGGAAAAAGTTCCCCTGCTCCCCATTCAAAACAGTCCTTCTAGGCCTGTGCCACTTTCTCCTGTGTATTGTAAATGAAGTCTGTGAAGTAATCATACTGAACCCTGAGCCCAACATGTAAATGGCTCTATTCTATTGACCTCCCTATCTTAGAGGCAGTCATCCTGGGGCTGGCATTTCCTTTTCTGCAGTCCCAGGGAAGTGAAGCATGCTTGTGACTCTGACCAAGGCTCTGGCAGTGAGAGGTCACAGAGTCCCTGCACTTATCGGACAGGCAGGGGGCTCTCAAGTAATGATCCTGAGTGTACTATGATAAAGCCCGTGCAGAGAAACTAGGATCTAGATTAAAACTCCCAAAAGGCATAAAGTAGAAGCACACTGGTAAGGTCCCACTAAATCCAGAGCTCTGAGGCGACTCTTGCTGAGTGGGAAGGCAAGAGGGAAATCAAGGCAAGGAACAGGACACACTGGTAAGGAGTGGTTAAGTCCACTAGGCCTGGCAGAGGAGGTGACTGACCACTGTCACCCAGGCTCCAAGGTGAGGGGACACCCTCACACAGAGAAAAGACCGACCAGGTGTCACACACCTGTCTTTCTCTCTTACAGGTGGGAACTTCCTCTTCAAGTTTAAAGCCAGATACGCCTCTGGCATGCATTCTAAAGAACTGGGAACAATTTTGATCCCCAGACACTGAAAAAGAAGTGTCTTATCTTCTGCACACAAGCCTGGCCTCAATACAAACTCTCTAATGAAGAAGCGAGGTCCCTGAGAGAAGTATACAATATAATAAGGCTATGCAGCTAAATTTATTTTAATGCAAGGAAGGAAAATAGTCAAAATTCCCATGGACTACTACAATATTAGACTAATTTTCTAAATTTTTTTGTGAAAATCTATTCTACTTATTGGGTTCATTATCTTCAAAAATTGGGAGGTTTTTAAACTACACTCCCCAAAACAGAAGAAATGTATCTTCTGAAATACAGCCTGGCTTTAAATTACTGGTGCTAGAATTGTACTTGCATTTCATTTCCAGCCCCCTGGACACACACAGTCTCTATCAGTTCAAAGCCTTCATCGGCCCTGTTAGTCTGGGGCCATCTAAACCTTAACCCAGTTATGTAAACTGCTCGCCTTTAGAGTATTCTTAAAAACTGAGATACTTTTAGTCAAATAAGCTAAAAGGAAAGAAGGCAATTGGATATCAGTAACTCAAATCTTTGTATCAGTTTATCTGTCTGTATATGTTCTTTTATGAAAAGTGTTTCTAACTAGTCATTACGTCTCAGTCTGTATGTTTGTGTGTCTAAGCGTGTAAATGAAAAATATTTTTCTACCTCCAGATGGTATTAATGAAATTGATTTAAAGAAAAGTACTTGTGAAAAATTGGGCATTCTAAAACTTTCAGAATAAAAGATGTTAAGCATTAATGCTAATTTAAGTTGAACTGAAATGGACATGTCCTTATGGTTATCAGCTGCCTAAGTTTACCTAAAGTCATAAAGTACAGCTGTTTATTTAAAGAGAGAAACTGAATTTAAAAGGAAAGTTGTAGAAAGCTTGTGGAAAAATTGATATAGTCATGCTATGTGAAATTAAAGCATGAGTCTCGATATCAAGTACACAGCAAAATTAGAATTTTGTTTTCAGTTAAAATGACAAAGGTTTCTTAAACTGTTTGTCTGCTCTTAATGTTGGAATATTGCAAAGCGTTCTCTAATTGTTTTATCAAAACAGTTTCTCATGTTTAAAGTCTCAATGAGTTGTCTGGGTATTTAAGAAAATGAGATCTTAGTATTAAAAGGACTAAAAGCTAAACTTTGATAACAACTGTAACCTTCTGTATTTGCCTTTGAGGTATTTTGTTGTAATTCTGGTTAAATGGATAAGTATTGCTTCATGGAAACCTATAATCCAATTTAAGCAAGTGCCAAAGAAATTTTCTTCTGACAACTTCCCAAAATCAAATTAAAAAAGATGCTTTTACCTCTAGTTAACTCTGATATTTTCCAGAGGGCCTCTGGAACATATCAGGAATTTTCTCCTCATTGGGGGAAATATGTGGCTAATTCGGTTTATTTATCTGATATATAGTTACCTGCTTAATTACCTGGAAAGTACTATCAAAGGGAATGATGCTAAACTTTGTTACTAAATGTTTTGTATTACAGAAATATCCAAATTTCCTTATGTCAATTGTCTTATAGTAAGCTCTCATCAGATCTTTAGCCACTGTCATTTGTAAGTCTTTTGTCATTTATAGTCACTGTTTTATTACTCCTAAACTACTAAAGAACTAAATTTTCACAGAACAAGTATTAGTTACATAGGATTAAGTAAACTAAGGAAGATGATTTTGTGGCTTTTTGTTTCAAATGTTGCTAACAAAGTGTTTTAAGCTTTTTCTCTTAAGCTGACAATAGTTTAGTAAATGACTATCTTTATAAGCAGAATTGAAACGTTTACCTTTCTACATGATCCCTCCAGAATTTAAAAACTCTCAGTGACTATTTTTATATTTCATGGCAGTATGTTTATTTGCATAAGTTCAATAAGAATGTGCTTTTCTTGTAAGAGGACCAATTAAAAACACTGGTTATATTACCAAGGCTTTGACTGGAATGTCATACCTGAGAGACACGTGCATAAACTCATATTAACAGACAGCTTTAAGGAACTAAATTTGACTTTACAAAGCCAACAAAGCCCCTTGGAAGAACTAGCCTGATAACTTGCTTACAGGGTTCCCAGAAGCCTTACCAGGTGAGTAAGGAAGGTCACTTCCTGGCAGGTGCAGGAACTTCAGAATGTCTTGGGGACCTCAAGAAGAGAGGAATTCACCCAAATCTACAAGTACTGCAGGCAAAACCTAATGGCAAGTCTGGCTTGGCTTTCTGGCCTTGAGAGGCCTTTAACAGTCCAATCTGAAGTTCCTTATAAAAAGTTCCAGCAAAGCACATTTAAAAGAGCCTATATAATCAATTGCTCTTCTTGCTGCACTTACGCAAATAATCAAGCCAAGTGTTAATTATTTTCTTAATCTGGTTACTTCTAATAAAAATATGGGTGATTTTAGAGAAAACTATTGTTTCAATAATGCAGCCTTATCTATACTAAATCCTAATACTAGTCATTGCGACATAAACTAGATCCAGAATTCTAGTTTCTTCAAAATATCTGGCTATGATTCTCTAGATGTTTAGTTTTCTCCCATTTAGTTTTACTATTTCTAGTCCTCAGATTAAGCAATGCATTCTTAATCTCATCAAGTTGATCCAAAATGCAAAATCTAACTCCTGATGTTACCACTTAACCTAATAACACAATTTGTTCTATCTTGCCTAGAAGCCATAAAACTGCAAATAGTAATGGAAATGGAACCTGGAATAGAAGTGCCCATCTTCCGAGGCCCTCTCAACTGACCAGTGATAGAGACCTAACTGCACCCCTTACTGCACCCCCTTTCAGCATGAAACAGCCAGAGCAGTTGTTGCCCCCTTTCCCTAGCAGCACCTAGGGTTTCCATCTGTAGAGGGGGGAATGAGACAGGGACCATGGGTGTAGTCAGAGTAGGGTGAGGGCCTCTGGAAAAAAAGCAAGGCAGGATATTTATAGTCAAGGCAATGTAGCAATGTAAAGTCCCTATGGAAACTCTGTGTTCAGCAGTATGCAAAGTCAAGGTCACACTAATTCTCTAGGGTAAAGATACTAGAATATAGACATCTTCAGGGAGATCAGTTAAAGGTCAAAAGGCCAGGAGCAACTTGGCCTGGAATGTTTGAGTGTTCCGCAAGGGTATCTCAGCATAACCCGTGACTTCACTGTAAACAGCCCTAGCAAACAGACAATAACACAACCCACCCTGAGGGCAGGGCAGGTGGTACAAGCCCATACCCTAAGCCCTCAATTTCCAAAAAAATCCTCAACTGCCTATAAATCCCCTAGACAATGCACCACCCTCTCTCTTGTCCCCTCCTGGTGTGAGCCAGGAGCTCTGTCCTTTCACTTTATCTCTAAATAAAAGCCTGTACCTTGCTCTCCTACCTTGGGTGTTCGTGAAGCTCATTCTTCGGCTTCATGAATAAGAACCCCGGCATCATCTTCTTACAGTATATAAACTGTCCCTGGTCTCCTCCAAGGACAATTCTCTGCATATGTACTGGATCTCATCCCCTCTTAGGCTCTCACCTTCTCAGTTTTGTTCTAGCAGTTATCTCTTCTTTGTCTTGCAAAATTAAATATCTCCCTTTCAGTGGTCATTATAATTGATGTACAAACATAATTTTCTCATCTTAAAAAATTCCTTCATTGACCTTACATCCTTCTCCAGCCTCTACCGTATTTCTCTGCTTTCTTTTTAAACAGAAATTCTAAAAACAGACATCTGTACTCACTGTCTTTATTTCTCATTCTCTTTTGAACAAACTCCAATAAGACTCTCATGTCCTTCAAGTAAAACTCCAATTAGACTCTCATGTCCTTTAAGTAAAATTGCTTCTGTTAACAGTACAAATGACGATTATTTCATTCAATTCAGTGGTCAAATATCTTTCCTCATCTTAACTTGCCTCTCAGTGTCACTGATACAATTAATCTTTCTGTGTCAATTTGGGTTACTGGAGGAGCAGATGACAAAATAGGATTAAAGGTGTAAAAGAATCATTGAGGGCAATGCCTATGAATGATAACAGGTGGGGAGCAGAAGAAGGTATGGAAAACCTCTGTGATGTAGATCAGACACCTGTGAAAAGACAGAACGAAAAGAATAAAGTAGGAAGAGTCTCAAAAACGTCACTGAGCCACAGTTGTCCATTTGAAGAGTTCCACATCCTCTGCAGAACCCTCCCCATCCTGGAACTGTGCTTAGTTATTGGCTGGCAAGAGCACAAGGAAAGCATGACCTCAATACAAATGGCATGGTGGATACAGAAAGATGGAAGTTGGGTTGCTGGTCAACTGTAGCCCTGCCAGGTGGATCTGACTTGAACATTAACATAGACACATACATGCCTTTCCTTTTGAAACACATTGTTTACTTGGTTTCTGGGATGTTATACTCCCTTGATTTCCCACCTTCTCAGTATTGTTGGATCCTCTTCCTCTTTCTAAACTCTAATCATTGGAGTATTTTCAGAACTAAACCCTCTACCCTTTTCTTTATCTGCACATACTACTTAGGGGAATTCATCCAGTCTAATGGATGATACAGATTTATACTCAAACTTCACAACTCCTACATTTGGATCTAAAAAAATGCCTCAAACTTAACACATTCAAACAAGAATCATTGATTTTCTATTGCCCCACATCCAACAAAACTTCTCCTTTCACAATATTTCCTAACTCTATAAAAGGCAATGCAACCATCTGTTAGTTGTTCAAGCCAAAGGACTTGGAGTCATTTGTAAGTCGTCTCTTTCTCTCACAGTGAAACATTTAATTCATCACCAAATTCTGTCAGCTTTTGGTTCAAAATATGTCCAGGTATGACCATTTCTAACCACCTGTACCTCTACCATCTTAGTTCCAAGATACTGCTCCAGCCTCTACCTTTTATTCTCCTAATAGAATTCTATGTTTTTGTCTTGCTTTTTCTGGACTTCTGACTCTTTGCATTCCTTTTCCCATACCTGAGACTGATGTTTCAGTTGACATATCTGCTTGGCTCTTACTTCAAGCTTCACCTCTGAATGCTATTTTTTTTAATCTCCTGTGTTTCTGTGCTGTGCAGGTGGCAACTCATCCATTCATTCAACAAACGTTATAGAGTGTCCTCATATGCAAGGGATAATTCTAGGCAATGGAGATATAGCATGAACAAAATGGAAACTATCCCAGCCCTCTACAGAACTTGAATTCTAATGGAGAAAGAGAGATAATAAATTAATAAATATATAATTTGTCGTGTGGAGGTAAGTGATAGTAAAATAAAAGCAGGTGTGGGGTATTAGAAGCCCTGGGGGTGTTTGCTGATTTTATAGATGGTGGTCAGGGAAGTCTGCTCTGAAAGATCACATTTGAACAAAATGGGAGGGAGAGAATCATGAAACTATGGAGAAAGAATGTTCCAGGCAGAGAGAAGAGTTAGTACAAAAGCCTTATGGAGGAGTCAGGTGTGTTCAGTGAGGCTATATTAGTTATCTATTGTGTAATACATTGCCTCCAAACCTAGAGGCTTGAAACAAAGATTATTTACTTTATCACAGTATCTGTAGATAAAAAAATCTAGATGTGACTTAACTATGTGCCTCTGTCTCATCCAGCTGCAGTCAAGGTATTAGCAAGGATGCATTCATCTCAGGGCTCAATTTGGGGAGGATCCACTTCTTAGCTTACTCACATGGCTACTACTGGCAGGGCTTAGCTCTTGCAGGGTGTTGGACTGGTAGCTTCAGTTCCTTATTGGCTATTGGTCAGGAGCCTCTCTTAGTCTCTTTGCACTTGGCCCTCTCCATAAGGAAGCTTACTACGTGGCAGCTAGCTTCTCTCAGAGTAAGCAAGCAAGAGAGCAAGAGTGAAAATGTGATCCAGATTCTTTTTTAACACCATCTCTGAAGTGGCATCCCATCACTTTTGTCACATTCTGTTACTTAGAAGAGAGTCACTAAGTCCAGTCTCCACTCAAGGGGAGAAGATTACACACGATGTGAAGCTCAAGAGGCAAGGGTCATTAGGCACCATTAAAAAAAACTACATACTAAAGAGGTCATTGTGGCTGAAGAAGAATTAACAGGGGATATAGTGATAGGAAATGAGGTCAGAGAGATTAAGGAGGGATCAGATCATGCAGAATTTTACAGACCCTTGTATGGATCTGAATTTAAAAGAATCACCAATCTTTTATGGGAGAATGGACTGCATGACACAAGGTCTGAAGTAGGAAGAACAGTTAGGAGACAATTGCAAAACCCAGGTAGGATATGCGGGTGACTTAGACCTAGGTAGCAGCAGTAAAGGTTGGATATTCTGAATATTTTCTGGATATGAAGTGTGAAAGAGATGAGTCAAGGATGACTCAAAAGTTTTCATCTGAGCAACTGGATGAATAAAATAAGCATTACTTACGATGAGGAATGCTGTGGGAGAAGCAGGTTTAGAATGAAAACTGAAGATTTTGGTTTTAGACACAGTAGTTTTGAGATGGCTGCTAGTGTCAATAAGAAGTTGAATATATGAGTCTGTTGTTCAGGGAAAAATACAGGCTGGATATATAAATGTGGGTAACATCAGCATAAAGGTAGCATTCAATGTCACGAGACTGGATGGCATCACCCACAGAGAGAATATAGAAAAGGACAGCGGTCTTAGGACTGGCTTGTGGGACACCTCCTTTGGAAGTTGGGAAGAGGAGGTGGGGCCAGCAAAAGAGACTGAGAAGCAGCAAGTGAGGCGGAGGGAAAACTAGGATGAATTCTCTGAGACAACAGTGGTGTACTTGAGGATATAAAGATAAAAGTCAGAAGGTAACACAGTTATGCTTATTTCTGCTCAGCTTCTCCAGTAGAGGTTGAAAATTGGATAGCTCTGGGCTATGAGACAGGAGAGAGAGTGTGAAAGTATATGGGTACATATACTCATACACATATATCCTGAATTTGAATATGCTCTATGATTTGGCAGAAGGCCCACCACTTCCTACTGCATTATTGTATTCTTGACCCAATTCACGCATCAGTGTCTCTGACCAGGGTCCTAGAGGCATTTGGGTTTCTAAGGCATGCAGTCAGAAGCATCCAAAGTATTTCACATTTCTAGATAAAGCCTGTTCAGTTCAGTTTAACAATAAACAGAAACAGAACTAATCCATTGCAATAAAAACATCAGCCAAGTCAGTTTCCTAATATTGATGAAATGAAACATCTTTTCTTTCTAGAAAAAATCAATATACTATTAATGATAATTGATATTTGTATAGCATTTTGTCTACATTATTTCATTTAAGGCCTACTGTAATGATGTGATATTTATTATTATTACTATAATGATTTTGCAGAAGAGGTAAATATTCAGAGAGCTTAAGCAGCTTGCTCAATGTCATATAGTCAGTAGACGGCAGACCTGGGTCTTGAACCCAGTTTGTGATAAATTTTCTATGCTGGGTACAAGCAGTTATGGTGCTTGGAAGGAGTGTCATCCTCGACAGGGGCTGTGAGAACCAACTCTGTCAAGGGCCTTGGGAAGGTACAGGCAAATCAGCTCTGTACTACATATGTTGCAGAGATAAAATCACTACCTCTGAATATGAGGTTGGATAAAATATTTGCTATGAACCGGATGGAAAGGAGCTGTGATTTTTGCAGCTAGATGAAATCCTGAGTCCCATTGGCTTCTCCTGGGGGAGAGTCAGATATCACTAACTCCTGTAGCAACACTACATCTGTGTGTGCAATGGAGCCCTCTCCCCCCTTGGTGGCATCCACACTAGATACTCAGGCCTAAAGTGCTCCTGGAATATCCATGGGAAGATATTATATTTAGGGGAGCCAGATGAAGTTATCTCAGACTCATATAGCCAAATACCACATGTATTTTCCTTGCTGAAGACATTTTTCTCCCCTCTTACTTTGCCTTTAGTATGAAGGAAATTAGGAAGCCACAGGGACTCCATTGGCATCCATGTCACCATCTTCCTTGAAACTGTACTTGTTAAAGGAGATTTAAATTATAGTGTGGCAAGGATGCTACTGCCACTTGGACTCCTTTCTGCAACATTTCAAACCTCAGTGCCTTATCTGGTTACATAAATAAATCTGTAATATTACTATTGCATTCATATTATTTCTTGTAGCAGTATCTGAAGCTTACCCTTTGTCCAATGATGCAGCATTTATTGGAACTCTCATATCTATCCCTATGTTTTTTTCTTTGAAATGAAACAAAATTCGACAGTATCAAATGTTGATAGCTTGGAGCTCAAATCCTTGTTTGGTTTTGACCTGATGTCCTTTGTTTACAGAGTAATTTGTAGCTTCTTACCTGTCAGCACCAGGATTGTGGATTAATTGAGTCATAAATTAAAAGTGGAGTTACTAAGTCTATGCTAATGGTAAAGGGTATATATATTGATTTCAAATATTTTTAGTAGGTTATTTGTTTCAAATGAAGTTTTCTGTGAAACTCAATATATTAAAAAATAAAATTGGAGCTGCTCTGGTTAAAGCACTCATTGGTGGGGGTCCCTGAGCTGTGCTCCCTGAGTTTCCCCCTTACTCCACAGTGGGCTTGGTGTAACTCAGTACAACCCCCAAAACTTCTGTTAGTTTGAAAATTATAAGTGTATATAATTAGCACAAGCATTCACAGAACTCAAGGTATGGCTCAGAAACTTATGGTCAAGGATGGAGCTGGGGGAAAGAATAGTGGAACCTCATTTAAATCCTGAAGTGAAGTGTGGACATGCCTAGGGGTCAGAGCCATAGAGGCAATTAAATCAGAGCTTCCCACCAAGACAGAGGGTTAGCACAAGTGGTACCTTCAAGACCAGGCAAACAGAAAGAGGGGCATGCATTCTGGAAAGGAGAGAACGGCAGGTCAGTAGAAGGCTAGAAACCAGAAGATTCCCCAAGAGCTAAGTAACAGATAGAAGCAAGTAGCAAAGGGGGATGGAGGGAGAAAGAGAGAGATGGAGAGAGAGAGGAGTGAGATGCTAACCTCAGGTGGAGAACTTATACAAATAAATAAGGGATAGACTATAGGGGAAAAAATATCCTGCTGGGGAAACAGTTAAATAATGGAGGGTATAAAAAAGCTGACCTATTGTCTACATTAGAATACACAATGGTGCCTATTAAGATGTCAAGTCCTCCAAGTATCTGGGAAAAAGTGCCTTTGGAGGAGAACTGTTTTTTGTGAGGGACCAGGCAGTGTAGGGTTAAATAAATAAACTATGCTGAGGAGAGTGTAATGTGGAGAGGAACCATCTGGCAAAATCTCCACTCTGCTCACACTGCCTTCCTTCTCAGTGCCCTTCCCTAGGGACCTTGGAACAGCTGTGTTGAGATACTAGACCCAGAGTTTTCACATTCATATCAAAAGTGAAACCCAAAATGTCTGCACTGCTGCTGATTAGACAGAGCATTTGAGTGGTTCAATATTGAAAAGATTTGTGGCACATTGGACTCTTTTGCTTTGAAACACCCAACATGTTATGAATTTGTTTCCCAATGCTACTTGGCTCAGCTTTTATTTTCAAATCTTCTTGCTTTACTGCTGTATTGTCTCTACTGGTGATAAATACAGAATTTCAAGGAAGTGCTTTTTAGACATTCTGTCGAGCCAGTATTTCAGTGCTGCCTGGTATGGTGAAAAGAAGAAAAGGTTTAGGGTCAGGGAGGCTTGTGTGAAAATCTGTCACTTAGATGAGCAAACTGCTTAACCTCTCCAACCCTTTTCATCATCTATAAAATGGGAGTAGTTAGAGTTATCTCACATGACTGCTGTGAACAATAAATGATGCATAGAAAATAAAGCACTTAATATGTTGCCCGACACATAGTCTGTGCCCTGTAAATGTTAGTTGCTATATTGTTGTCATTGTTATTTATGGCTAATGGAAATGTGTGCTTCTTAACTTGATGCACAGATGTGTGTGTATGTGTGTGTAAAACACACCTAAGTCTTTACTGATAGTCATCTGATTATTGTCACAGAATTTAATTTAGTCCTGAGTGATCTAAAATGCAAATACTACATATGTATTGCCTAGGATTGTTCTTAGAACATGTTTTCTCATCGGTTGTACTTATCTAACATCCAGAGGCCTTGGGGATTATACTGAGCTACTAAAAGGCCATTATGGGTAAGGGAAGGCAAGTGGGAGGCACAGGGGGCATGGTTCAGGGACTCCCACTCCTACCTCTGCTTCAATTAGAGAAACTCCATTTCTACCAGAAAAGCATGAAAGGTTTGTGCTAGAAGCCAAGGGAAGAAAGCATTTCAAGGAGAAGGAGTGATCAATCATTTCAAATGCTAAGAGCATTCAAATAGCCTCCAAGGAAAAGTGGAACTTTAAAAGTTCATTGACCTGTGTAGAGAAGGTAGGACTGCTAAACAATGGTGATTATATAGCCATGGCCCAAAGGATTGGGGGCAGCTGCTCAAGTGTCTGATCAACGGAATGCCATGAAACCAGCTATCAGGAGCCATAGATAGGATCAAGAAACCAGGGATGTAGTAGTAGCCGTCCTAGCTCCTGGCACCTAATTCTGTGGGGATTGAGATCTTTTCCTTTCCATCACTTAACACAAAGGGGGAAATTATATCCTATGAAGTTTTTACAAGGTGTTAATTAAAGAAAAAAATGGTAGAATGTCATACCAAGAGCAACTAGAGGATTAGGCAGTGGCTGAATATCAGTGGCTGGTAATCAGATAGGTCGGTGGTCAAGCGAGTTCTTGAACAACAGCTAAATTATGCCACCACAAGCCAGGGCTGGAAAGTGGCTAGTGCCAAGGAAGTTATCAAAGGCAGTGGTCAGGGAATGAGATTATAAAACTGAGACAAAAGGGATCAAATTCTTGGACAAAGGGGGACGTCACCCAAGGAGCATCCCAGCAGAGAGTACAGGTAGAGATCAAAGGACTGGGTTGACTCCATAATCCCTGAGTACTTCTGTAGTTCTGACATGTCATCATTCACTGTCTAGGACACACAGTATGAAGCATTCCCTTTGAAAATATTTTCTTAGATGTGACCGTCCCTTCAGGGATCATGTAGTCCATTGGAAAGACTAGGACAGGATCTAAGCAACAAATTAGGAGATTTATAGTTTGCTTCTTGGAATCCAGTGCACCCTTCTCATGCAAATCCACTGTCAAATAGAAAGAATTTTGCATGCTTTGGCGTAATGTCTGCTGTGATGCTCCAAGGGAATCTGATCTTACATTTTAACTTTCAAATGACTAAATTTCTAGCTTCAGTTCTAGGTCAGTGACCTTATTAGAATACTTTAATCACATACACCATGTTTGCTGTCACTTCTCAAGGGGTGGCCTATGGACCAACTATGCTGAACTCACTTGAAGGGCTGTTTAAAAATGTGGATTAACAAACTCTAACAAATTGCCTGATTCAGAGTATTTGAGGGCAAGATCTGGAAATCTGCATTTTAACATCCCTCCTAGGTGGTATGTATCCACACATTTGAGAACTACTGCTGTGTGAAGTCATCCACTCAACATCTTCATTTAGGCTAGTCTTCAGATGTGATCGACATGAGTACCTTAGATTCCTTCCCGGGAGTGGACAGTATGCATATGTGACATCCGAAACACAGTTTACTTACTTAACCCAAATGAGTGTCTGTTGACTGCTATTGGATAGCAGCCTCATTTCTAGATGATTTTTAACAGTTTTCGCATACCTCTGAATCACATTTTTACTTTTGTTGAAATGTTATGAGTGCAGAGGTCAGGGTGGTGGGTTTTTTTTTTAATTTTCTGTTTTTAGAGACTTTAAGATTCATTCACCATAGCTTCGGTGAGCACAGGGAGAATGCTAGTCTCATCTGGTGTTCGTGTAAGATGCGATGAGGAAGAGGCGGAGGGAAATGCATTCCAAATTTCTTTTCTTCCATAATCATCTGAAGTTTAGGGAAATGCCTGGGAGAAAGCACTAGATTTAGGGAACAAGGCATCTAAATCATACTCAAGTACTAAATGATGAAACACTGACCTCTGGATGGCTAGGACTGATCTTACAGTAATGGGGAAGAACAAAAACTGGTGTTATCATGAAGGTGATTTAGGGATAGAAGTCTGACCTTTCTTCATTCTGCAAAAGTTACATTATTAAAGACCCAGGAAAGTGTGACACTGCTGAAGTGAAATATTGTTATTATGTTCTGTGTTTTTTTCTCCAAAGAAAATTCTTGATTTTTTTTTTGCCTCCTCATGACGTCTAATAGACAGGCCAACAAAAAAGTACACGCATTATGAAATGCTCAGCGGCAGGCGAAGATAATTAAATGTTTCTAGAAAAACAAACAAAAAACCCCTAAGAGGCCATTTTACTTTGGCTCTGTCCCTAGAAATATGACTAAGCCTTCCCTGAAAAGCTGCTGGGGTGGGTGTTGGAGGGGCTGTGAGAGGTTAGGCTGTTGTTTTGAAGAGGTATTCTGGTAGCTGAGCCAGTCAACAATTATTTACCAAGTGCCTCTAGTATGCCCATTATTGTGGTAATGCTATATTAAGATCACCCTAATTTATTCCTTCTGCATTTTTTTCTTGAGAAGAAAGAATGCAGATGTTAGATTTGCCTATGAGAGACCTGAATCAAGTGTTCAGTGGGCTCAACAATTCAGCCAAATTGGAATTTTGGCATTTATTAAAATTACCTCCTTTCCTTTTTACTCACTGCCTTCAGTTAGTTGAACTGAACCCATCAGCATTCTGAATTTGGTGGGCCTCATTTGTGCATGTAGACACATAGCATTTGGTATTCAAAAAAAATAATGCTTAATAAAATATCCCAAGCTGCCCCACTTCAGTTGAATTGCTTGAATCATTCTCAACAAGTCAAATTGGAAATAGGAAAAACCTCGCCTTGGCTCATTCAACTCAAGGGTTGAACTCCCAGACAGTATCAACCCTGATAAAATATGAAGCCAGATAAAACACGGCATGAAAGGATCATTTCGAGAACTGATCAAGTGTCGGAAGGCACTCTTTATTGCTACTGAGATTTCAAAGCACAACAGAAGCTAATAGTCTCTTTGGTCGTTATCTTGAGGAGGTGTGACTTCAGGGTCATAGATAAATAAAGATGATTACCATCTCTTTACCCAGACACTATACAGTCCCTCAACTCTGCAAATTCCCATTACGCTCATCCAACAGGATTTTATCACAGGTCAATAAATAAGAGGGAAGGAGAGCGATTGTAGCTGGTACTCTGAGGCCGAAGGAAAGGAACATGGCTGCATTTAATTGTGTCGTGCCTGTTGTGTTTGGCTTCAGGCTTGCATTCAGTTAATCATAATTTGTTTCTCAAGCAAGTTTTAGGTCCCCCTTCATAATAGACTCTTCAATCTACCTCCTCAAATTGCTTTTCAGCGCTTAACGAGCTTACTACAGTGGTCTCCTGTGAGGTAACAGCAATAAAGTTAAAAGGAGGGAATAATGAATCATAGGCTTTGCTCATGGACCATGGTTTTTCCCGGGTGTTGGCCTTAAAATGCTAATTAATGGGCACCTCATCAATCATCTAGGTAGACCCTTGCCTGCTTGCTTAGCCAGAGGGAAGACCTAGCCTAGTGCCTCTGTAGACCCATGCCATTTTGGGCTAATATCAAACTACCATGACTGCTTCTTTGTTTATTCTGGTGGAATAAGGAGGGGACATGACAAAATATGAATATAAGGTAGAGAGAAGTCAGGTGTAGAAAAGAGTAATAAGGCTGCCCACTGTCAGGGTCAATGTTATGGTTGGTAGGTAAGACAGGGATACTTGGATAGTTTGGCAACTTGTGTGAACATGGCAATCAGAAAACACACATGTGGCCTATTATTTTGGAGCACTGGCCCCTTAAAAACACAATCTTAAAGAAAAAAAGGAGCATGGTGTAATGACTTCAGCACTATATTTTCAACTCAGATCTTACCCACTATTGCTGGAAGTCCCAGAGGGTGGTGGCCCAGTTAACGGTGGCCTTCTTCTAGTGGGAATATTAAAGTGAGGAAGTAATTATTATGCTCTCATTGTAGGCCCAGATCTCTGTTATAAGCAGTAGGGATCTGAGGAATAAAATAATAAGAAAGGCAAGAACCCATCAGCATTCTGAATTTGCTCACAATTAGCTTCCAGTGTATTGGAGAGAGGGGAGGGTGCCTTATATACATAGATAAAATAGAGAACAATGCACTCACTGATTCTTAGAAACTTAAGGGACTTTAAAAAGAGTCTAATTCAACCTACATCCTGACAGTTGAATATTGCTAAGCCATATTAGTCAGGAGGTTGCTTGGTGTCTGTTTGAATACCCATAATAATAGGGATCTCATTAATTCTGGAGGTCATCTACTTAGTATTCAGAAAGCTGACTTTTAAAAAAATTTTAATTGAACTATAGTTGATATACAATATTATATTGGTTTCAGATGTACAACATAGTGAGTCAATGATTATATACATTACTAAATGTTCACCATAATATGTGTAGTTACCATCTGTCACCATACAAAGATATTACAATATTTTGGCTATATTCCCTATGCTGTACTTCCATCCATTTTATAATTTGAAGTTGTCTGTCTTTATTACCTTCACCTATTATACCCACCCCTCCACCCCCTCTCCTATGGTAACCAGCAGCCCATTCTCTGTGTTTATGAGTTTATTTGCTTTATTTGTGAGTTTTGGCTTTTTAGATTCCACATATAAGTGAAAACACATGATATTTGTTTTTCTCTGTTTGACTTAATTTCATTTAGCATAATACCATCTAGGTCTGCCCATGTTGTTACAAATGGCAACATTTCTTTCTTTTTATGGTTGAGTAATATTCTACTATGTATGTGTACCATATTCTCTTTAGCCATTTATCTATCGATGGACACTTAGGTTGCTTCCATATCTTGGCTATCGTAAATGATGCCACAATAAACAAAAGGGGGTGCATAAATTTTTTGAATCAGTGATTTTATTTTCTTTGGGTAAATTCTCAAAAGTGGAATTGTCAGACAGCTGACTTTTAGAAAGTAGTTGTTTATGTAGGGTCCAAATTTACTCCCCCAGAATAGCCATCAAATTCTTCTCCTTGAAACCATTCATCATCCATATACTTCCTTCTTTCACATGATGTTGAAAAATGCAGCTGTGCATCATGGAATCTTATTTTTTAAAAACCATATCTTGTTCCTTCAACAATTCCATTGTAAGACAATGAATATAATTAAGCACAAAATTTTGTGACACAATCATTAACATAAAAGTTCAGAGGGAGAGTTGAATTGGGGTGGGTCGTCATGGAGAATGAGGACATGGTACCTGAATTGGTTACTGGTTCACTTGTCTGTTTTCTGTCTTTCTCACTAGAATGTAAGCACTATGAGGAGAAAGATTGTCTTATTTATTATTGTGTTTACAGAACCTAAAACTGTGCTTGGTAAATAGTGGGAGCTCAATAAAAATGGGATGATTTGGAGAAAAGAACCTGAAGAAAGTCTCTTTGGTCTCTTACCAGAAGATAAACCATAAATATAAACCAGTGTGTAAAAAGATACTGGGATAGGATTGCTGTGTATGGTGAATAACTGACAGAAATGCAACAGCTGAAGTAGCTAAAGTCCCCTGGAAAGTAGACCCTGACTTATACAGTCAGTAAACTAATGGCTGTGAAGTTCCTCAAAAGGTCTTATCTGCTGGGACTCTCCAAGTGAGAATGACCAGTGCATTTATTATAGTTTTGGTATTCATTTAAACTTTGGGAATATTCTTACTGATTTGGAAATTAAAGGGAGAAGAACAAAACCAGCCTTTGCCCTTCAAGTTTTCCCACTTCTTTCTAAAGGCAATGTCTTTTTGTTCGAAGATCACCAGGAGCACGCCGTAATTGAATCCATTGGGTTTAATACTCATGGCGGTGAGGGAGAACACAAACCATGGGGAACCATGGGTGTCTTGGTGACACAGCATTAGAAAGGACCAATTACAGGATTTGGGTTTTGGTTAGGTGATTTGAGGGAATGTCCAAGGAAGCAGGGGCTCTCTCTGGATTGGGTGCTGTCAGGAAGTGGGGGCAATTCTATCATTGGTTATCTCAATAAATATTGTCTACAGAGAGAGAAGACTAGAATGAGGCTCAAGCTGCAATTGCTAAAGAAGCAGAGGGTACTCATATTAGCCAAGGGAGAAAGATAGTATTTTGTGGTTTGGAAAATATTTGTGTTTTTGTTCGTAGATAAAAATTATGAAGAAGCCTTGTTTTTTCTCACTTTATTGTGGTCACAGAGTGAACTTGTCTGACCTTGTCATTCTGTGAGATTGTTTATGATGTCCAACAGGAAAACAACATGGCCTAACTGTGAGCACCAGGTCAGCTTCTAATAACACTGCAGCCTAAGTGTCACACCTCTTCCCGGATATGAGGGCTGTTTTTGTTTTTCTTCATTATGGAAGCAGGGGGCGGCTCCTTCAATGGAGATATTTTCTCTCCTCCAAATTAGTCATTCATCAGGCGCTGACCCTGTACTCAACTAAGGGAGAGTCTTGCCCAGAGGTATTGCCAATGCTGATCTTGATCTTGTTGATTAAATTTTGCTCTTCACAGGGTCAATAGGTACCCACAGGTGCTACTACAATATTTTATCACAGTCTATTGGTCTCTAAGATGATTTTGAAGTGCGTTTAGAGAATTGCTCAGTCTGGACACTCTGTTCCCATCCGCTGCCCCAGTTTTTGTCCTTCTTCTCAGTCATTTTTGATGAAAAAGATACAAACACTTTCCACTCTGCACACTGGGCTCCCTCCCACTGATCACAAATTAATTGTTGTATTTACCTACATAGTCTCTGCTGTTGCAGTTAAAAGACTATTAATGGCTCACTGGGAAGTCATTCTGTGCAATATATTAGGCCACATCCTACCTTTTGTTTCATTTAGGAATGTCTTCCCCTTTGTTGTTGATAATTGCTACCATTTGACCACCTGCATTCTAAACTGGCCAGTAAAGAGTCAGAAAGAGCAATTAATTTTTATTTGTTGTTGGTCTTCTGAGTAAGATTCGCTGGGTCTTGTACAATGCTGGTGTTTGGACAATGATTAATTAAGATAACAGAAAATATATCCGGTGGAACGACCTCCTCCTGCTTCCCTAATGTTCCATGGTTTTAGGTTCCCCTCTTATGAAGAATCAGGTTTCTAAAGCTAGGACTCTGTCTGGGTTAACTATAGGGAATCTTCTGATTCTCATGGGCAAAGACTGAGATGTTTGCATAAATAAAGCCTTATGAACATAATTAGCCTTAGGAAGATCTGTAGTATAGGAGAGAAGATGGATGAAGTGACAGAGCTGCTGGAAGTGGCAGACTGGGTCTAGGAAAGAAGAATTTCACTTACATGTGAGTGGCCAGAATGAATCCATTGCAGCTCCTGAACAGCAAACTGTTACTGAATCTTTACCTTTCACAATACCATAGAAATGAGCCACTGAAAATGCTGTTGACTGAATTGCTTGGTCATTTTTTATCAGGACATACATACTACCAATCGAAACAGGTTCAGAAAATATGATAAAATAGTATATGTCCTTGATTCCTTCCCATTTGTCCTTTGGGTGCTATTTCCATGTTTCATACTTTTATTCCCTATTGTTGAGCACCCTCACTTGCCCCTAAGATACCTCAGGATCAACACCCCCACCACACACATTGTACCTATGCTCATGACCTAGATTTTCTGTCCCCAAATTTTCCTTTCCCATTTCCCATTTACAAAGAGATCTGTTTTATTTTGTTATTCTTTATTGAGTTTACTTCATAAAAATTGTATATAACATTATATTAGTTTCAGGTATACAACATAATTCTATATTTGCATACACTACAAAGTGATCACCATAGCAAGTCCAGTTACCATCTGTCACCATCCAATTGAATCCCTTTACCCTTTTTGCTCACCCCCAACCCTCTTCCCCTCTGATAATCACAAATCTTTTCTCTGTATCTATGAGTTTTGTTTATTCATTTGTTTTGGTTTTTAGATTTTACGTGTAAATGGTATCATACAGTATTTGTCTTCCTCTCTCTGACTTATTTCACTTAGCTAATACTGTTAAAGTCATTCCACGTTGTTGCAAATGGCAAGATTTCCTTCCTTTTATGGCTGAGTAATATTCCATTGTGTATATGCACCACATCTTTATTCATCCATTGATGGGCACTTAGGTTGTTTCCATATTTCACTATTGTAGATAATGCTACAATAAACAAAATAGTGCATGTATCTTTTTGAATTAATGTCTTTGTTTTCTTTGGATAAACACCCAAAAGTGGAGTAGCTGGATCATGTGGTAGTTCTATTTTCAGTTTTTTGAGGAACCTCCATAATGTTTTCTATACTGGCTACACCAGTTTACATTCCTCCTAACAGTGTAAAAGGGTTCCATTTTCTCTACAACCTTTCCAACACTTGCTGTTTCTTGTCTTTTTGATAATAGCCATTCTGATGGGTACTGGATATATCTTATTGTGGTTTTTACATTTACCTGATGATTGTGATGTTGAACATCTTTTCATGTGCCTGTTGGCTATCTGTGAATCATCTTTAGAGAAATGTCTATTCAGATACTCTTCCCATTTTTTATATTTGTTTTATTGTTATTGAATTTTATGAGTTATTTATATATTTTGAGCATTAGCCCCTTATTGAATATATGATTTTCAAATATCTCTCTCATTAAGTAGGTTGACTTTTTTGGTGATGGTTTCCTTCATTTTTCAGAAATTGTTTAGTTTTATGTAGTCTCATTTGCTTATTTTTGCTTTTATTTCCAATGCCTTTGGAGTCTGATAATGGACATACAGGTCCTGTATTGGACCTGTATATCCATTGCCTTTGGAGTCCAAAAAAATATCTCCAAGGGTGATGTCAAAGAGCTCACTGCCTATGTTTTCTTCTAAGAGTTTTATTGATTCTGGTCTTACATTCAAATTAACTCAATTTGAGTTAATTTTTGTGTATGGTGTTAAGGTAGTGGCCTAGTTTCATTCTTTTGTATGTGGATGTTCAGTTTTTCTAGAAACATTTATTGAAGATATTGTCCTTTCCCCATTGTATATTCTTGCCACCTTTGTCATAAATTAATTGGCCATATATGTGTGGATTTATTTCTGGGCTCTCTATTCCATTGATTCATGTGTTTGTTTTTATGCCAATGCCATATTGTTTTGATTACTATAGCTTTGTAGTATAGTTTGAAATCAGGGAGTTTCATACCTCCAGCTTTGTTCCTCTTTCTCAAGGTTACTTTGGCTGTCTAAAGCCAAAAAACCACCTGTTGGTGGTCTTTTGTGGTTCCATACAAATTTTAGATTTGTTCTAGTGTTGTAAAAAATGCCATTGGAATTTTAATAGAGATTGAATTGTACTTGTAGATTTCTTTTGGTAGTATGGACATTTTAACAATATTAATTTTTCCAATCCATGAGCATAGAGTATCTTTCTTTTAATTTTTGTCTCCTTGAATTTCTTTCATCAATGTCTTATAGTTTTCACCATAGAAGTCTTTCACCTCCTTGGTTAAATTTATTCCTAAGTATTTTATTATTTCTGATATAATTTTAAACGGGATTGTTTTCTTAATTGCTCCTTCTGCTAGTTCATTATTAGTGTGTAGAAATACAACCAAGTTCTTTAATTGTTTTTGTATCCTGCAGCTTTATTGAATCCACTTATTAGTTCCAAGAGTATTTTTGGTGGAGTCTTTAAGGTTTTCCATGTATGAAATTATGTCATCTGCAAATAGTGACAGTTTTACTTCATTTCTTATTTGGATGCATTAAAAATTTTTTTATTTCCTAATTACCATGGCTAGGACTTTCAGTACTATGTTGAATAAAAATGGTGAGAATGGTCATCCTTGTCTTGTGCCTGATCTTAGGGGAAAAGCTTTCAGCGTTTCACCAAGGAGGAGTATGTTATTTGCTATGGGTTTGTCATATATGGCTTTATTATGTGGAGATATGTTCCTTCCATCTCCACTTTGTTCAGTTTTATCATAAATGGATGTTGAATTTTGTCAAATGTTTTTGTGTATCTATTGAGATGATCATATGAGTTTTATGTTTCATTATGGTGTATCATATGATAATATGGTGTATCACATTGATTTGTGGATGTTGGACCACCCTTACATCCATGGAATAAATCGCACTTGATCATGGTGTATGATCCTTTTAGTGTATTGTTTAATTTGGTTTGCTAATATTTTGTGAAGATTTTTGCATCTATGCTCATTGAGGATATTGGTCTATAATTTTCTTTCGTTCGTTCATTCGTTCCTTCCTTCCTTCCTTCCTTCCTCCCTCTGTCCCTCCCTCCCTCCCTCTTTTCTCTTTCTTTCTTTCTTTCTTTCTTTCTTTCTTTCTTTCTTTCTTTCTTTCTTTCTTTCTTTCTTTCTTTCTTTCTTCCTTTCTTCCTTCCTTTCTTCCTTCCTTTCTTCCTTCCTTCCTCTCTCTCTCTCTTTCTTTCTCTCTCTCTCTCCTTCCTTCCTTCCTCCCTGCCTCCCTCCCTGCCTTCCTCCATTCCTTCCTTCTTTCTTTCTCTCTTTCTTTTTCCTTCCTTCTCAGGGTAATGCTGGTCACATAAAAAGACTTTAGAAACATTCCCTCCTCTTCAATTTATTGTATTCGTTTGAGAAGGATACGTATTAATTCTTATTTGGATGTTTGGTAGAATTCACCAGTGAAGCCATCTGGTTATGGACTTATGTTTGTTGGGAGATTTTTGATTACTGATTTAATCTCCATACTAGTAATTGGTCTATTCAGAATTTCTATTTCTTCATGATTCAGTTTTTGAAGATTGTATGTTTCTAGAAATTTATTCATTTCTTCTTTGTTGTCTAGTTTGTTGAAGTATAATTCTTCATAGTAGTGTCTTACCATTTTTGTACTTCTGTGGTATCAGTTGTAAATTTCTTATTTCAAATTTTTATTTACTTGAGCCTTCTCCTTTTTCTGGATGAGTCTAGCTAAAGGTTTTCCAGTTTTGTTTGTACTTTTAAAAAATCACCTCTTAGTTTCATTGATCTTTTCTAATTTTTTTTGTTTAGTTTCTATTTCATTTATTTTCTCTCTGGTCTTTATTATTTCTTCCTTCTATTAACTTTGGGCTTCTTTTGTTCTTTTTCTAGTTCATTTAGGTGTAAAGTTAGGTTATTTGTTTGAGATTTTTCTTGTTTCTTGAGGTAGGCTTGTCTCACAATGAATGTAACTCTTAGAACTGCTTTTGCTGTATCGCATAGATTTTGGATTGCTGTATTTCATTTTCATCAGTCCTCAGGTATTTTTTGACTTCCCCATTGGTTGTTTAGTAGTATGTTGTTTAATCTCCACATATTTGTGATTTTTACAGTTTTGTTTTTATAATTGATTTCTAGTTTCATGTCATTATGGTAAAGAAACTATTCGATATTATTTCACTGTTCTTAAAGTTATGAGTCTTGTTTTGTGACCTAACAAGTGATCTATCCTGGAGAATGCTGCACGTGTGCTTGAGAAGAATGTGTATTCTGCTGCTTTTGGGTGGAATGTTGTGTATATACCTATTAAGTCTGTATGGTCTAATATGACATTAAAGCCCAATGTTTCCTTATTATAGAAATTCTGCCTAAATGATATATCCATTGATGTAAGTGGGGTGTTAAAGTCGCCTACTATTTTGTATTGCTTTCCATTTCTCCCTTTAGGTCTGTTAATATTTGCTCCCATGTTGGGTGCATAAATATTTAGAAATGTTATATCCTCCTGTTGGATTGACAGTTTTATCATCATGTAATGCCCATCTTTGTCTTTTATTACAATTTTTGTTTTAAAGTCTATTTTGTCTGATACAAGGATAGCTACTACACCTTTCTTTTATTTCCATTTCCATGGAAAATCTTTTCCCATCCCTTCACTTTCAGTCTGTATGCATCCTTAGATCTGAAGTGAATCTCTTGTAGGCAACATATAGATGAGTCTTGTTTTCTTATCCATCCACCCACTCTATGTCTTTTGATTGGAAAATTTTGTCCATTTACATTTAAAGTAGTTACTGATAACTATGTACTTATTGCCAGTTTGTTGATTATTTTCTGGCTGGTTTGCAGTTCTTCTCTGTTCTTTTCTTCTTTCCTTACTCTCTTCCCTGTGATTTGATGAATTTCTTTAGTGTTTTGTTTATATTCCTTTCTTATTATCTTTTGTACGATAGGTTTTTGCTTTTTGGTTACTATGAGGTTCACATGTAACAGTCTATATTTATATATAATAACAGTCTAGTCAAAGTTGGTAGGAATATAAATTTGAAAGCATTCTAAAAATTCTGCATCTTTACTCCCTCACACATGATTTATGTTTTTATATATTTTACATCTTTTATATTATATATATCCTTGTTTTTTTATTATTATTTTTATTTTTTTGGTATCATTAATATACAGTTACATGAACAATATTGTGGTTACTAGATTCCCCCAATTATCAAGTCCCCACCACATACCCCATTACAGTCACTGTCCATCAGCATAGTAAGATGACATAGAATCACTACTTGTCTTCTCTGTACTATACTGCCTTCCACGTGCACCCCCCCACATTATGTGTGCTAATCATAATGCCACTTCTTCCCCTTATCCCTCCCTTCTCACCCATCCTCCTCAGTCCCTTTCCCTTTGATAAATGTTAGTCCATTCTTGGGTTCTGTAAGTCTGCTGCTATTTTGTTCCTTCAGTTTTTCCTTTGTTCTTATACTCCACAGATGAGTGAAATCACTTGATATGTGTCTTTCTCCACCTGGCTTATTTCACTGAGCATAATACCCTCTAGCTCCATCCATGTTGTTGCAAATGGTAGGATTTGTTTTCTTCTTATGACTGAATAATATTCAATTGTGTATATGTACCACTTCTTTATCCATTCATCTACTGATGGACACTTAGGTTGCTTCCATTTCTTGGCTATTGTAAATAGTGCTGCGATAAACATAGGGGTGCATATGACTTTTTGAAACTGGGCTCCTACACTCTTAGGGTAAATTCCTAGGAGTGGAATTCCTGAGTCAAATGGTATTTCTATTTTGAGTTTTTTAAGGATCCTCCATACTGCTTTCCACAATGGTTGAACTAATTTGCATTCCCACCAGCAGTGTAGTAGGGTTCCCTTTCTTCCACATCCTGCCAACATTTGTTGTTGTTTGTCTTTTGGATATTGGCCATCCTAAATGGTATGAGCTGATATCTCATTGTGGTTTTAATTTGCATTTCTCTGATGGTTAGCGATGTGGAACATCTTTTCATGTGACTGTTGGCCATCTGAATTTCTTCTTTGGAGAAGTGTCTATTCATATCCTCTGCCCATTTTTTAATTGGGTTATTTGCTTTTTGTTTGTTGAGCTCTTTGTATATTTTGGATGTCAACCCCTATTGGATATGTCATTTATGAATATATTCTCCCATACTGTGGGATGCCTTTTTGTTCTATTGATGGTGTCCTTTGCTGTAGAGAAGATTTTTAGTTTGATATAGTCCCACTTGTTCATTTTTCTTTTGTTTCCCTTGCGCATGGAGATATGTTCATGAAGAAGTTGCTTGTGTTTATATTCAAGAGATTTTTGCCTATATTGTCTTTTAAAAGTTTTATGATTCATGACTTACATTGAGGTCTTTGATCCATTTCGAGTTTACTTTTGTGTATGGAGTTAGACAGTAATCCAGTTCCATTCTCTTGCATGTAACCGTCCAGTTTTGCCAACACCAACTGTTGAAGAGGCTGTCATTTCCCCATTGTATGTCCAAGGCTCATTTATCGTATATTAATTGACCATATATGATTGGGTTAATATTTGGACTCTCTAGTCTGTTCCAGTGGTCTATTGGTCTATTCTTGCACCAGTACCAAATTGTCTTGATTACTATGGCTTGTAGTACAGCTTGAAGTTGGGAAGTGAGATCCCCCCTGCTTTATTCTTCCTTCTCAGGATTGCTTTGGCTATTCAGGTCTTTTGTGGTTCCGTATGAATTGTAGAACTATTTGTTTCAGTTTGTTGAAGAATGCTGTTGGTATTTTGATAGGGATTGCATTGAATCTGTAGATTGCTTTAGGCAGTATGTCCCTTTTGACAATATTAATTCTTCCTACCCAAGAGCATGGGATGAATCTCCATTTATTAGTGTCCTCTTTAATTTCTCTCAAGAGTGTCTTGTAGTTTTTAGGGTATAGGACTTTGATTTCCTTGGTTAGGTTTATTTTTCAGTATTTTATTCTTTTTGATACAATTGTGAATGGAATTGTTTTCCTGATTTCTATTTCTGCTAGTTCATCATTAGTGTATAGGAATGCAACAGATTTTTATGTATTAATTTTATATCCTGCCACTTTGCTGAATTCAGATATTAGATCTAGTAGTTTTGGAGTGGAGTCTTTAGGGTTTGTTATGTACAATATCATGTCATCTGCAAACAGTGACTGTTTGGCTTCTTCCTTACCAATCTGGATACCTTTTATTTCTTTGTGTTGTCTGATTGCTGTGGCTGGGACCTCCAGTACTATGTTGAATAACAGTGGAGAGAGTGGGCATCCCTGTCTTGTTCCTGATCTTAGATGAAAAGCTTTCAGCTTCTCGCTGTTAAGTATGATGTTGGCTGTGGGTTTGTCATATATGGCCTTTATTTTGTTGAGGTACTTGCACTCTATACCCATTTTCTTGAGAGATTTTATCATGAATGGAGTTGAATTTTGTCGAATGCTTTTTCAGCATCTATGGAGATGATCATGTGGTTTTTGTTCTTCTTTTTGTTGATGTAGTGGATGATGTTGATGGATTTTCGAATGTTGTACCATCCTTGCATCCCTGGGATGAATCCCACTTGATCATGGTGTACAATCCTCTTGATGTATTTTTGAATTCAGTTTGCTAATATATTGTTGAGTATTTTTGCATCTACATTCATCAGGGATATTGGTCTGTAATTTTCTTTTTTGTGGTGTGTTTGCCTGGTTTTGGTATTAGAGTGATGCTGGCTTCATAGAATGAGTTTGGAAATATTCCATCCTCTTCTATTTTTTGGAGAACTTTAAGGAGAATGGGTATTATGTTTTCTCTAAATGTCTGATAAAATTCAGTGGTGAATCCATCTGGTCCAGGAGTTTTGTTTTTGGGTAGTTCTTTGATTACCGATTCAATTACTGGCAATTGGTCTGTTTAGATTTTCTGTTTTTTCCTGGGTCAGTCCTGGAAGGTTGTATTTTTCTAGAAAGTTTTCCATTTCTTCTAGGTTTTTTAGCATATAGATTTTCTTAGTATTCTCTAATAATTCTTTGTATTTCTGTGGTGTATTTTGTATATCTTAACTATTATTGTTACAGTTAATTTTACTACTTTTGTCTTTTAACCTTTATACTAGTTTTATAAGTGCTTTCCATTAACCTTCCTATATATTCACCTTTACCAGAGAGAGTGTTACTTTCATGTGTTTTACTTTTATTAGTTATTGTGCTTTCTTTTTAGCTTAAAGAAGATACTTTAACATTTCTTATAAGGCTGGTATAGTGCTGATGAGCTCCTTTAGCTTTTACTTATCTGGAAAAGTTTTATGTCTCTTTCAGTTCTGAATGATAACCTTGCTTGTTACAGTATACAGTATTCTTGGTTGGAAATTCTTTACTTTCAGCTCTTTGTGAATATCATGCCAGTCCCTTCTGAAAATTCAGTTGATTATCTTATGGGGACTCCCTTGTATTTAACAAGTTGTTTTCCTCTTTCTGTTTTTAAGATTCTCTCTTTAACTTTTGATATTTTAATTATAATATATCTTGGTGCAGATTTATTTGGGTTCATCTTATTTAGTGCTCTCTGTGCTTCTTCGACCTGTATGTCTGTTTCCTTCCCCAGGTTAAAGAAAGTTTTGGCCATTATTTCTTTAAGTGAGCTTTCTGCTGCTTTCCCTCTCTTCTCCTCTGGGATCCCTATAATTCAAATGATGCTCCATTTGGTGTTGTCCTATAGGTTTCTTAAACTATGTTCACTTTTTAAAATTCTTATTTCTTTTTTTTGCTCTGTTTGGGTGAGTTCCATTGCTCTGTCTTCCAGGACACTGATTTGTTCCAATTCATCCAGTCTGCTGTTAAACCTATCTAGTGTATTTTTCAGTCCAGTTATTGTATTCTTCAGCTCTGTGACTTCTGTTTGGTGCTCTCTTATATTTCTATATCTTTGTTGAAGTTCTCACTTTTCTATCCCTTGTTGAAGTGTTCATCCCTTCTTCTTCTGAGTTCAGTGACCTTTACTTTGTGACCTTTTTACCTTTATGACCATTACTTTGAAGTCTTTATCAGGTAGATTGCTTATCTTCTCCATTTCATTAAGATATTTTTCTGAGGTTTTGCCTTTTTCTTGCATTTGGAATGTATTCCTATGTTTCCTTATTTTGCTTGACTCTCTGTTTGTTTCTATGTATTAGGTGAAACAGCTAACTCTCCCAGTCTTGAAGAAGTTCCGTTGGTTCACCTTGAGGACATGAGACTCATCATTTAACCTTGCCCAACTCTTGGTTGTCTTTTGTACCTTTGTGTTCATCTAAGTAGCCTAATTTATTCTTGATAGTTCTCACTTGTTGAGAGTGTGCCAGGATCTGTGAATGTTACAAAGTGGGGGCATCTCAGTCACCACCTAGATTCAGGCTGATTGGAAGCGAGATCCTCAGGCAGTGGCTTTTAAAGTATGTGAATATATAAAGTTCTATGGGACTGTAATCATAGACCCTGCTGACATCCAGACAAGGAGATCTGGAGGTTTCCCATGGGTGTTAGTTGTAGAACCTATGTTCCAAAGGGAGAGATCTCAGTCAGCACATAGATTCAGGCTAATTGGAAGGCAGATCCTCAGGCAGCATCTTTTAAAGTATACAAATATATATAGTTCCATGGTGCTGCAATAATTGACCCTGCTGACCTCCAAACCAGCAGATCTGGAGGTGTCTCATGGGTGACAGTTGCAAGAATTGGGGCTTCAGATGAGTGTATAAGCTCCTTTCTGGAAGGTACCAGCAAGCTGTGGTGAGACCAAGGGAGGGTGGGAGGGTGCACAGATGGCATCTCTCTGCCTATGTTCCCTGAGAACATCCATGTAGCCTTTGGATGTGTGGCAAACCTGAAGCATGTTCCTCAGGTTGAAGCTCCAGGACAATTAAATGAGCCTTTTACAAATGCAGACTGGGTGTGTTTCAGTTGCTGTTTGTGTTGTGGCCTGGGTGTAGCATCTTTCCCAGAACTGTCTTTCTGATTGCTACAGTCCTGTGGGGCCCAGAAGTGCCATCCCCTCTGTCCCCCAGAGCAGCAATCAAGAGGTGTTCCCTGTATGGACTGTACTTGTCCACTGTTTTAGCAAGGCTGCAGGAGAGTGTTGGGTATTAGAAATACCTGTGGCTTCAGTGAGGCTGCAGGAAATCATTGGGGCAGGGGGCATGCCCATGGCTTTAGCAATGCTGTAGAGCATTAGGGGCAGAGCATGCCCTTGGCTTTGGTGAGGTTGTGTCTGCATGTGCCCACCTGGTCTAGCAAGACAGAGGGAGAGTACAAAAAGTGGTACTCTCCAGAGTCTCTGTCCCTGAGGAAAATTCCAACTAATCCCTGCCCCACCAGTAGATGCTTTAAGATTAGCAATTGATTATCATTCATATACAATCCAGTTACCTCTCAAACTCCTGCCTTTGTGCTGGCTCTTGGAACAAATGAGTCCATGTGTAAACCCTGCAAAAGGAGTATCTCAAATCCCCACAATCCACTGGGTACTCTGGATATAAGCCCCAGTGGTTTTCAAAGTCAAACATTTTTTTGGACCTTGTCTCTCTGGTGTAGGTTCCAAGGGTTGGGGTACCAATGTGGGGCACGAATCCCTTTCTCCTCATGGAGAGGCTCTGGGCCCATGAGATCCCTCCCTATTGTGTGTTGCCACACCAAGTTTTGGGTTTTTCACAAGACCACATCTCTGCCTCTCCTACTTGTCTCAGTGTGGCCCTGTTACCCCTCATTGTGGAGGAAAGCCAGTTTTCAGGTCTTTTTCTTAGCAGGAATTATTCCATGTGTAGTTATAGATTTGGTATGTCTGTGGGAGGGGGTGAGTTCAGGGTCTTTTTACAGTGTCGTGTTGCACCACCCAAACTGACCTTTTTTAAATTACCTGAAAACTTATACAAGCTAATTTATGTCAATGCTGATAAGGAGTTATTGTGTTTGTCTTCCATGGATATTTGCAGTTTAGTGCATGTGATCTATATTGCCTTATCCCAAAAGAGTAATTAATGGTGGATGTGGGTAAAATTGCAACATTTCCAGAATCTCTCAGCTGGCCTTAGTGCATCTCCATATCAATAGGTGTTTCCAAGGGGTGGAGAAAAGTAGTCCATTTTCCTATCGATAGGTAATTACAAGGGGAGATCCGGGGCGTATCTGGACTGGGGAGGTTGGGTGGGGTCCCTTTTTCTGCAGCCGGGTTGCGAGAGACATGGGAGAGCAGAAGTAGATGACTGCTTGTAAGCAATAAACAGTCTTTTCCCACTTTATTTCTCTCTTTGACTGATTTCAGTTCAAAGGTATTTTGCCTCAGGCTGGGAAAGTATTTTTCCCTCATAGTTACAGTGGAATATCAGGAATTCTGTTAGCTTAGAGATGAAAAAAATCTTTAGTTTGAGGAGCATCCAGAACTCCATATACCAAAGCATTTATGTCATCACAGGCTCCAGCTATAAATGAAGCCAGTTCATATCATGTTAATAAAAACATTGAGGAGACAGAATCATAGGACACCCTTAAGTCAGCCAGCAGAAAAAAGATCAGGGAGAGTGATGGTTAATTTTATGAGTCAATTTGTCTGGGCCATGGAATGCCCAGACATTTGCTCAAACATTATTCTGGGTGTGACTGAGAGGGTGTTTCTGTATGTGATTAATATTTAAGTAGGTAGACTGAGTAAAGAAGATTGCCCTCCCCAATGAGGGTGGCCCTCATCCAATCAATGAGAGATGTGAATACAGCAAAAAGGCTAAGAAAGAAGGAAATCCTCCAGACTGACTACTTGAGCTGGGACACAGGTCTTTTCCAGCCTTTGGAGTCAGACTGAAACAATGGCCCTTGGGTCTTGAGCCTGCCAGCTTTTAGACTAGAATTTATACCATCAGCCTCCTGCTTCTTAGGCTTTTGGACTCAGACTGGAACTGATGCTGGGGTTCTTGTTCATGGAGCTGAAGAATGAACTTTGCAAACACTCAAGGTAGGAGAGCAAGGTAGAGGCTTTTATTTAGTGATAAAGTGAGAGGACAGAGCTCCTGGCTCACACCAGGAGGGGACAAGAGAGTCCTGGGGTGGTGTGTTGTCTAGGGGGTTCATAGGCATTTGAGGATTTTTGGGAACTGATAAATGGCTTAGGGTGTGGACTTGTTAAAAGTAGTCTTAGGATGTTTACCCATGATGAGACTTTAAGTCCCTTTTATCATGCTAAAGTGAATCTTACACATGATTACAAATGATTAGCATAATAAAAACATGGGCTAATTTCCTTTATCTGGGAGTATCAACTGATCTCACTGAAGAATGACTCTAGAGCTTATTGTTTAACACAGAGTTTTGGTAGGGGGTTTCCTTGCATGTAGTTACATTGCTCTGACTGTAAATATCCTGCCTTGCTTTTTCTGGAGGCCCTCACTCTACTCTGACTACACCCATGGTCCCTGTCTCAGAACTACATGTTCGCTTTCCTGGATATCCAGCTTACTTACTTGCAGATCTTGGGACTTCTTAGCCTCCATAACTACGTGAGCCAATTCAATTATATATATGTGTATATATAATTGGTTCTGTTTCTCTGGAGAACCCTATTAGGAGAGCTTACTCTTTTCTGAAAAATGGTAAGACTGTATAGGATTAGAAGAATTCAGTAAAAATATTTTTTCAGGTTTTCCTACCTGCCATAGTTATTTCAACTTCACATTGAATTGACTAATCAATTTAGGCAAATAGTTGACTGGCTGTAGTGTAAAAAAACAAGAAGTTCAGGCAAGCTAGTCATTTTAATCCAACCACTCTTCATCTTAGTTCTTATTAACTAGCTCAAACCTTTCTCAGCTTGTCAGACAGTCAAAACCAGCCAAGGAAGTAGTTTGAGTTCATCTATCCTAGACAGGAGCTATATAAGCTACTTAAGGGATATAACAAAGCCTTCTCAGGGGGAACAAAAGGCAAGCTTTGGCTGACATAACTGACCAAATCAAGCAAAGCAGTCACAATGGTTTGTCAGTCTATGCCCAAGTTTCATCCAACCCTGGGCAAGTTTAGTCCATTTTTCATTTTGATCCATTTTGAATTATGTGATTGATCATTTTGGCTGAATAAGCCAACCTGTCCTACACCTTCATAAAGACACACACTTAGAATGGGCTGCACTTTTCAGCTCTAAGTAACAAGGGACCAGAGACATAAGTAACACATGCATAAGGGGGTCTGTGAACTTCTAAGATGGTAAAAGGAAACTATTACAGGATGGAACCTAATGTGTAACAAGTATGACCTGGTTCCTTTACCTGTCCATACTGGAAAAGACCCTGCTGAGTAGAATGTACCCAGGAAAATGGTATTACACAGTCAGGCTGGTTTGTTGGTCATCCCTCACTGCCAGGATAAAACCAAATATTCAAAGCAACGTATCAGAAAAAGTAATAAAAGAGAAAAATGGTTACAACTTCCTACCTGATCTCAAAAGATTTTATTCCTAAGAAGAGAATCCCATATCCTGAAAAAACATTAATTCAATTCATGTTCTACTCCTTTGAAGATTATGATATAAATTATTTCCCCATTGCCTGGCTCCTGCCCTGAAGAAATTTCAAAGATTTGTTTTTTTCCCTCAAAGAAAGCAGACATGTCACTGCAGTCCAGAATGGTGTCAGAATATAAGTTGAATACTGTATGTAGATTGCAAAACCAAACCGAAACAAACCAAAAATAACTTTTTTCCAATGGTTTAGGGTTAGGTGAATAAAAGCTGTTCAGAGCATTACACAGGCATGTTTTGCCAATGGGTTTCAGCCCTGGACAAATTCACTATGGATTCAATGTGACCAACGAAATAACAGTAGAACATTCTTGGGGTGAAAGGGTTATACCCAACTTTATTCCCATGGTGGCAGGTCAATCACTAGAATCCCATCCACTCAGAGCGAGTCTGCATGTAGCAAGCCGGTCTCTGCCTCTGGGCCTCTCTACCTGTGCAGCCATCTCAGTCTCTGTCCTTGGCACTGCCACCACTCCAGTCTCGTCTCTGCTCTCCTGCAGCCTTGCAGCCCTGCAGCCATGCCACGGTGTCTTCCAGAGCACTGGGCGGAGCTCTTTATATAGAGTCAATACGACGTATTGCCCACACGTGTGTAGTGAGCTAGCTGACCAGGGCCAGGTGAGAATCCTGGACATAGGAGCCTTCACTTATCCACAAGGCAAAAGGCAATTCAGAGGCAGAGTGTACAAATACTGAAGTTTTCTACTTAAGAATTCCTACAGTTAGTGATTAAACCCAGGCTGATGTCTCCCTGCCATCCTGCATTTTGTCCACCTGTATCTGGAAGGGAGAATGGTATACTATGCTATAGTGCACTGTTTTCCTTCTTTCCTTCCTGCCTTCCTGCCTTATTTCTTTTCTTTCTATTAAAGTATCCTTCATATACAACCTTATGATGGTTTCACATGAATAACACAGTGGTTTCAACAATCACCCATATTATCAAGTTCTCACCCCCTCTAGTGCGGTCACTGTCTATCAACATAGTAAGATGCTGTAGAGTCATTACTTGTCTTCTCTGTGCTGGACTAACTTCCCTATGTCCTATCTATATTGTGATTATGAATTATAGGATAGTGCACTGTTTTTCAAACTGTGGTTAACAGCCCATTAGTAAGCTGTAAAACAAATTTAGCATGAAAAGACCCACCGCATTTTTTTCCCTTTTCTTTTTCTTTTCTTAGTGAAACAGAAGGGAACAGAGGATATTAGAGTGCATTGCCCACAGTAATGGTAGTGTTATTTCATGAAGTTTTTGTGTCAATTATGTGATCATCATCTGTGTGTGTGTGATATCTAGCTGTCATGCATGTGTTTGTACTGGCTCATATATAAAATATGTTTTTTACTGATGCCTATGGTAAAAAAAAGTTTGGAAGTCACCTCTTTAATGGAAAAAACACGAATTTTACAGTCACACAAATTTGAATGCCAGAGGTATACCCAAGGTTGGAAGTGGGAAGAAGATGGTATGAGTGATCCTCCTGGGCAGGGCGAGAAATTATTTCTCTGACATGTTTAGAATTGTTGGCTCATGTTAATAATTAAGAACTACTAAAGTCAGTGTTATTATTGTATCAAAATTCTTTACTGAGGATGCACTTTCTTACTGCCTGCACCCAGTCTCTAGTACCTAATACATGGTAGGTGCACAAAAAACATTTCTGAGTAAAAGAAAAAAAAAACTAAGGTATCTTTGGGCTTTTTACCAGTTATGTCATAATTTGGGCTTATATTGATATTGCTGTCAACAGAGACGTCCAGTCTCTTCTGTATGTGAATCTCTGGAACATCTTCTCTGTTTTCTTTGTTTACTTAATTTTTGAATATACATGAGTCTTTTTTAATTTGGTTCTGTTGATTTGGGATATTTGTATTCTATTGAATAATTTGAATCTTAATTCTTTCTTACCTTTCTTTCCCAGGTTGATGAACTCTGGGGCAGCAAATAAAATGAAAATGAACAATCACCAATAAAAAAATTCAAACTAAAACCACAACAAATTGCCTTTTATATCTTTATCCAAACTTGACTCAGAATTATCTTAAGTCAAATAAAATCAAAGAATGTGCTGCAAAAATCACATGCATTATAAGCTGAATATTCCAACATTTTGTGTTTAGTTCACTAATTTTGGATTGATAATTTTGTTGGCTGCTTATAGAGGTGGATTCTCAAGGACTCAAGATGGCACCTTTTGCCCTATCTTCTTGTCCCCCAAATGTGCACCTTCAATTAAGAAGGGCATGCTTGACTTAGCACAGAGTTAAGTTTCCTGCTAAGCAATCATCCCTAAGCACTGTTGATAGGGACCAAAAGGGTAAAAAGGGTCTGTGCATCACAGAGTAAATCAGGAGATGATTGACTTAGGGGAGAATTGCTAAGAATATTGCCAGAAGTTTAAGAGTAAACTGATTTTAAATACCAAGATTCAGATGTCTTATAATTCACCCAACATTCTCTTCTAGATAAATTTACCTTCTTAGATTGCCAATTTCTGTTGTGCTCAATCTTTCAGTTTAAAAAACCTCCTAGCTATTGTTCATTCTCCTCCTTTTTTCCTTCACATCTGGTTGGAGGAGAGTGCTCTGTTTGGAGTCAATCAGAACTAGGTTCAAATTCTACCTCTGCTTCTTACTAGCTCATTTTCCTCAGTAGTAAAATATCATGTAGTTAGTACTCACAAAATGTTTTCTGTTTTTTTCATGTTCTTTCATGATATGGTTCTAGTTTGTTCCTTTCTTTCCATTGCTATTATTACCATTCATTATTTCATATTCAAAATACTGAAATAAATTTCTATATCAATGAGATGTTAAACTTTTTGCACCAACACAATGGTGCTGTGGCATGGTCTTACCAGCTTATCAGTAAAGTGGTTCCCTGTTGTAGTGATTATCGTCTGGACAAAATGGGGGAAAGGAATTTATCAGAATCTAAAGGAACTGATTTTGAAAGAAACAAAAGGAGTGAATGAACAAACAAACAAGTCCCCAGAGATTCTGATTCACTCCTGTAGGCAGCAGCCCAAATCTCACATTGAGAATCACTGTCAATTTTTATGACTACAAGATCCTCCAAGATTTGTCCTGTCTATATATACCAACAGCTAATAATAACAGATACTCACAGAGAACCTTACAGTATTAAAACTCTTTCATATATATGGTGTCATTTAATTCCCTAATAACACACCATATGGTAGGTATTGTTATGCCTGTTCCACCAATGAGAAAGTGGGTTTAGAAGCTGGGTTGGAAAGTGGGCTGGATAACTTGATGAAGCTGACACAGAGAGTATGTGGCAAAGTAAAATTCAAACCTAGGTCAGTCTGGCCACAAAATACATAGCCAGGGTCCTGGCAGTTGTTGGCACTCTCTGGTTCCTAAAATTGGGTTTTAGTTTCTGGGCTCTTTAGCTTTATTCATGCCTTCAACACATGTACTTTTCAGATTGCACTGGTTGACTTGGGGCCCTGAACTGGCATGGCTCTAGTTTCTGAAGGTCCCTGTATCATGCCACTGCCCCCCAAGGCCTGTGTCAGTTTGTTCCTTCACAAGGAGTGCCCTTGCCTCTCTCCCTTCCCAACACTTCAAGTCTTCCATCCTTCAAGGCCTCCTGTGGCTTCTAGTCTCCATGAGGCCTTCTCTGCATAATTCAGATTAGTTTCTCTCTCTTATCGGATTCCCATAAGCATTTGTTTGTACTGTGTAACTGAGCATTTTATCATAAAATGTTTTTTCTAGTAACTGTTTCATGGGAATTTCTTGTCCATTCACCAGACTGTAGATTTTGTTATTAAAGACTCTGTTTTATACATTAGCGTACCCCTCATAACATCTGATACCGTGCTAGATGCTCATACTTATGAGCTGAATGATTTCTAGTCAGACGATGTTGATGAAAATAAAGTGGAAATGGCCACTGCTGGGATACAGCGGTCTGAAATGCTCCTCGGACACGAGAACCTCCATGGGAATCTGAACGATTATGGAACCTGTCCACAGATTCTTTTTTGGCTACACTCATTGCATGTCATCTTTACACACTTTGAGATGAAGTCTTGCTGCTGAAGCAGAGCCCAAGGAGGGCTAACTTTATGATACAATGAATGTAATTTTCCAAGTTTTCCATGGCCTTTTTAGAAGCTTGTCTTGAGATTGCCTTGGAGTCCTAATCTCCAAGATACCTGGAAACCATTAGCACCTATTCTCTTCAATTTTATGTTTCTTCTTACACTCTCAGTGCTTATCACAGTGGGAGATACATAGCAGGCATGCAATAAAAGTTTGTTGAATAATGTTTTAATTTTTACATCTTTTGCTATGAGAGGCAGTGTAGGGGAGTGGCTAAGAGCATACTCTGCAGCCAGACTGTCTGGGTTCAATACCAGCTCTAGCACCTATTAATCCCATGTCCTTAGAAAACTCACTTTACCATTCTGTGTCTCAGTTTCCTCACCTATAATAGTAACTACATCCCAGAATTTTTGCATATATTAGATATAATAAATCTATATAATAAAATTTATATAGTAAATCCAATGCCTAGAGCATAGCGAGTGCTTGTTGTTACCATTTTCCTTTTCTCTGAAGCCAATATCTCTGTCTTACCTCACTACTTGTCCATTTCTTCTGTATCACATGTAACTTAAAAAAATGTGACCAGTGTTTATATACAGCATCTTTTAATTGTGTCCATGTAGCCCATCTCTCACTGAGATATTTCCTCAGTGCACTGAACCCTTAATATCTGTAATGACTATAGAATCACCTCCTGAAATGCACCTCCATATAGCAGTGCGAATGTGCAGCGGAAAGTTTTGCCATTAGGAAAACAATACAGAAAAAGTAATAAAGTTGAATTGATTTACATTATTCATGCATCATCTTTAATGTCTTTAAACAATTCTAGTTATTGGGTTTAGTAAACTCAGAGCAAGGCTGATACGTTTGTTGCCTGGATATTTTAGTGATTTTCCAACTTTAAACTAACTCCTCTCTAAATCTTCTGCAGTGTCTAGTTGAAGCCAGTCTAATACATTCATTGATGGGTTTCAAACTAAATCATTTTCCCGACTGAAGGACCCAGAGGGTCCTCTATTAGAATACAGATTTTCTTTTTATTTTTTGAGTGATAGATACTATATATGTATTCACACCGAATACTTCCAATTTTGAATAGTTGATATACTTTTCCTTCTCATGTCCTCAGTAAACATCAGGGTGTGCCTGTGTGCTGGAAGACAAACAGTGTGCTGTATCCACTGTTCACACCTCTTTGGTCACTCAGGCAAGCCCTACTATGGTGATGCTGATGGCAGGTGATGTTACAGACTGGAAGTTCTGGATTTGTGAAGAAAGAATAAAAGGCTTTGGTCCTATTGTTGTATTTTACTATTTGAGCATTAAAATTCCTGTCAGAATGGGGTTGGGGATGAGACTAGACAATGCAAGAAAATATGGGGCAGCATAGCATAATCATTATGCTCATGTGCTTTGGAGCCAGTCTGACTGGAGAAACTCTGGCTCTGCCATTATCTGTGTAGCCTTTGGCAAGATACTGAACCTCTTTCTGCCTCAATATCTGCATTTGTAAATAAATTAATAAACGTAAAGCATTTGCAGGGGTACCTGGTACATAGTAAGTGCACAGGAAATGGATCTGTTACTACTTGTGAGTGACATATGGAGCTTTGTTAATGAGAGAAAGTTACAGCTAAAGAACTTTCTAAGGAAGTTTCTGGTAAGCTCTTAGTTCTCAGCTGGTGCTGAATTAGAATTTAGCTATAGGCACAATTTGGTTGCACTGTACCTATGCAGTTGGAGAATCCAATTTCTCAATAGAATGTGGTGGATGAGATAAGCCTGCAGAATATTATTTCTCTCTGGATATTTTTTTCCTGCCCAACCTCACTAGGCTATAGTTGCCATATGCTGACTTCGGAAACACACACTGTAACTATAAACATGAATGATAGCTTAATATAGTAAAAGAGCATGGGTTTGACTTCCATCTCTAGCAATATCATACAGTAGATAATCTTGTATTTCTCACCCCACTCCCAGCTGCAAAACACCAGAAATGCTGGATAAAAACAACTTATTCATTCACCAAATATTATTGACCACCTTTCCCTATGTGCCAGGCAATGTTCTTGGTGCTCCAGAAATGAACCAAGCAGACACAAATTTCTGATCTTGTGGGTTTTACATTCTGGTAAATAGAACAAACATAGTTTTCAAGGCATAGTTGACTTTTCAAGATGAAAAGATGTTTCCAGGGGCCAAACGCAAAGAGGAAACCATAAGCTAGAGTGATACCCATGAGTCAACACTGTGGTTTCCCTGTGTATACTGGAAGTTTGAATATTGGTAGCCAAGGTGTTTAACACTCATGCACCCATGTAAAAAAAGGTACTCTCAAAGTGCTTTATGAGTAGTGAAAGATTGTACCAGGAAAGCTCTTCTCCTTTGTAGAAGATGGCAAAGGAGTTTGACTCAGGCTGCATTCTTAGCAGAGAAAAATGTCTTTCCTGAGAATTTATAATCATGGTTCTACCTTTAGTGGCTTTGAAGTTTGAATTTAAACTCCCTGCAGAGTCCAGAGGACAAGCAAAAAACAGTAACATACAAGTGCTGGTATTTGTTGCCAGGTGTTCCATTTGAGAAAATCTGATATAAGGTCCAAATTGCAGCCAACAGGAATGAAGACAGGGAGAGAAGTCCATTGAAACCCCTGTGATAGCTGGAGCTACAGTAGAAATTTTCAGTCATGAGGTGGAAGCCTCGAATTGAGAATTATAGAGCAACAAGACAGGTCTGGAGTCTGGGTTCTTGATGATTATGGAGCCGCCATATGGCCCTTGATTTCCTACATGAATGTATGAGAGAAATACACTCCTATTTGTTTACATTATTGTTTTATTTGCAGCTGAATCTAATACTAATTAATAAAAGTGGCATGAATACAAGGAATTTTCAAATAAACAGCAACTTAAATTTACCTCTAAAAGACCATCCCTGAAAGAACTACTAAAGGATGTGCTTCAGGAAGAAAGAAATTGAACTGAGAAGGAAACCATGAGATGCAAAACAGATTTTTGAGCAAACAAATGGTATATATGTGAATAAATCAAAAGTAGCATTAATGACGTAAAACAATTATAATAGTTTTGAGAGAATATGGATTTTAGAGTTAGAGAATAGGGATCAAATCCAAGACTGGCCATGTACCTTTTGTGGGACCACATACAAATTATTTAATCTTTCTGAGCTTCAATTACTGTATTTGTAAATTGGAAGAATTACAATAATATCTACATAACACAGTTACTTAAATATTGGAAATAATTTATGTAATTCTCAACATGGTGCTCAATGTATGAACTTAAAGTATGACAAATTATATTATGAACAATTACAGAGACTCAACAAAATGTTTCCTAGTAACCACAAATGACATTGGAGAATGCCGATACTTTGCCTGGGTAAGGGTCATTTGACTGTTTTCCACAGTATCTCACAGGGTACCATTTAGTACACTGGCTCTTGTACTTTGGTTTGAGACCTAGCCTTTAGCCTGTTTGCTTAGGCATCTGGTATTGTCAGCACATTGGGAGTGGACCGTCACTCAGAGGGATGGATGCTAACTATTCTCATGGGAGTAGTGTATAAAACTAGAATGTCATTGTATTAATGAGTGTTGAACAACAGGACTGTTACACAGACCAAAATACTTAATTTGGGCATGACCAGAATTCTCTGCCATCAGGACAATCTACATGGGAAGCCAAATCACAGTCAGAGTCCCAGTGTAATAAATCACAATGAGAAATAAATTTTACAGGAACTGGAATGTGTAAAATCTTTATGACCAACATATATTCTCCTTCTAGGAAGATAGATATGGGAAGTCAAGTCAAAATTGTGGGACATTTAGTAAGTCACTTAACCATGAAACTTGATGAGCTTTGATCAAGTCAAGGTGAGTAAAATGAAATGAATATTTAATGACCTAAAACCAAGATTGACTGGTACATCTCAAATAAGTGGGGTCTTGCCAATGGGAATAACATACTTGATTTCTATTGCCTCAAACTTCCTATATTAATTATCACAATAGAGATGGAGAGCCTTGCAAGTGGAATCAGAATGCAAAATCCTTTGGCTAAGGTACTTTTTTCACCTGGACAGTGTTTGGATGGGCACTGTCAAAGATCATCATTTGTTTACTGACTATAATTTTTCCTATGTCTGTCTGTTCAGTTCCCCCTTCTCATACACATATTCTTCCTCTAGCTATATTTATAAAGTTAATCAGGTTAAGGTCTAATTCTGCTAGCTTACAAAAATTCAGTTTCTTGTAAATGATTTTGCCAGTTATTCTCATTTCTTTTGTGTTTTCTTCTGAATTCTGAAGGCAATTTTGTTGCCCTCATTTCCAAGTTCTTGTGTATGTGTGTGTGTGAGGGTAAGGTGTCTCACTGAGGTCTCTTATATGAAATTTGTGTTACTGATCCACCACTGATTATGCAATTAAGATGCATTTTGACTTAGCCTCATCGCTGTGGAAAATACAGGTGGCATATGAGTTGTTCTCCCAATAGTGGGGAATGGATTTGCATTGAGTTATCCACACATTTTTTGACAGATTTCTAATGGCACAACCGCTAGGTGTGCATGGTACTTTAGCACCCCATACCAATGGGGAAAGAGAAGAAACTTGGTATATGGTAGTCCCAAAGCCTAAGATGAATGACCCACCTGTGGTATTGCACTATGTAGGAGGGGACCCAAAGTCCAAAGTGATCTGGATTTGTGGAATTTGGCTTCATTGGTGATCAGTATTAATATCCAAAGATGAGTTCATTGGCAGAACTTGGCAGTTGTACAGGACTTAGTGACACAGAGAGTCATGCAGGGGATGGGGCTATGGTTTGTAATATTCCTCAGGTTTGAAGCAGGTCTGCAAGCAGTAGCTGAAAGTACAGAGGCAAAAGTTAACCCCCAAGTAAAAGAAGTTGGCAGTTGTTCAACAGGGAATCAGGATCTCAGTCACATTGGGCTGAGGTTCAGACAGTGTCTGCAAGGTATCATTTAACACCTCCCTGCCCACTGCTAGAAGTTGAAAGATGGATTGATGACTTGAAGGTAACACTTTCAACTTGTATGCATGGTCTTCCTACAAGTTTAGAGCACAAAGTGAGGGATGGAGTTCTGAGAGGCCCAACTTTATTTGGCTACTCTGATAAGATGAACTGCCTAATATAAATGAAGTTACAGGGAGAATATTTTTACTTTCTGAGAGTATTTTTAAGAAGTTCTTTTGAGATTCAAATAATTTGTAATGGAATTAGAAAAGGATGGATGAGCTTCAGATGACAGTGATGAAAAATAAGAATTGTATATACAAACTGGTAACTTCTCTCACTAGAGATGTTTGGCTTCTGTGATGAGAGGATATACATGTTTTGAGTGGCTAAAAAAAGGTTGCATATGTCTGGAATTGGTTTGGGGAGCTTGTATTTCCATGGCTACAAGAGTATCCAGCAGCAGAAGGCTGAGAATGAAAGGACCACCTGAGTTTTTTTTCCTTTAAATGTATTTCCTGAATTGAATCTAAATTGATTAAAAGCATTTTTGAATAAAACGCTTTTCCCGATACTGAATTTTGGTTACTATTTCTCTTTATTTGAAAATCATCAGTTTAACTATCAGTTCTGTGTTTATGACTACTAAATCAATATTTCTAACCTTCCTCCTCTTCTTTTCAATACCCCCAAGTATCTCTACTGTTCACTGGACAGCTCCACTTGGATGCAATATGGGGCTCTAAAATTTGACAGATAAAAAATGAACTCACCCTCCCTTTCCCTTGCTGCACTTCCCATTTTTAAATATTGTATCAGTGATTCACAGGCTCAGACCATCCGAGTTTAATAATTTCCCTTAAGTTACATAGCTGACAAATGGTAGAGCTAAAACTAGGGTCCAGGACCAGGTGTCAGATGATCAAACTCCTGAGCCTGACAATCAAGGCCCTTCATACTTCAGCCTTTAACTTACCTTTCCAACCGGGCCTCCCACACTTCTTCTCATGCTCTTTTTGTCTAATCTTGTGCTCCTTTTAGTTTAATAAGTGTTCCTAGCATTTTTCGATTTCCATACCTTTGTTCACACTGTTCACTTTCCTTGGCATGTCTTCCCTCAGGCCCACATCCAATCTTGTCTGATCTTCATAGACCAGCAAAAAATAATCTTCTACCAATCTTTCTGTAATTCATCTCAGTTGGAAGTGCCCTCTCCCTTCAATACATGACTATAGCAACTTATCTATACGTCACTCATGGTGCTTATTACTTTTTACCTTGCACTTGTTACCTTATATCATTAATTCATCACTTACTGAGTGCCTGTCATATGCCGTTTCTATTTGAAACGTGGGGATACTTCAGTGAACAAGCTGGCCAATGTCACTGGCCTTAGGAGATTCATTTTTAGTCAAGAAATAAAGACAAGTTAAAAAGCAATAGCCATAGGGGGAAGAGCAGGTGCTACTGGACCCTAGACGATGGTGCCTTAGCCAGACTTGGAATGGCTGGGACAACCAGGAAACACTTCTTGGAGGACATGACACTGTAACTTCTTTAGGGCAGCATCCTTGCTTGATCAGTGTTCTCAATTTCTTTTTAACATTGCTGAGCCATTTCTGAAATGATGAGGTTTCCAGAGAAACTCCAGAAATTGAAACAAGCTTTGTTTACAAATCTTTAATGGCTGACTGATGTGCAAAATGGGATTAATTCTTTCTTCCACCCCACCTTTTGGCATCCTCTTTGATGTCTCCAACCTAAAATTAGTCATTTACCAAGTCAGGAAGATTGTACTTTTGAATTCACCCACTCCTTTCCATGACTACTGACACTCTCCTAACAGAGACTCTCATTGCCTTTTGTCTGGACTTTTTTAGAAACCTTCTAATGTGTTTCCCTGCTTCCAGTCTTTATCACCTCCTAGCCATCCAACCTACAAGGTGCCAGATTAATCTTCTGAGAGTTCATATTTGTCATATCATTTTTTATTCAGAAAACTCTAGACCTATAAGGTATGTGTGTCCCTGTTTAATTGAACCCTGTCTACTGAATTAAGTAAAGAATTCTCACCCTCACTCTCATTGGTATTCTACCAATCTAGTTTTCCAGCTTTGCTTTTTATTACCTACCTCATGAACCCTGTTATCCTTCTAAACTTGACTATTTGCATATCTTGGACACATCCATGACTCTAGTCATGCTGTTTTTTTCTGACTCAACTGCCCTCCTTTTCACACTTGTTTGCTAAAATGCTTCCACCACTATGTTAAATATCATGTCTTCCTTTCATGTCTTTCCTAAGAAAGACATAAGAAAGATATCCAAATAAATGGCTTTCTTGCTAGGTAACTAAGATGAGCTGAGTCTCACACCAAAATAAATCCAAATGTCTGTAGGATGTCAAGCTCTTTGAGGCCAGGAACTGTGCTTAACTTGTCCTCATCACAGCCCAATTACTACTGCCCATGGTAGATACTAAATAAGAATGCCATAAATATTGAATGACCTAGAAAAGAAGATCCTATTCTATATCATATGCTTCCTGAAGACAAGAATTTCTTTTTAAATTAATGTTCATGTTCCTTATAGGTCTACATAATACATGCTCAAAAAGCTGTTAAATTTAATGGAAAACATAGTGTTCTATAAACAGTGTCATTACTTGAACTGATTATCTTTGAACTCAGTTTTTACTGAGCCAGTGTCATTAACAAGATGTGGGGCTGGGGCAAAATGATGTATTGCTATTTTACTGACAGATTCAGGGGGGATAGAGTCAAAAGAGGCCAAACTGAGGGCTTCATGGAGTCAATTAAAGTCTCTACATAAAGAAGATTGAGTGGAAAACACTCAAAGGCCAAATAAAGTTCTCAGGAAGATGATCAGTCCAACGGAACATTAGTTTTTAAGGTTTATCGCCTGTTAGTAATTTCAATCAGTTGTTTGTGAAGGGAGTAAGAACAACTTCATCTTGAGGCTCCTGGATCCAATAACTTGGTCCAGCCATTGTGAAACAATGAAGCAACAAAACAGTTCTCATTGGGGAGGAGGTAAAAGCTTAAATTTCGCTGACATTAGTGTTATTTGATGCCCTTTTTCAGGTGTCTCTTTTAGTTCTCTGTACAGGTGCACAGGGCTGTTGTATTTATTATTTTGTGGTTACCATACTAGGGAGCAGATCCTTCATGATCTGGGCCTTTCCCCATATACTCTTTGCAAATCCAAACTGACATAGTCAGGTCCTAAGAATCCAATGTGGAAAAAAGTAAGTCAAGGTGTTAAATGGTTGCTTGTGGCTTCAAGTGTGACATACTTGCATCTTAATGCATTTCTAAAAGTAAAGCCATTACCCAGCAGAAAACCCTAATCAGTGGGGCTTCAGGTGCTAAGGCAGGTTAGGACAAACCAGGACATTCAGAACGCACCATCTGACCCTGAGAATCAAATGAAGTTTCATTAGCCAAGACTCTCAGGAGAAGAATTGACATGTTCACTTGTTGTTGGGATATTTGGGGATATCTTTAAAGCACTTGGAACTCATCAAAGACAAGTACTATTACTTGGAGCTAGAGGAGGTAGCTTGAAAGCAGTAACATAGAAATATCACTTTATCCAGCAGGCGGTAAACATGTATAACCAATTACCTTAGGAAGTGATGTAGGCTGAAAATAGAAAAAGGGTCAAGAAGGGCTGGGAGAAATTGGATTCTAGATACAAGGAAAAGGTACATATGTAGTGGGCCAAGCTCTCAACTTTGGAGATGCCAGAGGTAACAGCCTCTTATAGGGTTCCTAATTGGCTGGATGACAAAACCAAGAATAGCATTTTTATATTCTCATCTTAATTCTTTTGGAAGCTTCATTCCTTCTCTTTGCTCCCCTTTACAGTTTACCCTCTTTTTATTCTCTTTGCTTCCCCCTTCCAAATATAGAGGCATTTCAAGTATTTTCTCTCCCCATCAGTCCTAGAATTCTGAGCACCTAGAGCTGCACTGTCCAATACAGTAGCCAGTAAATACACATGGTTACATTTTAACCTAAATTAATTAAAATTAAGTGAAATTAATATTTCAGTTCCTCAGTTGCACTAAATATCTTTCAGGTGCTCAATGGTCCCATGTGGCTAAGAGACCATGGCCCAAGCTACTACAACTCAGGTAAAGGGTATTTTTATTATGACAGAAACTTCCATTGGGGGGGATTAAAGATGGCGGTGTAAGACGTGAGACAGAGACCTTCTCCTAAAACCACATATAATATGAAAATATAATTAATACAACTAATCCTGAGAGAGCATCAGAGCAACAGGAAAGAAGGCTGAGCCAGACTGCATGCATACACCTGGAAAAAAGAACAGACCTCACAGAACAGGGTAATGTGCCAAAGCCATGGCCTGGCAGGACCCAAGCCCTTCCCCCATCCAAGCTCACTGGCGGGAGGAAGAGAAATGGAGCAGGGAGAGAGTGGAAGCCTGGGACTGCTGAACATCCAGCCCTGGAGATCTGCTCTGGGAGCACGAACCTACATTGCATGGTGCTTTGGTGATTAGTGGTGTTGGAAAGCTATGACAGGCAGAATACCTGGAGAGACTAAGATTCTAGCTGCTTTTGGAAAACAGGAATACATATCCAGCTGATCTGGGAGGGCAGTCTGAAAGACTTCCTGAAAGCAAAAGGGCTGCTAAAGGGGCAAGGACTGCACAGAGCTTACTGCTCAGGAGAAAGGCCAGATAGACAAAATTGTCTGGCTGCACTCTGCCCAGCAGGTTTGGAACTTTCATGATCTTCAGGCATTCCACCCCCCTGGCTGGCTACACAGCTACAAGTCCCCCCACTGTTATATGCAGCCTGCTATGGCTTCCTCCCAGTCAGCCTGCACCTGGCTCACAAACCAACAAACCCTGCCCTGGTGTCAGGCTAGCCAGAGGGAAGCCCTGCCTACAACAGCTACAAATGCAAAGCATAGAGGCTTACACCTGTGTGTTCAGTCCACTGGTTCTGGCAGTGGAGATCGGCATAGCAGCCAGAAAGCAGGAAACAGCTCTTTCCTTCCCCCAGGCACCAGCACCACTCCCTGAAAACCCTGACATTGCTCCAGGGGCTGAGAAGTTCCAGAGAGTAGAGCTTCTGGGCACTACAGGGCACCACATACAAATATGAAATGCCAAAGGAACCTGGTTCAAAGCAAAATCTCAACAACACCAGAAAAAGTGTCAAGTGAGACTGAACTAATCATTCTTCCTGAAAGAGATTTCAAAATAAAAATCATAAACATGCTCATGTAGGTACAGAAAAATATTCAGAAACTCAGGAACAAATTTCGGACAGAGATCCAATCATTCAGGAAAACAGTGGAGGGTTTTAAAAGCACATTAGATACAGTGGAGGAGACGATAAATGATAGAAATTATAGAAGAGGAATACAAAGAAACTGAGGCACAGGGAGAAGAAAGGATCTCTAGGAATGAAAGAATACTGAGAGAACTGTGTGACCAATCCAAAAGGAACAATATTCATATTATAGGGGTATCAGAAGAAGAAGAGAGAGAAAAGAGATAGAAAGTGTCTTTGAAGAGGTCATTGCTGAAAACTTTCCAAATCTGGGGAAGGAGATAGTCTCTCAGGCAATGGAGGTGCCCATATTTTGCAACACAAGGGACCCAAGGAAGACAACACCAAGACATATAATAATTAAAATGGCAAAGATCAAGGATAAGGACAGCCTATTAAAAGCAGCCAGAGAGAGAAAAAAGATCACATATAAAGGAAAACCAATCAGACTATCATCAGACTTCTCAACAGAAACCATACAGGCTCGAAGGGAGTGGCATGATATATTTAATTCAATAAAGCAGAAGGGCCTCAAACGAACAATACTCTATCTGGAAAGATTATCATTTAAATTTGAGGGAGGGATTAGACAATTTAAAGATAAGCAAAAGCTGAGAAAATTTACTCCCATAAACCATCTCTACAGTGTATTTTGGAGGGACTGCTATAGATGGAAGTGTTCCTAAGGTTAAATAGCTGTCACCAGAGGTAATAGAAAGGGATAGAGAAAGAGTACAGAATATGATACCTAATATATAAAGAATGGAGGAGGAAGAAATGGAGGGAAAAACAAAAGATTCAGATTGTGTTTGTAATAGGATACTAAATGAGTTAAGTTAGACTCTTAGTAAGAAAGTTACCCTTGAACTTTTGATAACCATGAACCCAAAGTCTGCAATGGCAATAAGCACATACCTATCAATAATCACCCTAAATGCAAATGGTCTGAATGCACCAATCAAAAGACATAGAGTCACTGAATGGATAAAAAAATAAGAACCCTCTATATGCTGCCTACTTCAAACCCAAAGTCATGCACAGAGTAAAAGTGAAGGGAAGGAAAATGATATTTCATGCAACTAATAGGGAGAAAAAAGTGGGTGTTGCAGTACTTGTATCAGACAAAATAGACTTCAAAACAAAGAAAGTCACAAGAGACAAAGAAGGATATTACATAATGATAAAGGGGTCATTCCAACATTTGGATATAACCGTTATAAATATCTATGCACCCAACACAGGAGCCGCTACATATGTGAAGGAAATACTAACAGAATTAAAAGGGGAAATAGAATGCAATGCATTCATTAAAGGGACTTCAACACACCACTCACTCTGAAGGACAGATCAACCAGACAGAAAATAAGTAAGGAGACAGAGGCACTGAACAACACATTAGAACAAATGGACCTAACAGACATCTACAGAACTCTGCACCCAAAAGCAACAGGATACACATTCTTCTAAAGTGCACATGGAACATTTTCAAGAATAGACAATATACTAGGCCACAGAAAGAGCCTCAGTAATTCAAAAAGACTGAAATTGTACCAACCACCTTCTCAGACAACAAAGGTATGAAACTAGAAATAAATTGTACATGGAGAACAAAAAGGCTCACAAACACATGGAGGCTTAACAACATGCTCCTAAATAATCAATGGATCAATGACCAAATAAAAACATATCAATCAATATATGGAAACAAATGAAGACAACAGCTCAATGCCAAAACTTCTGTGGATGCAGCGAAGGCAGTTCTAAGAGGAAAGCCTATAGCAATTCAGGCCTACCGAAAGAAGGAAGAACAATCCCAAATGAACAGTCTAAATTCACAATTAATAAAACTAGAAAAAAGAACAAATGAGGCCCAAAATCAGTAGAAGGAGGGACATAATAAAGATTAGAGGATAAATAAAATCAAGAAGAGTAAAACAATAGAAAGAATCAATGAAAGCAGGAGCTGGTTCTTGAAGAAAATAAACAAAATAGATAAATCCCTAGCCAGAATGATCAAGGAAAAAGAGGGTCTACACACATAAACAGAATCAGAAATGAGAAATGAAAAATCACTACAGACACCACAGAAATACAAAGAATTATAAGAGAATACTATGAAAAATTATATGCTAACAAACTGGATAACCTAGAAGAAATGGACAACTTTCTAGAAAAATACAACCTCCCAAAGCTGACCCAGAAAGAAACAGAAAATCTGAACAGACCAATTATCAGCAACGAAATTGAATTGGTAATCAAAAAACTAAGAACAAAACACCTGGACCAGATGGATTCACTGCTGAATTTTATCAAACATTCAGAGAAGACCTAATGTGTTCCAAAAAGTAGAAGAGGAGGGAATACTTCCACACTCATTCTATGAGGAGAGCATCACCCTAAAACCAAAACCAGGCAAAGACACCACAAAAAAAGAAAACTACAGACCAATATCCCTGATGAACATAAATGCAAAAATACTCAACAAAGTATTATCAAACTGAATTAAAAATACATCAAAAAGATCATCCATCATGATCAAGTAGGATTTATTCCAGGGATGTAAGGATGGTATAATATTCAAAAATCCATCAACATCATCCACCATATCAACAAAAAGGACAAAAAACATGATCATCTCCATAGATGCTGAAAAACATTTGACAAAATTCAACATCCATTCATGAAAGAAACTCACAACAAAATGGGTATAGAGGGCAAGTACCTCAACATAATAAAGGCCATATATGACAAACCCACAGCCAACATCATACTTAATAGCGAGAAGCTGAAAGCTTTTCCTTTGGGAACAAGACAAGGATGCCCACTCTCACCACTTCTATTCAACATAGTACTGGAGGTCCTCGACATGGCAATCAGACAACACAAAGAAATAAAAGGTATCTAGATTGGTAAGGAAGAAGTCAAACTGTCACTGTTTGCAGATGACATGATATTGTACATAAAAAGCCCTGAAGAATCCACTCCAAAACTACTAGATCTAATATCTAAATTCAGCAAAGTTGCAGGATACAAAATTAATACACAGAAATCTGTTGCATTCCTATACACTAATGATGAACTAGCAGAAAGAGAAATCAGGAAATCAATTCCATTAACAATTACATCAAAAAGAATAAAATACCTAGGAATAAACCTAACCAAGGAAGTGAAAGACCTATACTCTGAAAACTACAAGACACTCATGAGAGAAATTAAATAAGAAACCAATAAATGGAAACTCATCCCATGCTCATGGATAGGAAGAATTAATATTGTCAAAATGGTCATCCTGTCTAAAGCAATCTAGAGATTCAATGTAATCCCTATCAAAATACCAACAGCATTCTTCAACAAACTAGAGCAAATAGTTCTAAAATTCATACGGAACCCCAAAAGATCCCTAATAGCCAACACAATCCTGAGAAGGAATAATAAAGCTGGGGGGATTATGCTCCCCAACTTCAAGCTGTACTACAAAGCCACAGTACTCAAGACAACTTGGTACTGGCACAAGAACAGAGAGCCCTGATATAAATCCAACCATATATGGTCAATTAATATATGATAAAGGAGCCATGGACATACAATGGGGAAATGACAGCCTCTTCAACAGCTGGTGTTGGAAAAGCTGGACAGTTACATGCAAGAGAATGAAACTGGATTATTGTTTAACCCCATACACAAATGTAAACTCGAAATGGATCAAAGACCTGAACATAAGTCATGAAACCATAAAACTCTTAGAAGACAACATAGGCAAAAAATCTCCTGAATATAAGCATGAGCAACTTTTTCTGAAAACATCTCCTTGAGCAAGGGAAACAAAAGCAAAAATGAACACATAAGACAACATCAAACTAAAATCTTCTGTACAGCAAAAGACACCATCAACAGAACAAAAAGACATCCTACAGTATGGGAGAGTATATTTGTAAATGACATATCCAACAAGGGGTTAACATCGAAAATATATAAAGAACTCACACGCCTCAACACCCTAAAAGCAAATAGCCTGATTAAAGACTGGGCGGAGGATGTGATCAGAGAATTCTCCAAAGAAGAAATTCAGATGGCCGACAGGCACGTAAAAAGATGTTCTACATCACTAGTTATCAGGGAAAAGCAAATAAAAACCACAGTGAGATATAACTTCACACCAGTTAGGATGGCCAGTATCAGAAAGACTAAGAACAACAAATGCTGGCAAGGATGCAGAGAAAGGGGAACCCTCCTACACTGCTGGTGGGAATGTAAGCTAGTTCAACCATTGTGGAAAGCAATATGGAGGTTCCTCAAAAAACTCAAAATAGAAGTACCCTTTGACCCGGGAATCCCACTCCATGGAATTTACCCAAAGATACAACTTCTCAGATTCAAAAAGACATATGCACCCCTATGTTTATCGCAGCACTATTTACAATAGCCAAGAAATGGAAGCAACCTAAGTGTCCCTCAGTAGATGAATGGATAAAGAAGAGGTGGTACATATACACAATGGAATACTATTCAGCCATAAGAAGAAGGCAAATCCTACCATTTGCTACAGCATGGATGGGGCTAGAGGGTATTATGCTCAGTGAAATAAGCCAGGCAAAGAAAGACAAATACCAAATGATTTCCCTCATTTGTGGAGTATAACAACGAAGCAAAACTGAAGGAACAAAACAGCAAGAGACTCACAGACTCCAAGAAGGGACTAGCGGTTACCAAAGGGGAGGGGTGGGGGAGGGAGAAGGGGATTGAGAGGTATTATGATTGGCACACATGGTGTGGGGGTGGATTATGGGGAAGACAATGTAGCACTGAGAAGGGAAATAGTGACTCAGTGGCATGTTACTACACTGATGGACAGTGACTGCAATGGGGTATGGGGGGAACATGATAATATGGGTGAATGTAGTAACCACATTGTTTTTTCATGTGAAATGTTAATAAGAATGTATATCAATAATACATTAATAAAAAATAAAAAAATAAAAATAAGTACAAAAAAAACTTCCATTGGAACTACATTTCCATTCCTATTTTTTCCAAAGGCCTAGAGGTTAATAAATTTGACAACAGAAACATTATCTTATTAATGCATAATATACCGGGCTCTGTACTTAGTTCTTTACATATATAATCTCATTTAATCCCCCCAATAGTCTTATTAGCTAGATACTATCATCATCTTCACTCTATAGATGAGGAAACCAAGTCTCAGAGACATTAAATAACTTGTCTAAAGCCACCCAGGTAGTAAATGGCAGAGCTGGGTCTGGAACCCAAGCCTGATTTCAAAGCCCATGCTTTTAACCATTCCACTAGGCTGTCTCCCATCAGTTCCTCATTCTTCCTCTCAAGTTCATCTTGTCATCACCCTTCTGATATCCCACAAGGAAAAGGGATGACATATCTTGTGGAAAGGCCCTGGTATCCATTGTGCTGTGCACCCCATAGATTCAACTTGAGCATCCTCTTTCTCTCACGTACTACTCAGCTGTGTCCTCTTACTCACTTCCCCACCTCTCCTTTCCTATTTTGAAAGATGCATATTATAAGAAATATTATGCATTACTGATTCATTTCTTAAAATGAACCACACAAACATTGCCCTGGTACAACTGCTTTTCATCCAGAACCCTCTATTAGGAAAGGTTGGAGAGAAGACAGGAAAAATAGAAGTCCTCCTGACAACAATCAGAATCAGTGTTTGAGAGGAGAAAATGTCGTTATTTTGTAATAATATAAGATCTCTAACATCCCTCTTTCCCATACCCAGTCCAACTGTGTGATCTACTCAGTACCCTGTCTATAACTAGGATAAGAAGGCCTGTATTTGTCTACATCATCTGTCTGCCTGAATTTGTCTGGGGATTTGTATTTTCAGCACATCCTCAAACATCCCATAAAGTGCAAAATGGATATTTCACTCACAAATTTATCTCAAGTATTTCCTAAAATGGTGTGCTATGGGGTACTATTATGCAAGATATTAAAATGTGTTCTATAGGGATAAAAGTCTTTAGTGATCAAATGTGCATAGGAACTACTAGATTAAAAATGCTAAGCAGATTTCTTTAAGGTGGGACTTCTTAAAGTCTTGATGTAAATTGAGTTAAGCCACTTTCCTGCTCAAAACATATTAATCCCTGCCATAGTTTACAAAGCCCTACATGAGGTGGTCTTTGCCTTCCTTTTTAGCATCAGCTGGTAACCCTCTTCCTCTTCACATTCCACTCCAGTGACATCAGCTTCCTTGCTGTTCCTCAAACACACTAAACTCTCTTCTGCCTCAGGGCATTTCCAGTATCCACCATTCTCTATGCCTAACTCTTCCCTTGCTATTCCAATGGAATAGCCTGTTAGTATCAGATCAAATATTACCTCCTAGGAGAGCCCTTCCCTGATGATTCTATCTAAAGTGGTTCCAACACATCCTCCTACTGTGCTCATTCTCATCCCTTTGTTTTATTTAATTCAAAGCATTTATTAATATCTATGATTACCCTATTTATTTATTAATTGACTTGTATATTTCCTGTCTTTCCAACTATGATGTTCATTTCTTGAAGGCAGGGGCCCCATCTGCCTTATTCACCATTCTATCTCCAGATCCTGCAGTGGTGCCTAAAACACAGTATGTACTCAATAAACATTTGCTAAATTGAAATTATAAATAATTGAAATTATTAAAATTGATTGCAATTGTAAATAATGCCTACTTATGTAGAAAATATGGTATAAAAATTTCCCAAAACTTGTTTGAGCATACAACCTCCTCTTTCTACCACATACTTAAAAAAATTAACTCTGACCTCATGGTCTACAGTACACAAGTTGAAAAATAATCTAAATTTTTTTGAGGATTTATTTTTCCAATTTGAGGGGCTAATAATTTCCCATAAAACTGGTAGGATCTTGAACAATTTTGACCAAAAAACTGCAGATCCAAGACTAAAAGCCAGCAATTTTCTTTCTTCCCACTTTCCCACCCTCCTCCCAATCAAGTGCTCACATAAAGTTTCTCCATAGAAAGTTAGCAGAAAGATAAAAATGAAAACAATAAAAGGAGATAGAGATAAATAATTTTCTCTGGGGGCAATCTGGTAACAGACCCTATTAGGGACAAGGAAATAAAAACAGAAGGGTCACTCTATTTTCTTAAAATGTCAGTGAAATGAAATACCAATGCAGAGCATCCCTACCTGCAGGCACAAAGGAGGAGACTGTAACTAACAGGAATAGTAAGCCAGCATACCAACAGTTTTAATTTCATCTTGTGAACAGATGGTGGCTAGACAGATGCGTGGTCCAATGTGATAATTACCAGTGTCTGCTTGGAATATAAACTTTGTCTTCTGCTTCATTTTCTTTCCCAGTGAATGGGTTTAAAGAGACATTTTTGAGATTTTAGCTAGGCTTTCTGCTTTTCTGCCAAGGACACACATTAAATATTTAATAAAATTCAAGACGTTGACTTTTAATTATGATATGCAAGCAGACTGCTTAGTCATAGGTCAGAGAAACACCATATTAACCCAATGAGAGGTGACTCTGACAGAATGCAATTACAAAAGTAATGCTAGTTTGATTTTTTATAAAGGAGGGAGTCCGATCTTAGAAATTATAGGCCAGTGATGCTGACATCGGTCCTTAGTGGAAATCTCTAGTGGATTTGTAAAGAAATGGGTGCCAACCCTAAGAAAAGCTAGTGGTGATCACAAGAGCTCAGTATAGCTTCACCAAGGGTTAAGTTACAGCTAGTTAGGTCCATCTCATTTGTTCAATAACAAGCAAAGGAATATCACAGTGATTGTATGTGAGTTCTAGCACTAGGCTTCAGGTTTACAATTAGAGCTCTACCAGTTACTAGCTGTGAGATCTCAGGCAATTGTCATCATCTCTCAGTTCCCAGTTTTCTGATCATTAAAATCAAAATAGAATAACATTTATTTTATAGGATTGTTGTGAGGGTAAGATGTGTTTATACATGTAAAATTTCTGGAACAAGACTTAAGGACTTTAAAGTAGTATCTAATAATTCAACAGTAAGCATGAGCTATTATTGTTTGGGTGCCTGGAATGTGAGCTGTATGGCAGTAGTGTTAGGTGGTTCCATAGCTAGTTGAATAACTCCAATGCAAACATACTAATTGGTTGAATTAATGTCAAGCGGAAAGGAAATTTCTAATGGGGTTCTATTCATTGTTTTTTAATCAATGAAATGGTTGAATGTGTAGACAGCATGCCTATTAACTCTGTAGCTATTAAAAGTTTTTATAGCCTTGAAAGATGGGGTAAAAATGATAATAGGCCACTTAATATGTATAAATTTCAAGTCCTAACCGTTGGGATTAAAATCAACTGTACAAATGTAGGGTGCAGAAGATCTGGTCCAACAGGAGTTTTTATGTGTAAATCCTAGAGGATTATTTGACTATATGCTCAGTATGAATCAACTCTGATCAACCATGCTAATAGAAACATAGGCTACATTGACAAAAATGTACTATACAGAACAGAAGCGGTGTATTGGCCCAGCCAATCCTTTGGTAACATTTGATTCTGATGTCATGTTTTAAGAAGCATTTTGACCACTGGACAACAGAGGGGTTGAGTAACATGTCTGAGATCACACGTCCAACAACCAGCAGAAGCAAGGTTTGGTTCCTTTCAGTTCTGAGCTCCAGCCCATACTCTTAACTGTTACACTATAGTGCCTTTCACTTTAGCACCTTTCTACAGAAGAGGAAACGGAGTTGCATTAGATCAAGAGATTTACTTAAGACCACACAGCTAAAAAGTAGCAGTCAGGATCTAAATTCTGATTAAGGATCCAGTGCTCTTTCCACTACCCCCTAGATGTTTCTCTCATGGGATGAAATTTGGACCTTTTAGAGCCATTCAACAGTGGGATCAGATGTAGAGACTGGAGATCCACCTTGAGAGGGCTGGGGAGGGGATGCCTACACAGAGTGTGGAAGGCACTGCAATGACCTTTAAGGTTAATTCCAATTCAAGATTTTGGGAGTCTATGAACACATTATTTCAGGATGAGTAGTGGAAGTCAGCTGAGGAGAACAAGATCATGAGAGAAGGTTAGTCCATACCACCACAAGGAAGTGCCCTTCAGTGTGTTGTACTCCAAGTATGTGTGTCAGAATAACCTAATGCATTTGTCCTATTGCAGATTTCAGGCCTTTCACCAGATTTATTGAATCTATTTCTGGGCTAGGATAAGCATACCAACTGATTCTTGTTGATACAGATTTTGAGAACCACTCATTCACAATTACCAGGGCCAGATTAGCGAGAGCCTTTGAAGTCATGTTAAGGATAAACAAATGAATAAATGGATTTAAGAAAAGGAGTAACTTCCAATTAGGTAGTTCACCCTAACCATAATTAAAAGGATGGGCAGAGAAAGGTAAAAATGGAGGTAGGAGGAATAGACCCATGTCTATTTTAGTAATCCAGCCAAAATTTATTTCCTATACTAGAACAGTAGTTATAAGTATGGTTTTGCTAGTCTCGGATTGGTATCATAGCCCAGGACTCTAAAATTCTTGGTTCTTGCCCTCCTAATGACTCCTCCTTCTTGTAAGGATCTGTATCAAAGAAGCTATGTGCAAAGTACAATAACAAATGAGAATCTAATTACTACTTCACTGATGGCTGAGCCAGTACTCAGTAATCCTTTAGTGAAACTGTATGGAATGATGGAGCTTAAACTGGAGGCTTAATGAAGTCTCTTACTCTGTCCACTCCTTGTTCCTAATCTTAGGACCTGTGTACTCAGATGTGCCTGCTTGGGACAGAGGTAAGTGGAGAATAAGTTGAAGAGAGAGAAACCAGATTTCAAGAAGGGCCCTGAGTCCCCTGACCCAGCCAGCTACAGGGAGTGGCACAGAGTAGACAAAAAGAATGCCAAATTTGTTCTGAGGAAGGAAGGTAAGGAAGATTAAGGGACAGAAGAAGAGGATGACTGAATTTGCACCAACAATATAGACCCTTTCTAGAAGTACAAGTGAGAGAGTGTTATGAATGGGTTCTGGAAAAATCACTATATCCACTGTGACACAATCTATGTTGCAGGTTTTGACCAACAAGCACATCAACTCCACTTCCTTTGTGAATGTGTTGTTAAGGGGACAGACAGAGGCAGAAGTTTGGAGGGAAGAGTAGAATTTCACTCTGCAGTATTCAAAGCAAGGAAATATTTATTATACAGTGACAGTATGTTCTCTAGCTCCAGGCCACAGTTCTAAGCAGAAAGCATCAGGAAGAAGGTGAGGGGACGGTTTGGAGGATATGGATTGGTGTTTTTGAGGCAGTATCTCACTGGAGAAATAAAGAAGTCTGCCTAGTGAGTTCTTCAAGAAGCATTTCAAATCTTTATGTTGTGGAGCAAGAACAAGCCAGTAGCTATGCAACGTGACCTATTCAACCAGAGTCTTGCAGTCCTTTTCACCAAAGTCAACCACTGATGCAAGGCCAAATCATCAGTCCCTTAGTGACATTACAGAAAGTGTCCCTCTCTTGTTCCCTTTACTCTTTGCCATTTGTTGATTAAAATGAATCACTCTTTATCGGAGGGAAGATCTCAGCCTTACATTTCTTTTGTGAACTTGGATGCAGGGGTTTGGAGCTGCATTCCAGTCCCAGCCCCAATCCAAATTCCACCCACAGGCTTTCTCTCTGGAGAGAATAATCTTCTCGGGCACAAGCCTAGGAATCACTGCAGCCTCATCAGCTTGTCAACCCTTAGGGCCACATGTTCTTCTGTTTGGCAAGCATTCATTCTGAAGGGCATCCTGTAAAAATCATGATGCTATCTTCATTGAACTCATGCTTAGAAGAAGAAAATAAGGGGCTATAGAAAACTTATTTTTAAATTGAATTTAAGTCGTTTTGCCACATTTTAAATGTCAGAAGGAACTGTTCCACAGCACAAATCTGCCAAGTCTATGCAGGCGGCTGTTTTCAATAGGACTGTTTGTGCCCTATTGTACTAATCTTTTTTTAAACACACACCTTTCTGGAAAAGGCCAAGCACACCCACACAGGGAGTGGGCACTGTTAACTTTTTTCTTGCTCCAAGTGGATGAATAGGCTCTTATTCCATTTGGTATGTTGCGCTGTGAAGTGCTTTCCAATTATTTCCTCTCCTTGATGGACACCGAATCTTCTTGGGATGCAGCAGGCAACAGTCCTTGTATTCTCCCACACGGCCAGCCACTCCTCCAGCCATCTGCCCATCTGTCTTGCCTCTTCCTGATCACCCTTCCTTCTTTCTCCACATAGATTGGATCTTCAATTCAAGAATGATCAGGAATTACAAGCTTTGGATGAGTACAGGGATGGTCTGGTGAACTAGAATGCCCTGATTTATTTTTCAACCATGAATGCTGAAAAATCCTCCTACTATGCATACTTTTTCACCTTAGCAAGGTGCAGTCTGATTACCAATAATGACATGATTTTTGATAATTTGTCAAGTCTCTAGGACGGTATCTGTCCCTTAGTGAGGCCTGCCTATTGGTTGAGAGCTCAGAATCTGGAGTAAAACAGTCTAGGTCCTGGCTCCTCCATTTATTTTCAGTATAGTCCCAAAAAATGTTATATAGTCTCTGTGGGACTCAGTTTCCTCATCTGTGAAATGGAGCTTACTGAAGTAAGCACTTGTCTTAGGGGATAACCCACCCTACTTTGTTCTTTTTGCCAGTGAGTGTAACCCTGTTTTCACAAGCATTAATTACATTTAATATATGCTTAGAGACCTGTGGTTATACCTGCTTCTACTTGAGGCAGGGAAAATGTGTCATCAGTCTTCCCCATTCCAAATTCTTCCTCAAAGCCTGATACGATTTACCTATATGTGTGTCTTAAAGCAGCTGACTTGGGTCTCAGGCAAGAAAATCTCCTATGCCAATCAATGTTAGTTAAGGAAGTCTTCTTGGAGCTGAGCCAAGAGGTAGCTTCTGAAGGATGGAACAGAATTGTGATGAGTTAAGGAAGGAACAGTCTGGTTTTACAGCACTTTTTAAAAGGCTGTCTGGCAAAAACTAGAAATAAGGGGTTTTCTTCTAAACTCAATGGTGCAGGATACTCTTGTAGCTGAAGGCAAAAAGTCAAACTGATGTTTGAGACTATGTGAGACAGTTTTTAAGATGGCTCCCAAAGATCCTCAACTCCTGATACTCACGTCATGTGTAATCTTCTCCCTTTTGGTATACACTGAACTTATTAACTCTCTTTTAACAAATAGAACATGTCAGAAGTAAAGGGATGTCACTTTTCTAGACTAGGTTATGAAAAGATGGTGGCTTCTGTCTTGGAAGCTTACCCTCTCTATCTCTTTTGCTTACTCACTTTGAGGAAAGCCAGCTGCCATATCGTGAGTTGCCTTATAGGAGAGGCCCAGGAAGGAATTGAAGTAAACATCTAGTGAAGACTCAAGCTCTCTGATTAATGGCTTGTGATGAACTGAATCTTCAACCACATGAGGGAGTTCAGAAACATCCCCCCACCATTCAAACCTTCATATGAAAGTGCAGCCCTGGATGACAATTTGACTGTGTTATCATGAAAGACCTGGAGCCAGAGGCATCTAGCTAAGCTATGTGCAAATTCCTGATCTACAGAAACTATGAGATAAAAAGTGTTATTTTAAGCTGCTGAGTTTTGGGGTAATTATTAATGCAGCAAAAGATAATTAATACAGAAATAAATTCCCATATTTTTGCCTATTCTTGGGTAATTACACCAAAATTCATTATTTGATGCTCTGGTTATCCTCTGCTTTGTGATCATGGAATTTGCCCACTTCTTAGAGGATAGCATCATGCACCAATCTAGAGTTTCTGGAGCCTTTGGAGCTCTCCCAGTCATCCCTGGAAGGTGTCCAACCATCAGTGTATAGGTAAAAAGGAAGTCTCATTGGAGTACAGTAGTAGAGTGGCATATATTCAAATCCTGGTTCTGCTGTTTATTGGCAGTGTGACCTTGGTCAAATTATTCTTGTTGTTTCTATTTCTCAGTTTACTCATCTGTTAAATAGGGATAATAATAATAGTAAATACTTCACTGGGTTGATATAAGACTTTAATGAGTTGTTAAAAGAGTACCTGGCACAAAATAAGTGCCATGTAAGTATCAGCTAAGTAAAATACTCTTCTCTATATCTTTTCACCCTCTCACAGATACAAACCCATTAGATGAGGAGCCGATTGAGTGCAAGATGATACCTTATTCTTCCTTATAACCCCAATACCTAGCACAAGATCTGACACAAGAGTTGGAGCTCAGAAAATGAGAGTTGAATTGAACTAACAGTGTTGGCATGATGGTCAAAATTACACCATTTGTTTCTTTAACTGCTTCTGGCCTAGTTGGCTTTAAAATGCCACTTACTGAGTACAAAATCTACTCAGTGTATTATATAGACATGGCTGTCTTTGTGCTTGAGCAGTTCACTCCAGTTTAGAGCCCAGTCGGGCTCCCAGAATTGAAGGTTCTGTCTAACTGGTTGAATATAGTTCACATGTTTTCCTAATGGTACCTTTATAATCCTGAAAACAATCCCATAGAAATAATCATTTCCCTTTTACAGACAAAGAAGCTAAGGTTCAGAAAAGTTAGCTGATCTGCTCAAGGTCAAAGAGCAGGAATTTGAACCTAAGAGTTCTGACTTCAAAGCTTATTTCATGAACTCAGAAGACTTGACCTCTCTATTACTTAATGCCTCTTTATAAGAGCCATTGACCTCATAAATCATGCCTACCTAGGTCAGTTCCCAGCAATGGTTGCTATTTAATCCAAAGCAGAAATGACAGATTCAGTACTTTTAGGGACCATTCTAGACATTTCGTTGGTTCTGGAAGTGGGTCAGGAGACAAGGACCCTAAGCACGCAGAGATAACCCTACAGGTCAAATAATCAATTGAATCAGTGAGTTAACAATGGCTCCTTAGAGTTTAAGTCTGGGTAATCCCTGTGTTCTACTCACACTAGTTCAGGAAAAGTCAGGCCAGAGCAATGACATTGAATCCTAGTTCTGCCTTTTACTAGCTATGTGACTTTGGAGAAGATACTTAACATCTCTGATTCTCATATTCACCAGCTATAAAATGATGGTAATATTAACTATCTTATATGGTTGTTGTGAGGATTACATAAGACAAATAATGTGGGCAAAACGTTCAACACAATGCCTGGTATACAGGAATGATTTAGTAAATGATAGTTATAACTATCACTAATAATAAGTAATAAGTATATAAACATAATGAGTATATGATAATAAGCTATTAATGTTATAGTAAGTACACAGACCTTTGAAGTACTCCTTTGAGATTTCTCAGGATCAGACATTTTAAAAGAGGGATTCAGACACTAGAGGAAGCAGGAGATGGGATGTGTCATTTGGAATCAGTCTACTCGGGTCCAGTTCTTTACTTAGTAGCTGTTGTGACCTTGAGCAACTTGCTTAACTATTTTGAGTCTTATTATTCATCTGTCAAACTGGTCTATCAGTCAGTGTTCTCCAGAGAAACAGAACGAGTAGGATATATATATATTTCAAGGAATTAGTTCACTTGATTGTGGGGGCTGGCACGTCTGAAATCTGTAGAACAGGCTGGCAGGCTGGAAACAGGCAGGAGTTGATGCTACAGTCTTGAAGCAGAATTTCTTTTCCTCTGGGAAAACTCAGTTGTTCTGTTAAGGCCTTCCAATTGATTGGACAAAGTCCACTCACATTATGAAGAACAACCTCCTTTACTTAAAGTCCATTGATTATATATGTTAACCATATCTACAAAATACCTTTACAGTAACACCTAGATTAGGGCTTGATTAAATAACTGAATACTATAGCCTAGTCAAGTTGACACATTAAACTGACCATCACCAAGTTTGCAATAACTGAATCTGTCTTATAACTTTGTTGAAAGGTTTAAATGAAATAATCCGTAGAGAGTTCTGCCCAATGCTTGCCACATAATAAACACTCAAAACAATATTAAAATAGTACAGCTTCTCTATTTAGGGCTAATGAGGGCAATGACGCTCAGCTGTGCTGTGAGAGTAGGGGCGACTTCTTGAGGTTCTGTCGGCCAACACCTAATGTCTCATGGTTGTTCTCTGGCTCATGAAGGCAAGTGAACTTCTGGTTTCCTGGCTAAAGGAGCACTACTGTAGCATATCAGTCTCCAGGCATAGAACAGGTACCAGTTCTGAAGTGTCTAGAATTAGGCTGAGACTGGATTGGCAAAGACATGAAGGTCTAGTTGGTTGGGCTGGAAGAGAGCAGCAAACAAGGATGGATTTTATAAACTTAAGCAGCAGTAAGATTAGCAAAGGTAGCCTCAGGGATTGTAGAGTGATAGTCAGCAGAGGCAATGACCTTTGACAACCTTCCCAAAGCCATCTCCCTGGTCTGGTCTGAGCTACTGTCCCCTCCCACCTGGACTAGAGTAATGTCCTTACCGGTCTCATGGCTTCTCCCTTGCCCCCTTCAGTCTAGGATTCATGTAGCAGCCAGAGCAGTATTGTTAAAATGTAAGTCAACTCCTGTCACTTCTCTGCTCAAAACCCCCATTGCTTCCTATCTCACTCATAGTCAAATCAAAAGTCCTCGCAATGGACTATGATTGGGCTTCTAGTTCTCTCATCCCTTCACTACTCCCCACTTAATTCATACCATATCAGCCACACTGGCCTCCTTGCTGTTTTTTCAAATATACCAAACACATCCCTGCTCCAGATTTTTTGTCCTGGCTGTACCCATTGCTAGGAAGGCTCTTCCCCCTCAGATATCCATGTGGTTCACTCTCTGATCTTCAGGTCTTTGCTTGAATACCATATATTAGTGAGGCCTACCCTGACTACCCTATTTAAAATTGCACCCCTTCTCATAGCACACCATTCCTCTTACCTGGTCTACTTTTTTCTATAGCACCCATTGCAATATGATATTAATTAATTTCATTTGTTTAATGTCTGTCTACCTTTGCTATACTCTGAGCTTCATGACCATGGGGGCCTTGTGTTTTATTTCCTGCTCAATCCCCAGTGAATGGCACATATTACATGTTTAATAATATTTGTTGGATGAATGAATGCATGAATGAATGAGTGAATACAGGGGTTATGAGTTTTTATATCAGTGTTTCATATGCGAACCTTTGAGTTGTGAATCTTTATGTTAGCATTTCAGCCTTCTGAGAAACAAAAGGCTGGGTTTTTGTTGGACCAAAGGATGTTCCTGAGTCCCTCAGAAAGACATGTTTCTGGCCCTGTGTCAAAAAGCAAGTCACTGATAATTTTGGGCTTCAATCAGATATGTGACAAATTCTCTGGACGTTCACACCTTAGAGTCGGATCTGCACAAGTAAATGGCAACAGTGATCTTTAGGCTGAGAGTGCCACAGTGACAGAGTGAAGTGATAAGATCTGACTAGAGTGACTGGAGATTGAATAGACCAAGCAGAACCTGGACAATGAAGACATGTCATTACCTTTGGTGTTCAGGTCCTTCTAGAGAATCACTACTGTCCCAAAATACATGACAGGATCCTGTACATAGGGTCAAGGTCATGTTATCTGTGGGGCATGGCCTCCAGGTTTATAACCAGGAGTCATGAAAACAAGCCTTAAGTTATTGATAAAAGAGTCAAGGACAGAGTTGTTGTCTTCTTGCCACAAGCAGAAGGTTTCCTTGTCGGCTGTCCCAACCAGTCCCCATATTCCTTCCTCCACCTCACTTGGAAGGCAGTCAGATGGCCAATGTAGCTCACTGGGCACTAATTGTGAGCAAGATTAGCTGTGGCTTATGGGCACTCTCAGTTGAGATCCTAGTTATTCTGAGATTTTTCTGGACTGTCTGAACTGGATCTTGGATAATAGCGAAATAAGCCAGAATGAGGAGGGTTGAGGCCTAGAGTCCAAACAGACCTATTGGGAAACAGAAAGTGATCCTGGAGGTTCTTAAGAGTAGTACAGAATAAGCATATAGAACATGGAGACAGTACAGTTGTAGGTAACAGGCAGATACTCCTGGGAACCTTGGGTACTGGTCAAGAGAGGCATATAAAAAGGATCCAGTTATTGGAATAAGAAAATAAGACAGAGTTTCTCAGGAGGACAAAATTAAAGAAACAGTCTTATGTCAGAGGAGGGTCTGCAGCAGGGAATATTGGTTAGGAGTTTCTTAAATTCTCCGTGAATGGGTTCTGATTGATTTCAGAGGTTACAACAGCACTGAGGCTGAAGCATGGGACTAAATTATCCAAAAAAAGAAGATTGGAAGTCTTTGTGGATAAAATTTCCAAGACTTTGGGTAAGTGGTTATGTTGGTTAATTCTTATTTTACCCAACTGGTCTGGGAATTAAGGAATTTTCCACAGGGTATCCATCCCCTATTGCAGACTATGTCCTTTAATCTGGGTGTTTACAATGCAGAGAAGTTCCAAAGTATGGGAAGGTCTGCACCTGAGAAAAGTTTTATTTTCAAGGTCATACTATTCCCCTCTCCCCTAGGGCCATTAGCCGTTTGGCTGTGCATTAGAATGAGCAGAACCGTAAATACCAGAGCTTTATGTTGACTTTTATAGTTAGACAATGGTGACCCAAAGAGTGAAAAAAAAAATAGTCCATCCGTTTTGGTGATACACCATGGGTGGTCAGAGACTTTATGGCTTTCTGGAAAGGTAGCCTCTTTTGGTGATGGGAAATGCCTTTCTCAGGTAAAGGACAGTGTGCTGTGATGTCAGCTTGCATCACCACCCATAAAACCATGTCTCCGCAATGCAACTATAGCATTCAGTAGTGTGTTATATTTGGGTGTGGGTGCTAACCTCTGGAAACAGTATTATAAAAGGATACTTGTATGTTTTGCTGGGGGTGGGGGTGGGATTCCCATGGTCTCATCTGTTATTTACAGGCTTTCAATAGATGAAGCAAGGATGTTTTTGTGATGTTTTATGAAGCTGTTTAGCTTAATAGTGTAAGAAACTTGAGCTTTGCCTTTAGGACCAAAATAATACCCATGTTTATTCCTACCAACCCGCACCAGAAAAAAGAAAAGAAGGAAAGAGAGAGAGAAGGAAAGAAAGGAAAGGAAGGAAGAAAAAAAAAGAGAAGAGAGAAAGAAAAGAAAGAAAGGAGGGAGGGAGGGGAAGGCAGATGGAAGGAAAGTGGGGAAGGCAGGGAGGGACGGAGGGAGGCAGGAAGGAAGGAAGATGGAAGGAAGGAAAAAAATCACTACTCCCAAACCATGAACAAAACCAGAAAGAGAGAGATTGTTTCAGCAGAATTGATAACCTCAGTAAGAAGGTAGCTGGGAAACAGGCAGCAAAGATCTGGAGAGCAAACAAATAATCTGATTGAGACCAAGTAGAATAAGGACCCAAACAGGAAGGAGAGAGATATCCTCCTACAGAGCTAGAGTGAGCCTACTGATGGCCCACAATGTGTTTTTTTTTTTTATTTTGGTATCATTAATCTACAATTACATGTGCAACATTATGGTTACTAAACTACCCATTTCATCAGGTCCCCCCCACCTACCCCATTACAGTCACTGTCCATCAGCATAGTGAGATGCTATAGAATCACTGCTTGTCTTCTCTGTGTTATACAGCCCTTCCCGTGGCCCCGCTACCTTACATCTGCTAATTGTAATACCCCTTTTTCCCCCTTGTCCCTCCCTTCCCACCCATCTTCCCCAGTTCCATTCCTGTTGGTAACTGTTAGTCCATTCTTGGGTTCTGTGAGTCTGCTGCTGTTTTGTTCCTTCAGTTTTTTTCTTTGTTCTTATACTCCACATATGAGTGAAATCATTTGATACTTGTCTTCTTCGGCTTGGCTTATTTCACTGAGCATAATACCCTCTAGCTCCATCCATGTTGTTGCAAATGGTAGGATTTGTTTTCTTCTTTTGGCTGAATAATATTCCATTGTGTATATGTACCACATCTTCTTAATCCATTCATCTACTGATGGACACTTAGGTTGCTTCCATTTCTTGGCTATTGTAAATAGTGCTGCAATAAACATAGGGGTGCATATGTCTTTTTCAAGCTGGGCTAATGCATTCTTAGGGTAAATTCCTAGGAGTGGGATTCCTGGGTCAAATGGTATTTCTATTTTGAGTTTTTTGAGGAACCTCCATACTGCTTTCCACAATGGTTGAACTAATTTGCATTCCCACCAGCAGTGTAGGAGGGTTCCCTTTTCTCCACATCCTCGCCAACATTTGTTGTTTGTGTTTTGGATATTGGCCATCCTCACTGGTGTGAGGTGATATCTCATTGTGGTTTTAATCTGCATTTCTCTGATGATTAGCAATGTGGAGCATCTTTTCATGTGCCTGTTGGCCATCTGAATTTCTTCTTTGGAGAAGTGTCTATTCATGTCCTCTGCCCATTTCTTAATTGGATTATTTGCTTTTTGTTTGTTACGGTGCGTGAGTTCTTTATATATTTTAGATATTAATACCTTATCGGACATGTCATTTATGAATATATTTTCCCATACTGTAGGATGTCTTTTTTGTTCTACTGATGGTGTCCTTTGCTGTACAGAAGCTTTTCAGCTAAATTGTTTTGTATAGTCGGATTATGGATACCATCTTTGCAACTGTTTCCTATTAGCTTCATATTTTCTCTATTTCTTTTTCTCACTCTTTTCTGCCCTCTCAGGTTTTAAGTATTTTATGTGATTTCATTTTGTCTCCTCTCTTGGCATGTCCTTTATACTTCTTTTAAAGACATTTTGAATAATACTAATTATTTGTTAATTACTATCAGACATGACAGTGAGGTGCTCTTTTTCAGATCCTCACCTTGAGAACCTGGTGAATTCCTGGAGTGAAAGCCACCTAAGTGTGAGGAGCTCGCCTATGACTGCAGCCCCCAGAAGCTTCTCACTCCCAAGGGCGTCTGCACTTAGCCTTCAGAAATTTGCCGGATAATCATTTAAGTGTCCCTACTAGCTTATGGATTTCAGTGTCTTTTTTTCCAGCTTTTCATTATTTCAAGATAGGAGTGACAATTGCCAAGCTTTTTACATGATCTGAATCCAAAGCTTGCCCAGAAACATAACCTCAACCTGTCCCCTCACTCCACTATTTCTTCTAACTTTGAGTAAGGCTGATTTTGATGACCATATCTCAGTGCGTCTAGAGTCAATTTATGCCCATAATAAAAGGATTAAAGATAGGCCCAGTATCTGGTATAACATTAATTGGCTCATTAACTGTAAGTGCATCATTTTATTTTCATTAGCCAGGATCAGGTTAAGAATGGATAGAATCCTAAACTCAACCTTTTAGTGATGAATATATGCTTTTTCTGCAATTACTATAAATAAATAGCCACCAAAAGGAGTTTAGAAGAAACAAAATGTGAAACATGTTTTTTGCTAGTGTAGTTGCAGAACGGTATGTGAGCAGACATAACAGTGGTCAGTGAGCTTCACTGGAAGACTAAGGTGAGATTTCAGGACAAGATGATCCCCTATATGTTATAGGATTTCACCTTTTATGAGGTCATCAATTCTTTTGAAAATCTGATGGAAGATAAGGACCTTCTTCCCAGAAAAATGTATATTCCTGCAATATTTTGTAGACAAATTCATGTTCTCTAGATAGAATCTTCTTTTGGATTTGGTTATCTGGAGAACCAATAATGGCCTGTGACATCTTTAGACCATTTAGATGCCTTGTAGGGCAGCCTTTCTCTTTTCTCCTGCCTCTGCAGACCAGGCACCTTAGCCTTCCTGCTCATAAACATGTATGTAGTTCAGGGATTGGCAAAATTTGGCGGGTCAGTTTTTTTATTTTTGGTCAATAAAGTTTTATCAGAGTACTGCCACAGCCACTTGTTTACATACTGTTTTTGGCTGCTTTTATCCTTACAACTGCAGAATTGAGTAGTCACGGCAACACCAAAAAGTACTCACTAGCTGGTCCTTTACAGGAAATGTTTGCTGACCCTGATTTAGATGGAAATGTCCAGAAAAGCACAGCTGGTAAAAGAGCTAACTTATAAAAGAGTTACCTTGCCCAGGGATGTTTACATTTTAACAGGGATCAAAGTGCTTTTCAATTGGATGGATGGAATTGTAAGGATGGGATTTTATGTTTCAGTGAGCAAATGCCTAAAATCAATTGGCAAACCCCTAACTCAGATCACTTGTATGTGTGGTCAGCCATGCTAGTAAACAGAAAAGGCTTTATCTAGCTAATTCCTGTAATTCAAGAATTCCCAACGAACACCAAATTGGCTCACACAAAACTTTACATAAATTCTTTTGGTATTATACTGCGCTTCCTTTCCTTTCTCCCTCAGCAGTGCTCTCAAAACGCAACCCTGGCTTTCCAGAAAAAGAAGAGTTCTGTGGCTCTTCTTAGTGTCTCAATATGGTGACTTCTGAATACAAATACCAGTCTTATAGTGTTCTTTGCTTTGAGGGGCAGAGTAAGCAGTAATAAACAGCTTTTTCTGCAAACATTAATGTTCATTGGGCCAGCAGAGGAACAAACAGAGTTCACACCATGGCATTTCTCTCTGGCCTAATATTTACAGAAGCGTCTCACTAGTTTGAAAGGCCAAAGAAGCCAGTTGTGCTAATAGGCTGTACCAGGGAAGTGCCTATGGCAGACTACTTTGAATGCAGGGCCCAGCTGGCCATAGAATGGCCCTGAGCACTCAGGCTTATGTCTCTATTTGTCCTCTTCAAAGTTCCAGCCACTCTCACCCAGGATTTGTTCTTCCTCGAGGGAGAGGGATGTAAAGACAATCTATGGTTGTTTTGCTCTTTGTGCTACCTTTCCTCTAGCTTCTCCTATTTGATGCCTTACACCTGCACCTCACCCTACCCTTCCTTTGCTTATTTCCCATGAACCTACTGTGCACTGTTTGCCTGGCCATTTCCACTAACACCTTGGCCCTGTTTGTATGGAAATAACATGCTGTGATGGAAGGATACAGGCTTTGGATTCACAGAGAACTAAGCTCAGTTTTATGGCATACTAGCTGGTATCACAAATGCAAGGCTTGATGAGTCTCAGTTTATTCATCTGTAAAATGTGATGAAAACACTGTATATATCTAAGATTATTAAGAGAATTACTTGAGATGATGTGTATAAAACACCTAGCATAGTACCTGATATTTTGTAGACACTCAGTAATACCAGTTATCCTCCCTTTGCCTCATTCTTCTCAATGGGGGTCTCTTGATTTCTGTGGCTTACTGGGCCTCTGATTCATCTTTTGCCCAGGCCATTGCAATTCATAGATGTCCTTCCTCTCTGGGCTTACAGTCTTGCTATCTTTTATTTCTTGATCTGATGGAACACACTAACTGACCTTTATTGGGTGGCTCTCAGTAATTCCTTGGGACTTGGAAAGCCTGTAGCCAGTAACACCTCCTTCAGTCATTTATAAATGTGATAGAATCATTATGTGGTGATTTGCACGTAAGTGGTGATGTGCTTTATTTAGCCATGACAGAAAAGAATGTGTAAACAACAGCGTCTGCATGAATATGCATGTTGCTTAATGACATCATTATTTAATTTGCTCCTTTGTCAAGACTCACCTCACAGATGGCTTTAGGAAGGCCCCAAGAATTACACTGAAATCACCAAATACTCATTGTTTTCTTGCCAACTCACTTAGTCCTTTAAGATTTGATTCAGATTCTTCTTTAAAGTAAACAATTGAAGAGCTAAATTCTTCCAAATACCATGTCTTGGAAATCAGAAACATCTATAATGTGCCTTGTGTTACATGTCTTATGTAAACTCTCCTTAAAATTCTTGCCCCTCTCTCTACCCCCACTGCTCCATGTACACTAGTGACCTAGGCTCCAGTTTTTACTGCCCTTCCTTATTTTCTTCTACTGTATTAGATGGAATTGCTGATCTAAATTCTTTACTCCCTTGGAATGGTATCATATATTCACATCCTTGCAAGGCCATAGAGACCTTGACAGGTCATCTGGGGCTAACTATTTTACCACTGTTTCTCTTGATGGCCAAAGAAAAGTGGAAAGGCCCTTGGCTTCCGTCAACCTTCCACCAAAAATCGTTCTTATTGCTCTGTATCTTTTCTGAAATATCCATCCATAGGTAGTAAATCTTTCATTTCGAGTCAGTGAAAGACTTAAAATGCATACATGCTATGTGGTGGAGATAATATACATAAACATAATGCTCATTATCATCAGAAGTGACATAAATTTATCAGATGGACTTTGGATTCGATAGAAATTTAATTTTGTTATGTGTCAGGTACCAAAGTAGGTATTTTCTAGTTGTTGTATTACCTCCTTGAATCCTTATCAGGACTTCATAAGAGAAATTTCATCATTTCCCCCATCTTACATATGAAACACCTGAGACCTAGAAAGGCTCAAGTTTTGTGCTCAGAGTCACATTGTTGATGTCACATTGGTGATATTGATGATGATGAGGAGGAAGCATATGCAATCCACATTCAGCCCAGATTCAGTTGGGAGAATACTGCAGTAAGATCTAAAGTGGTGCTTGAAAAAGAAAATGGTTTATAAAATATTTCCTGTGAAGTATTTTGATTTATAAAATTATTTGTAATACAAAATAATTTTGAGGTAGAACTCAGTCCCAAAGAAAACAAATAGCATGTTTAATTCTAGTGATGGAGTTCATAGTAATATATCTAAGACTGTATAGTAATATATCTAAGACTGAAAGCCAAGCTAAGGAAAGAGGCAAGCCCTTGAGGAGCTATTTAGTGTGCAAATGGGAGACACCCTAAAAATATACTCCCTTTATCACCACACAGCATCAGGTCTTTCTTTTCCTTCCCTCCAACTTTTAGATCTTATAAGAATTTATATCTTATTTTCTCTCCCTATTGCTTAGCCCAAGGGTAGAAGATCTTCAAAGCATGGTCAGATTTGCTAAGCAGTTGTTGGGAAAAGGGCCATTCTAGTGTGCTGGTCTGCCTCCCATCTCTCTTTATACCTTTACTGTGTATCTTTGTAACTCTGTGGGGAATGGAACAACTTCAGAATGGGAAGCTATTTAGAACTACAATATTGTAGAATCAGCAGGTTTTGGAAACTCTTTCAGGAACTTGAGATGATACTTGGCAATTTCCTTTGTCAGATATTTTCAAAGAAAGGTCAGTCGCCAGGCTGAGTGCACACAATCGCCTAGTTTCCAAACCACTCAGAGTAGAGCTTTACTACCTTTTGTAGACTTTGTTCAGGGAGCAGAGTATTTTAGTGCAAAAACTGGTCTGGGTCCTGGCCCCCAGATAGCCATTTTGGGGAAACGTAAGTCTTGAAAGTACTTTCAAGATGAAAATTTCGAGGGCTTCATTGTCTTCCACAATTCAGGTCCTATGGAATCAAGCCCAAGCCCGAACACTTTTCCTTTCCCCAAGCTAGAGAGTTGAACCAAACTATGAACTCCATCACTAGAATTAGACATGCTATTTGTTTTCTTTGGGACTGAGTTCTACCTCAAAATTATTTTGTATTACAAATAATTTTATAAATCAAAATACTTCACAGGAAATATTTTATAAACCATTTTCTTTTTCAAGCACCACTTTGGATCTTACTGCAGTATTCTCCCAACTGAATCTGGGCTGAATGTGGATTGCATATGCTTCCTCCTCATCATCATCAGTATCACCACTACCACCATCATTTAACAAGAGTAGAAAGGTAAATGACATTTATTGAAAGTCTATGATGCACCAAGAGTTGTGATAGATACTTCATATACATTATCTTCAATTCTATATACATGATGCATGATATCTAACCCTCAACATAAACTTATGCAATGAAAACTATTATTCTCATCTAACAGACTGAGAAAACTGAAGCTCAGAGAAATTAAATATTTTGTCATAGATCACTTATTACTAAGTGGCAGAGCTAGAAGTTTTTAGAAAGCAGCTTTATTGAGGTGTACCTTGTGTATCATAAAATGTACCCATTTTAAGTGTATAATTCAATTGTGCATTTATTACCACAGTTTACTTTTAGAATATTTTCATTACTCTGAAATGGTCCTTCCTACCTGTTTGAAGTCATTCCTCATCTCCACTAACCACTAGGCTACCACTGACCTACTTTCTGTCTCTAGAGAGAAAAAGAAATAATAAAGATTATATCAGATATAAATGAAATGGAAAATTAAAAACAATAGAAAGAATCAATGATGGGAGAATATATTTGTAAATGACTCATCTTATAAGGTAAGGGATCAACATCCAAAATATATAAATAACTCATATGCCTCAACACCCAAAAAACAAATGACCCAATCAAAAAATAGGTCAATGACCTGAACAGGTCTGCAAAGAAGAAATAGAAATGGCCAAGAGGCACATGAAAAGATGCTCCATATCACTAATCATCAGGGAAATGCAAATCAAAACCACAATGAGATATCAACTCACACCAGTTAGAATGGCCACTGTCCAAAAAACAAGAGACAACAAATGCTGACGAGGATGCAGAGAAATAGGAACCCTCCTACACTGTTGGTGGGACTGTTAATTGGTGCCACCTCTGCGGAAAGCAGTGTGGAGGTTCCTCAGAAAACTAAAAATAGAAATACCATTTGTATTAGAAAACTAAAAATAGAAATACCACAGAAATTCCACACCTAGGAATTTACCTGAAGGAAACAAAATCCCTGATTCAAAAAGATATATGCACCCTTGTTTGTTTATCATCACACTGCTTGCAATAGCCAAGATATGGAAGCAGCCTAAGTGTCCATTAATAGATGAGTGGATAAAGAAGATGTGGTACATATACATGATGGAATAATATTCAGCCATACAAAGAGCTAGAGGGTATTATGCTTAGTGAACTAAGCCAGGTGGATAAGGCAAATACCATATGATTTCAATTATTTGTGGAGTATAAAAATAAAGCAAAACAGAAGGAACAAAATAGCATTAGACTTATAGACACTGAGAAGTGACTAGTGGTTACCAAGGGGGGGGACTGTTGAACTACTGTGATTTAAAATTGATAATAAAACAATGCCCTCCACAAAAGGAATCAACAAGCCCCAAAGTTGGTTCTTTGAAAAGATAAACAAAACTGAAAACGCTTTAGCTAGATTTACCAAGAAAAAAGAGGAGAGAGGATTAAAGATGGCAGCGTGAGAGGTGAGACAGAGGCTTCCTCCTAAAACCGAATATAATATGAAAACATAATTAATACAACTAATCCTGAAAGAGCAATAGGAAGACGAATGCACCAAACTGCATACACCTGGAGAAAAGAATAAACCTCACAGAAGAGGGTAACGTACCAAAGCCATGGCCTGGTGGGACCCAGGCCCTTCCACCACCCAGCTCTCCAGCGGAAGGAAGAGAAACAGAGTGGGGAGGGAGTGGAGGCCTGGGACTGCTGAATACCTAATTCCAGAGATCTGATCTGGGAGCAAAAACCTACATTTCATGGTGTTTTCATGGTATTCTCATGACTAGGCAGTTGGAAAGCTAAGACAGGCAGAATACCTGGAGAGACTGAGATTCCAGTCATTTGTGGAAGGCAGTGATCGATATCCAGCTGCTCTGGGACAAAAGAAAGGCGGGCAGTCTGGGAGACTTCCTAACAGCAAGAGGGTGGCTAAAGGGGAAGGATTGCACAGAGCTTACTGCTCAGGAAAAAGGACAAGTAGACAAAATTGTCTCAGTGCACTCTGCCCAGCAGGTTGGGAACTTTCATAATCTTCAGGACTTCCAGCTCCCTGGCTGGCTACACAGCTCCAAGGACCCCCTCCATGATAAGCAGCCTACTGTTCCTTTCACCCAGCCAGCCCCATCTGGGTTGCAAATGGGCAAACCCTATACTGGCATTAGGCCAGCCAGAGGGAAGCCCCATCTACAGCAACTACAAACACAAAGCATAGAGGCTTATACCTGTGTGCTCAGTCCACTGGTTCTGGCAATGGAGAAAGGCATAGCAGCCGGGAAGCAGGAAACAGCTCTTTCCTCCCCCCAGGCACCAATACTGCTGACCCCCAACATTGCTTCAGGGGATGAGCAGCTCCAGAGAGTAGAGCTTCAGGGCACTAGAGGGAGCCATATACAAATATGAAATACCAAAGGTACCCAGTTCAGAGTAAAATTATGAATACAAAACCTGAGAAAGATTCAAATGAAATAGATCTCATGACTCTCCCTGAAAAGAATTTCAAACTAAAAATCATTAACATGCTCATGGAGGTACAGGAAAATATTCAAAACTCAGGAATGAATTCCAGTTGGAGATCCGATCATATGGAACATACAATGGACAGTTTTAAAAGAAGATTAGATATGGTGGAGGAGATGATAAATGAAATAGAAATTAGAGAAGGGGAATACAAAGAACCTGAGGCACAGAGAGAAAAAAGGATCTCTAAGAATGAAAGAATATTGAGAGAACTGTGTTACCAATCCAAACGGAACAGTATTTGCATTATAGGGGTACCAGAAGAAGAAGAGACAGAAAAAGGGATAGAAAGTGTCTTTGAGGAGATAATTGCTAAAAACTCCCCCAATCTGGGGAAGGAGATAATCTCTCATACCATGGAGGTGTACGGATCTCCCAACACAAGGGCCCAGGGAAGACAACACCAAGACATATAATAATTAAAATGGCAAACATCAAGGATAAGGACAGACTATTACAAGCAGCCAGAGAGATAAATAAGATCACTTACAAAGAAAAGCCCATGAGGCTATCATCAGACTTCTCAGAAGAAACCTTAGAGGCCAGAAGGGAGTGGCATGATGTATTTAATGCAATGAAGCAGAATTGCCTTGAACCAAGAATACTTTATCCAGCAATATTATCATTTAAATTTGAAGGAGGGATTAAAAAATTTCCAGATAAGCAAAAACTGAGAGAATGTACCTCCCACAAACCATCTCTACAGTGTATTTTGGAGTGACTGCTATAGATGGACATGTTCCTAAGGTTTAATAGCTGTCACCAGAAGTAATAAAACCACAGTAAAGAAAGTTGAACAGCTAATTACTAAGCAAATGCAAAAATTAAAATATCTCCAAAGTCAATCAAGGGATAGACAAAGAGTACAGAATATGATACCTAATATATAAAGAATGGAGGAGGAAGAAAAAGGAGGAAGAAAAAAAAAGAACCTTTAGATTGTGTTTGTAACAGCATATTAAGTGAGTTAAGTTAGACTCTTAGATAGTAAGGAAGTTAACCTTGAATCTTTGGTAACCATGAGTCTAAAGCCTGCAATGCCAATAAGTACATACCCATCGATTATCACCCTAAATGTAAATGGATTCAATGCACCAATGAAAAGAAAAAGAGTCACTGAATGGATAAAAATACAAGACCCATCTATATGCTGCCTACAAGAGACTCACTTTAAACCCAAAGACATACACAGACTAAAAGCAAAGGGATGGAAAAAGATATTTCATGCAACTAATAGGGAGAAAAGAGCAGGAGTTGCAGTACTTGTATCAGACAAAATAGACTTCAAAACAAAGAAAATCACAAGAGACAAAGAAGGACATTACATAATGATAAAGGGGTCAATCCAACAAGAAGATATAACCGTTATAAATATCTATGCACCAAACACAGGAGCACCGACATATGTGAAACAAATATTAACAGAATTAAAAAAAGAAATAGAATGTAATGCAATCACTCTAGGAGACTTCAACACTACACTCACTCCAAAGGACAGATCAACCCGAAAGAAAATAAGTAAGGAAACAAAGGCACTGAACAATGGATTAGAACAGATGGACCTAACAGACATCTACAGAACTCTACACCCAAAAGCAGCAGAATACACATTCTTCTCAAGAGCACATGGAACATTTTCAAGAATAGATCATATCCTAGGCCACAAAAAGAGCCTTGGTAAATTAAAAAAATTGAAATAGTAACAATCAGTTTCTCAGACCACAAAGGTATGAAACTAGAAATAAATTATGCAAAGAAAATGAAAAATCCCACAAACACATGGAGGCTTAATAACATGCTCCTAAATAACCAATAGATCAATGACCAAATAAAAACAGAGATCAAGCAATATATGGAGAGAAATGACAACAATAATTCAACACCGCAAAATCTGTGGGATGCAGTGAAGGCCATGCTAAGAGGAAAGTATATTTCAATACAGGCCTACCTCAGGAAAGAATAACAATCGCATATGAACAGTCTAAACTTACAATTAATGAAACTAGAAAAAGAAGAACAAATGAGGCCCAAAGTCAGTAGAAGGAGGGACATAATAAAGATTAGAGCAGGAATAAATAAAATCAAGAAGAATAAAACAATAAAAAGAATCAGTGAAAGCAGGAGCTGGTTCTTCGAGAAAATAAAGAAAATAGATAAACCCCTAGCCAGACTTATCAAGAAAAAATAGAGTCTACACTCATCAAAATAATCAGAAATGAGAAAAGAAAAATCACTACAGACACCACAGAAATAAAAATAATTATTAGATAATACTATGAAAAATTATATGCTAACAAACTGGATAAACTACAGGAAATGGACAGCTTTCTAGAAAAATACAACCATCAAAGGATGACCCAGGAAGAAACAGAAAATCTGAATAGACAATTACCAGCAATGAAATTGAATTGTAAGTCAAAAAACTTCCTAAGAACAAAACCTCTGAACCAGATGGCTTTAATGCTGAAATTTATCAAACATTTAGTGAAGACCTAATACCCATCCTCCTTAAAGTTTTCCAAAGAGTAGAAGAAGAAGGCATACCTCCAAACTTCTTCTATGAGACAACCATCACTCTAATACCAAAACCAGGGAAAGACGCCACAAAAAAAGAAAACTAAACCAATATCCCTGATGAACATAGACGCAAAAATACTCAACAAAATATTAGCAAACCGAATTAAAAAATACATCAAAAAGATCATCCATCATGATCAAGTAGGATTTATTCCAGGGATGCAAGGATGGTACATCATTCGAAAATCCATCAACATCATCCACCATATCAACAAAAAGAAGAAATATAACCACATGATCATCTCCATAGATGCTGAAAAAGCATTTGACAAAATTCCGCATCCGTTCATGATAAAAACACTCAACAGAATGGGTATAGAGGGCAAGTACCTCAACATAATAAAGGCCATATATGACAAACCCACAGCCAACATTATACTTAACAGCGAGAAGCTGAAAGCTTTTCCTTTAAGATGGGAAACAAGACAAGGAGGCCCACTCTCCCTACTTCTATTCAACATAGTACTGGAGGTCCTACCACCCCAATCAGAGAACACAGAGAAATAAAAGGCATCCAGATTGGCAAGGAGAATTTAAACTGTCCCTGTTTGCAGATGACATGATATTGTACATAAAAAACCCGAAAGATTCAGTCCAAAACTACTAGATATAATATCTGAATTCAGCAAAGTTGCAGGATACAAAATTAATACACAGAAATCTGTTGCATTCCTATACAATAACAATGAACTACCAGAAAGAGGAATCAGGAAAAAAATTCTATTCACAGTTGCATCAAAAAGAATAAAATACCTAGGAATAAACCTAACCAAGGAAGTGAAAGACCTATACTCTGAAAACTACAAGACACTCATGAGAGAAATTAAAGAAGATACTAATAAATGGAAACACATCCCATGCTCATGGATCGGAATAATCAATATTGTCAAAATGGTCATCCTGCCTAAAGCAATCTAGAGATTTAATGCATTTCCTATCAAAATACCAATAACACTCTTTAATGAACTAGGGCAAATCGTTCAAAAATTCATATGGAACCACAAATGACCATGAATAGCCAAAGCAATGTTAAGAAGGAAGAATAAAGCTGGGGGGATTATGCTCCCCAACTTCAAACTCTATTACAAAGTCACAGTAATCAAGACAATTTGGTACTGGCACAAGAATAGACCCATAGACCAATGGAACAGACTAGAGAGCCCTGATATAAACCCAACCATATATGGTCAATTAATATACGATAAAGGAGCCATTGAAATACAATGGGGAAATGACAGCCTCTTCAACAACTGGCGTTGGCAAAACTGGACAGCTACATGCAAGAGAATGAAACTCGATTATTGTCTATCCCCATACACAAAAGTAAACTCGAAATGGATCAAAGACCTAAATGTAAGTCATGAAACCATAAAACTCTTAGAAGACAACATTGGCAAAAATCTCCTGAATATAAGCATTAGCAACTTCTTCCCGAATGCATCTCCTCGAGCAAGGGAAACAAAAGCAAAAATGAACTCATGGGACTACATCAAACTAAAAAGTTTCTGTACAGCAAAGGACACCATCAACAGAACAAAAAGGCTTCCTGCAGTATGGGAGAATATATTTGTAAATGACATATCTGACAAGGGGTTAACATCCAAAATCTATAAAGAACTCACATGCCTCAACACCCAAAAAGCAAATAACCCAATTAAAAAATGGGCAGAGGATATGAAGAGACAGTTCTCCAAAGAAGAAATTCAGATGACCAACAGACACATGAAAAGATGCTCCACATTACTAATCATCACGGCAATGCAAGTTAAAACCACAATGAGATGTCACCTCACACCAGTAAGGATGGCCACCATCCAAAAGACTAAGAACAACAAATGCTGGCGAGGATGCAGAGAAAGGCGAACCCTCCTACACTGCTGGTGGGAATGTAAGCTAGTTCAACCATTGTGGAAAGCAATATGAAGGTTCCTCAAAAAACTAAAAATAGAAATACGATTTGACCTGGAAATCCCACTCCTTGGAATTTACCCAAAGAATATAACTTCTCAGATTCCAAAAGACATATTCATCCCTATGTTTATTGCAGCACTATTTACAATAGCCAAGATATGGAAGCAACCTAAGTGTCCATCAGTAGATGAATGGCTAAAGAAAAGGTGGTGCATATAAACAATGGAATACTATTCAGACATAAGAAAGAAACAAATCCTACCATTTGCAACAACATGGATGGAGCTGGAGGGTATTATGCTCAGTGAAATAAGCCAGGCGGAGAAAGACAAGTGCCAAATGATTTCCCTCATATGTGGAGTATAATAATGCAGCAAAAGTGAAGGAACAAAATAGCAGCACACTCAGAGACTCCAAGAAGGAACTAGTGGTTACCAAATGGGAGGGATGTGGGAAGGCCGGTGGGGAGGGAGGGAGTTGGGGATTGAGGGTTATTATGTTTAGTTCACATGGTGTGGGGGATCATGGGGAAAACAGTGTAGCACCAAGAAGGCAAATAGTGAATCTGTGGCATCTTACTACATTGATGGACAGTGTCTGCATTGGGGTATGGGTGTGGACTTGATAATATGGGTAAATGTAGTAACCATATTGTTTTTTCATGTGAAACCTTCATAAGAGTGTATATCAATAATATCTTTAAAAATCAAATAAAAGAGAGAATACTCAAATTACTAAAATAAGGAAAAAAAGTAAGGTTATTATTAATCTTACAGCAATAAAAATGATTATAAGAAGATACTAGGAAAAATTGTATGCTAAAACTTTAGGTAACCTAGGTGAAATGCAAAAATTCCTAATGACACACAAACTACCAAAAATGACACAAGAGGTAGATATATGAATAACATTATAACAAATAGAGACTGAATTATTAATCAAAACCCTCCCAATAAAAATAACAAAATGAGAACCAGATATCTTCACTGCTAGATTATACCAAATGTTTAAGGGAGGATTAACTCCAATCATTTAGACTCTTCCAAAATATAAAAGAGGAAGGAATACTTTCTATCTGCCTCTATGAGGCCTATATTATTCTGATATCAAATCCAAAGACACTATGAGAAAAGAGAACTATAAACCAGTATTTCTTATGAACATGGATGCAAAAGTGCTCAACAAAATACTAGAAAACCAAATCTAGCACACATTAAAAGGATTATATACTAGCTTTATCCCAAGAGTGCAAAGCTCATTCAATATATAAAGTTCAATCAATGTAATACACCATATTGATAGAATGAAGGAAAAATACTGTGTGATCATCTTATTCGATGCAGAAAAGTTAATTGACAAATCTAGTACCCTTTGATGATAAAAACACTCAATAAACTAGGAAGAGACTATAGGTTCCTCAGAATGGCAAAGGACATCTATGAAATACCCACATTTAACATCATACTTAGTGATGAAAGACTGAAAGCCTTCCACTTAATATAAGAAACTGGATGATGTCTGTTTATACCACTTCTATCAACATTGTACCCAAAGTTTAGACAAGGTAGTTAGGCAAGAAAAAGAAACGAAATGCATCCAAATCAGAAAGAAAAAGTAAAACTATGTCTATTTGCAGTTGATATGATTTTTATACAGAAAATCCTTATGAAACTACAAAATCCTTATGAAAATCTTAGAGTTAATAAACAAGTTCAGCATAGTTGCAGAAAATGAGGTCAATTTCCAAAATCCATCTGTAGTTCTATATACTAGCAATAAGCAATCCAGAAATGAAACTATGAAAAATAATTTCATTTACAATAGTATCTAAAAGAATAAAATATTTAGGAATAATTTTAATGAAGGTTGTGCAAGATTTAACTACTGGAAAATATAAAACATTGTTGAAAAAAATTAAATGAAAGACACTCCACATTCACGGATAGTAAGATGGCAACACTCCAAATTTATTTGTGGATTCAATGCAATCTTTATTAAATTCTACTGCCTTTTTTTGGTCTGTGTGCAGAAAAATATAAGCTTATCTTAAATTTCACATGGAATTGCAAGGGACACAAAATTGCATAATCATCATAAGAGCAAAGTGGAAAAATTCAATTTCTCAATTTCAAATACTTAATTCAAAGCTACAGTAATCAAAACAATGTAGAGTTGGAATAGGGATAGTTATAGAGATTAGTGGAATAGAAGTAGAATTCAGAAGTGAATCCATACATTGATGGTCAGTTGATCTTTGACAAGGACTCCAAACCATTCAGTGGGGAAAGAATAATTTTTTCAGTAAGTCATCCTTGGTCAACTGGATATCCATTTGCAAAGAAGGAATTTAGAACCTTATCTCACACCATATAAAAAAATTAACTTAAGATGGGTCACAGACCTAAGTGTAAGCAGTAAAGTTAAAAAACATTGAGAGGAAATATAGGTATAAATCTCCATGACCTTTTATTAGTCAACATTTTCTTAAATATGATACCAAAAGCACAAGCAACTAAAGTTATGGCACTATCAAGACAATGAATATATAACTGACAGACTGCAAATGAAATATCTGATAAAGTTCTGGTATCCAGAATATATAAAAATCTTGAACAGTTCAACAACAAAAAGACAAATGACACAATTAAAAAAATGGGGAAAACACTTGAATAGATATGTCTCTAAAGAAGGTATAGAAATGGCCAATGAACCAATGAAAAGATATCTAACATCATTAGTCACCAAGGAAAAGTAAATCAAAACCACAATGAGATATGACTTCACAGTCACAGGATGTCTAGAATAAAAAAGAAAGAGGAAAATGGGAACTGTTAGGGAGAATGTGGAAAGACTGGAACCCTAGTACATTGCTGCTAGGAATGTAAAATGGTGAGACCACTGTAGAAAACTGTATAGTGGTTCCTTAAAAAATTAAACATAGAATTGCCATGTGGTACAGAAATTCCAGTGCTAGGCATATACCTAGATAATTAAAAACCTATGTTCAAACAAAAACCTGTGCATGAATGTTCATAGAATTATTCATAAGAGCCCTACATTTAAGTGATCCAAATGTTCATCAGCTGATGAATGGATAAACACAATGTGGTAAATCCATTTAAGGGAGTATTATTCAGCCATAAAAAATGAAGTACTAATACATGCTACAACACGAATATACCTTTGAAAACACACTGAATGAAAGAAGCCAGACACAAAGGTCACATATTGTTATGTACTATGGTTTGAATGTTTATGTCCCTCCCAAATTCATGTGCTGAAATCCTAACTTCCAGAGATGATGGTATTAGGAAGTGGGAAGATGCTTTTGGAATATGCTTAAATCATGAGGGGGGAACTCTCATGAATGGGATTAGTGCTTTATAAAAGAGATTCCAGAGAGATCCCTATCATCTTCCACCAAGTGAGGACACAGTGAAAGGCTATGAACCACCAAGAGGGCTATCACCAGAACACAGCCATGCTGGCATCTTTATCTTGGACTTCCTAGCCCTTAGAACTGTGAGGAGTAAATTTTAGTTGTTTATAAGCCACCCAGTCTGTGGTATTTTGTCATAGCAGCCCAAATGGACTAAGCAAGTATTATTCCACTTATATGAAACATTCAGAATGGATTAATCCCTGGAGACAGTAAGAAGACTAGTATTTATCAGGGGTTGGGAGAGTGGGAATTAAAAGTGAGCTCTTAATGGGCACAGGGTTTCTCCATAGGGTGATAAAAATGGTCTGGAATCAGATATTAGTGATGGTAGATTAGTATTTTTAATATACTAAAAAACACTGTATCATACACTTTAAGATGGATAAAATGATGAAATTTATGTTATGTGAATTTTTTCTCAACTTTGAAAATCTTTAAAAGACCCTTCAATTCTGGAGACTCCAACCCATTACTCCAGAAACAGGCTCAGCCTGGGGCAGGGAGCAGTTCCCTGAGCAGAGGGTGAAGATCATATATGATGGTCCTACTAACTATGATGGGGGCTAGATGGAGGGGTTTTTAGTTTTTACAAATGCTTATGGGCCATGAGAAAAGTGAGATGCAGTAGCTCTTGGAATAACCATACTGTGACATTCTCTGATAAATTGGTTGTGAAGCCCTACAAGGTGCCCTGTAATCTGAGTATTAACTGACTACCTAGATATCACAGTTCTTACCACTGTCTTAGTTCAGGCTTCTGTAAGAAAGTACCATAGACTGGTTGGTTTATAAACAACAGAAATCTATTTCTCATAGCTCTGGAGGCTAGAAGTCCAAGATCAGGGTGCCAGCATGGTTGGGTTCTGGTGAGGGCCCTCTTCTGGTTTGCAGAGTAGTGGATCCTCACTTGGCAGATTGCTGAGAGAGGAAGCGTGCTCTGTTGTGACTTTTACAAGCACACTAATCCCATTCATGTGAGCTCCACCTTCATGAGTTCATCTAGTCCTAATTACCTCCCAAAGGCCCCAACTCCTGATATCATCACATTGGAATGGGGGGTAGGTTTTTAACATATAAATTTTGGGAGGGGATACAAATATTCAGTCCATAACACCCACTTATGAATAACTCCACTCTAAAAGAAATACACCTGAATTTTTTTTATGGGTTAAGATATCTCTATGGGCAGTTAGATTTATTCAATCAAGTCACAAATAGTTATCAAGTGCCTAATGCTATTTCTTGAGCATTCATTGTATGCTTGGCCAATGTACATAAACATATTCTTTACATATATATTAAATCACTTAGTCCATTTAAGAAACCCATTAAATAGATTTTAATGTTCCCATTTTACAGATGGGGAGACTATAGTTGAAAGAGGTTAAATAATTTGCCTAAGGCCACATAGCCACTAAGTGGCAGGTCTGGGATATTAACTGAGGTCTGCATGACTCCACACCCCATACTCTTTAACACTTTACTGTATTGGTAGGTAGTTTGGGCTGGGGGGTGGATGTGTGGGGATTGGATAGAAAGAAGTCTAGCATGAATTCTGGGTGTTATTCTGGACCAATTGATTGAATTTCTCACATTTCAGACAATTGTTTAGATTTCACAAACACAGGGACTTAAATAACCTATTCCTCTCTCTTTCACTCTTACAAAAATAAAATCTTTTCTCCTTATCATTTTCACAATTTCACTGTGCAGTAAATTGGTCCTGTTGAAATCTCATAATATTGTTGGGATGGTGTTAGGCATTTATAGTATGTGTTCCAGTTTGTTTATTTGTTAGCTGTGAAAACCTGTTGATCATGCATTAACTGGAGGCAGATCTATAGCTTCTGACTTAAAAAAAAAGGACATATTGTAAATGTGGCTGCTGACAGAATGACAGGATTTTAAGCTTCTACAATTAAAAATGTCTACACATTCTGTGTAACATCCAATAAGTAAATGTCTGGCAAGTGTCATTAAACAAAATTTACATACCAAAGGTGTTGGTTTGTAAATAATCAGGATAGGAAGAATGGATACACAACTGTGTTTACTTGAACAACTGTCTGTAATTTAATGAAACTATCACTTCATTTACTCTCTTTTCAAAATTGTGAAATATATCTAAATTACTATTTATTCTGTAATAAAGCATTGTGTTTGCTGTTCTGCAAATAAACTTGAATGCTGACAAGTTAGGATTTGATTAACTGCCATATAGTATTAGTTGTAGTTTTTTCCATCATATAAACCTTATCAATGTTACCACTTTCAAGACCCATCCCAGAACATGCCTCCTCTTAGAATCTTTTCCTCACTAAGGTGCCATGCTCAGAACATAATTTTCATACCTGTCATGACATTTATAGAGCAGTCTATTGCTTAAATTTATTAATATTGTTAATATTGTTTTAAAGTGATTTTTCTGGCTGTTTCAGGAGTATCCATTTTCTTTCTTTATCTCACAAGCTCCCCATGTCATTGATTTCTTCTTTATAGTCACAGAATGTTTAATGATAGTTCTATACACATAACAGGTACCCGATAAATATTCCTGGAATTACAGACTGTCTTTCTAAGTTGCTAAGCTCATTTAATGTCTAGACTATTAAGGGCCATCGTATCTGGAAATTTTGAGCATAAATCCAGTGGTGTCTAAGAAATCTGGGAATTGTTTTTGTTACTGGAAAAGAAAATAACAGTTGTTTATTTTTCCCCAAGCGATTGGACAAGTCCTCTAAAGCACAGCTTCTCTGGCCTAAAACATCAAGCCTGCCCTTCCCCTGACACACCAGAATATTCCCCATATCCTTGTTGTGGAAAGGTCTCAATTCTTCTTCGTAGCTTTTTTTGAGTTATACAAAAGGAATGGTATCTCTCAGGAGAGAAATCTCAAAAAGTAGTACCTTATCTGTCTGGCATCATTTATCCTGAGACTGTTCCAAGTTGATTTGGTCCTCATTACCTATAGAAAGAAGGAGAGAAGGGTTCCTCTTATGGCATGATAGTGAGGAGCTCTTTGGACCTGCTCCGCAGAGCAACTGGTGGAAATTATTTTTAAAACACAATTTAAAGTTTCTGGAAGTTGTCCTAAAACCATGCAGCAAATGAAGAAATATTCTAAAATTTATTGTGGTAATAGTCGTGCAACACTGAATATACTGAAAACCATTAAACGGTACACTTTAAACGGCTGAACTGCATGTACATTATATCGCAATAAGGCTGTTATGTTTTAAGAAAGAAAGAGAGCAACAAAATTTCAGCTTCTGTCTCCCAGAGTACATCCAGAATAGTATTAGTGGAGCAGAGGAGAATATAAAAGTTCTCTCTTGCTGTTTAACAAATATCCCAAAATTTAGCTGCTTAAAACGACAAAGATTTCTCAACTCTCAGTTTCTGAGGGTCCGGAATCCTGAGCACAGTTCAGCTGAATGCTCCTTAGTCCAGGTCTCTTGTGCGGTTACAGTCTAGGTCTCTCGTGATGTTACAATGCTCTAAGCTATTGGGCAGAGCAGGAGGAGTCAGATCAAGTCCTGGTTTGAACTAGAGAATTTGCTTCTTTTCTCACTCACATGGCTGTCAACTGGATTGAGAAGATTTGCTTCCTTCTCATTTATGTGGTTGCTGACAGGCTTTCATTCCTCACCACGTGGACCTGAGTATTCTCTGCACATGGCAACTGATGATGATGATGATGATGATGATGATGTGTGTGTGTGTGTGTGTGTGTGTGTGAGAGAGAGAGAGAGAGAGAGACAGAGAGAGAGAGAGAGAGAGAGAGAGAGAGAGAGAGAGAGAGCCCTAGCTAGAGCGTGTCCAAGATGGAAGACATGGTCTCTTTGTAACCTAATCCTGAAAGTGTAATCCCCTAAATTCTGCTGTGTTCTCCTCATTACAAAGAGCCAATAGTTCCACCCACATGTAAGGGTAGGAGATCACACAGGATGTGAATACCAGGGCGCAGGGATTATCGGGGCCATCTCAGAGGTTGCCTCCACAAATTCAAAATCCAAAGAGAATTTCCCAAGTTATATATATTCTGTCTTCTCTTTTCTGACTGTGTTGTGGAAGATGATACATTTGTAGAAAACAGGTAGATTCGATTGCAATACAGTGTAATATGCGATGTGATTTGGGTTGCACAGGAAACTATGGCAGCATCAAGGAAGCACTTTAATCCAGTGCTGGGAGGGACCTTCTTGGGCAGTCAAAGAATTGGTATTAGAAGATGTGATATCTGATCCTTACTTTGAAGTGAGGAGTTACTCTGGCTAAAAGCTGGAGTGAAGGAGAGAGAAAGGCTTAGAGGTACTGTATCTTTAAGAACTGCAGGCATTTAGTAAAATTGGAAAGGAGGTAATGTGTGTGTGTGTGTGTGTGTATTCAGGAGGATAAATATGTAAGAGGGCTAAGATCCTGATGATCTGTGTATGACGCACTAAGGAGTTGGAATTTTTAACTGAAGACACTTGGGAGTTATAATACACAAAGGGAAATCAGTTGGTTCTCATGGGAGCAAGGCAGAGTGAAAATCTGTTGGTCATGCATTCAATTAAAGGGGATCTATAACTTCTGACCTTGAAAAAGGAAGAAATACACATAGGAATTCCTAATAATTATTCTCTAAACATACCCCTATATCCCTACCTTTGTACCATTGCTTACTCTTTCTACTGCCTTCTCCACCTTTTTTTTCTGTTCTAAATACCACCTTTTCTTCAGAGACCAGCTTAAGGAATGCCTACCTCCAAGAAAACTTCTATCATTTTGGCCCATAAGGTTACCTTTCTCTGAAATTCATGACATTTGAAAACTACACTGCTTCTTTTTTCTCCTTTAAATGGATAACCCAGTACATTTACTTATTTCATATTCATTGATCCATTTTATGAATACTTATTGAGGAATCTATTATGTGCATAGCATTGTATAAAATGTTTCAATACTATCCACATATGTATGATATAGAATGAGGTCCCTGCTCTCAAGAAGTCACAGTCTAGGCATGAACCACCCACACCAGATTACCAGAACTACATATTTAAAATGCTGGTTCCAGGGCCCACTCAAGAGTCACTGAATAAGAATCTCCGAGAATAAAACCTCCAAATATAGATTTAACACATTCCTACTGTGATTCTAAAGAATACTTAAGTTTGGGAGCTAGTGGTCTGGTGGAAGAGATAGGAATATACATAAATAATCCCAACACAAGGTAAAATGTCTGTGTGCCTCATGAAACCTATAAAAAACACTTTCAGGAGTTCAGAGGTCACTTGTAGCTGGGCAATTTAGGAGCATTTCATGGTCAAGGTAGTGTTTTGTCACGTTCGAGGGACAGTTACTGATATATCTTCTCTTATTTGTTCATTTGTTTTGATCCTTTCTCTTTGACATGTAAGTCTTGGCTTTATTTTGAGAATGCTGCATCTTTAACAGGAATAGAAAACACATTTTTGAAATACGTGTTTATATGAGGAACTTTTTCAAATTGGTCTTAAGATCTTGATTCTCCATTTGCTAGTCTCTTCTGCTACAGCTTTCTAAATGCAGACTTGAAAAACCAAAACTGCATTTACTTCTTCATCCGCTTATATATGCTGTTCACATTCACATTGCGCTTGTGGGAGGATGAGAGCTATATAAATCCAAGGTATTATTATTATTACGATCTCTCACTGCTGTTCCCTTTTGGCCCTTTATTCTAGGCTTTAAACTTGACTTAGTTTGAATTCTGCTTAATCTGATCTTCAGTTTAATTCTATTTTAATAAAGCTGTCTATAAATAATGATAACAATGATAATTATTATAAGAAACAAGTCAGATCTGTTTACTGCAAACCTCAGTGGACTAAGCCCAATTTTCTCACAGTAGGGTCCTGAAGACACTCAAATTCAACATCTCTATTTAGGTATATGTCTGCTGGGTGGACTTTTTTGAAGTTCATAGTGTTGATTAATTTTTTTACAGATGTTCACACAGAGTGCTTATTGCTGAAGCACAGAGGTACTGCTAATGAGGAGCTTAAAGAAAAACTGAAGGTTAATCCACGCAATGACACACAATCCCTGTCAGGAAATTGTGTTGCCTTTGGCTTCTCTGAGCAGACGTATCATCACTCCCTGATACAAAATCCTTTGTCAATCAGTGTCCATTTAGAGAAGCAGAAGCCATTAGGGGTATCTTACATAAATAGAGAGGTACATAGAGTGATCCACAGAATCAAAAGCTTTCATAACCACTGGAAGGACTGTGGTGGAGAATGTCCGGGAATTACTTTCAGAAAACATGGGCATGTGGTGATCCCGGGGAGGCCACCGCCAGTATCAGCCGCCTGCGCACAATGGACATGACCTCAACTGCCTACGTGGTGTCAGAAGCACAAGCCCCCTGTGCTGAGAAAGGTGGACAGACCAAGCTTGCTCCCATCTCTGCCTTTTCCATTATCCTCTGTTGGCACAGATGTAGGCATTTTTTTGGTTTTGTACCCTGAGAATGGCATACATTTTACAATATGTGGACGCATGCTCGAAAATGTAAAACATTTTTTCACTTAGTAAATTATGAGCATATTTCTGTCATTAAACATGATGCACTATGATTTTAATGGCAGTATGGCATTCTTTCTTATGGCTATGTCATGATTTATTAACCACTATATTATTTACACCAATAGGGGGATAGTGCAAGCACTCAGGCTGGGGAGGTACACGGGTCTGTGCTTGAATCCTGGATTTGATGCCCACTGGCTTTGTGATTTTAGCAAGTCACTTAACTTCTCTAACCCTTGTGTTCATTTGTAAAATGTTAACGTTTTGGGTTGTCAAGGACATTTAAAGAGATCATGTATAAAAAGTGCTTCATATTGGGTCTGGCATGTTAAAAGTGCTTAATAAATACTGAGGATTATTATTACTATTATTATATCATAACTCTTAAGAAAATCTCATTATTTCTTTTTCATAAATTCCTAGTAGTTGCACTGGTGGGTCAAAGGTATGTGCATTTTTACATTTTTCAATTTTTCTTTTTCTCTTTCATTTTGTAGACAGTGGGTGGGTGCATATAACAAACTTCTTTTCAGAAATATTGGGCCATTTATATTCCTACAATTAGTTGTATAATTAGTTTTCTCACTAGGTAACCCTCACAATTACAGGATGTTATAATTTCAGTCATTATGATATGGCTTTTCAATTGTCAAATTGGTTTTGTTTTGATTGGTATTTTGTTTCATGTGTTTCTACTTTATGGATGATTTATTTCTATTTCACATGTGTCTATTGGTGTATGTATACTACTCTTTCTTACTGATTTTTAAGATATCATTATATATTAGGTCATATACATAAAAATACTATAGGATATATGTTATATAAAATACTAATATTCCGGCAAACCGGAGATTAAAGATGGCGGCGTGACAGGTGCAACAGAGGCTTCCTCCTAAAACCGCATATAATATGAAAATAAAGCTACTACAACTACTCTTGAAAGAGCCATGGGAAAGAGAACTACAATAAACTGCATACACCTGGAGACAAGAGCAGCCCTCACAGAAAACGGTAATGTACAAAAGCTGTGGTCCTGCGGGATCCAAGCCCCTCCCCCACCCCAGCTCACCGGCAGGAGGAACAAGAACAGAGCAGAGAGGGAGTGGAGAACTGGGACTGCTTAATACCTAACTCTGGATATCTACTCTAGGAGCACAAACCTACATTTCATGGTGCTTGCATGATGCTCTTGTAATTAGGAGCTTGGAAAGCTAAGACAGGCGGAGCTCCTGGAGAGACTAAGATTCCGGCTGCCTGTGAGATCAGGGATCCATACCCAGCTTCTCCAGGACGGGGGAGGGGCAGGCAGTCTGAGAGACTTCCTGGCAGGGAGGACCTAGGAAGGAGGCCTGCTGAGGGGCAAGGACTGCACGGAGTTTGCTGCTCGGGAGAAAGGACAGGTGGGCAGGATTGTCCGGGTGTACTCTGCCCATCAGATTGGGGGTTTTCTGATCTTCAGGTGTGCCAGCTCCCTGGCTGCCGGCACGGCTCCAGGAACACCTTCTGTGACAGGCAGACTAGTGCACCTTTTGCCTGGCCAGCCCCACCGGGCTTGCAAACCTGGAAGCCCTTCCCTGGTGTTGGGCCAAACGGAGGGAGGATCTGTCTACAGCAACTTAAAAGGCAAAGCACAGAGGCTTATACCTGTGTGCTCAGCCCACCGGTTCAGACAGTGGAGACAGGCATAGCAGCCAGGAACCAGGAAACAGCCCTTTCCTCCCCCGAGGCACCAATACCACTCCCCTACAACCCCTGACATTGCTTCAGGGGCTGAGCAGCTCCAGAGAGTAGAGCTTCTGGGCACTAGAGGGCTCCATACACAAATATGAAACGCCAAAGGAACCTGGTCCAGAGTAAAATTATGAACACAACTCCTGAGAAAGATTTTAATGATATGGACCTTATGACTCTCCCTGAAAGGGAGTTCAAAATAAAAATCATTCACATGTTCATGGAGGTACAGAAAGATATTCAAGAACTCAGGAATGAATTCCGGTCAGAGATCCAATCCTTGAGGAACACAGTGGATGGTGTTAAAAGCAGATTGGATACGGTGGAGGAGACGATAAATGAAATAGAAACTAGAGAAGAGGAATACAAAGAAGCTGAGGTACTGAGAGAAAAAAGGATCTCTAGGAATGAAAGAATATTGAGAGAACTGTGTGAACAATCCAAATGGAACAATATTCCCATTATAGGAGTACCAGAGGAAGAAGAGAGAGAAAAAGGGATAGAAAGTGTCTTTGAAGAAATAATTGCTGAAAACTTTCCCACACAGGAAGGAAATAGTCTCGCAGTCCACGGAAGCCCACAGAACTCCCAACACAAGGGACCCAAGGAAGACAACACCAAGACACATAATAATTCAAATGGCAAAGGTCAAAGATAAAGACAGAGTATTAAAGGCAGCTAGAGAGAGAAAAAAGATCACCTACAAAGGAAAACCCATCAGACTATCATCAGACTTCTCAACAGAAACCTTACAGGCCAGAAGAGAATGGCATGATATATTTAACGTAATGAAACAGAAGGACCTTGAACCAAGAATATTGTATCCAGCACGATTATCATTTAAATATGACGGAGGGATTAAAAAATTTCCAGACAAAGGAAAGTTGAAAGAGTTTGCCTCTCATAAACAACCACTACAGGATATCTTAAATGGACTTCTCTAGAGGGAAGCACCCCAAAGGCTAAAAAGATGTCACCAGAGAAAATAAAATCATAGCAAAGAAAGCAGACCATCCAAATACTAACTAAAGGCAAAGAATGAAACACCCAATATATAAAGAATGGAGGAGGAAGAATAGGAAGGGAGAGATAAAGAAACATCAGACGGCATTCACAATAACTTAACAAGAAAGTTAAGTTAGATTCTTAGATTCTAAAGAAGCAACCCTTGAACCTTTGGTAACCACGAATCTAAAGCCAGCAATGGCAATAAGTACATATCTATCAATAATCACCCTAAATGTAAATGGACTGAATGCACCAATCAAAAGACACAGAGTAATAGAGTGGATAAAAAAGCAAGACCCATCTATATGCTGCTTACAAGAAACTCACCTCAAACCCAAAGATATACACAGATTAAAAGTAAAGGGACGGAAAAAGATATTTCATGCAAACAACAAGGAGAAAAAAGCAGGTGTTGCAGTACTTGTGTCAGACAAAATAGACTTCAAAACGAAGAAAGTAGCAAGAGATAAAGATGGACATTACATAATGATAAAGGGGTCAGTCCAACAAGAAGATATGACCATTATAAACATATATGCACCCAACACAGGAGTACCAACATATGTGAAACAGATACTAAGAGAATTGGAGGAGGAAATAAACAACAATGCATTCATTTTAGGAGACTTCAACACACCACTCACTCCAAAGGATAGATCAACCAGACAGAGAACAAGTAAAGACACAGAAGCACTGAACAACACAGTAGAACAGATGGACCTAACAGATATCTACAGAACTCTGCACCCAAAAGCAACAGGATACACTTTCTTCTCAAGTGCACATGGAACATTTTCCAGAATAGACCACATACTAGGCCACAAAAAGAACCTCAGTAATTTCAAAAATATTGAAATACTACCAACCAACTTCTCAGATCACAAAGGTATAAAACTAGAAATAAATTTTAGAAAGAAATCAAAAAGGCTCACAAATACATGGAGACTTAACAACATTCTCCTAATGAATCAATGGGTTAACGACCAAATCAAAACAGAAATCAAAGAATATATGGAGACTAATGACAACAACAACACAAAGCCACAACTTCTGTGGGACGCAGCAAAGGCAGTTCTAAGAGGAAAGCTTATTGCAATCCAGGCCTATTTAAAGAAGGAAGAACAATCCCAAATGAATAGTCTAAAGACACAATTACTGAAATTGGAAAAAGAAGAACAAATGAGGCCCAAAGTCACCAGAAGGAGGGACATAATAAAGATCAGAAAAGAAATAAATAAAATTGAGAAAAATAAAACAATAGAAAAAATCAATGAAACCAAGAGCTGGTTCTTTGAAAAAATAAACAAAATAGATAACCCCCTAGCCAGACTCATTAAGAGAAAAAGAGAATCTACACACATAAACAGAATCAGAAATGAGAAAGGAAAAATAACGATGGACACCACAGAAATACAAAGAATTATAAGAGAATATTATGAGCATCTATATGCTAACAAGCTGCAAAACCTAGAAGAAATGGACAACTTCTTAGAAAAATACAACCTTCCAAGACTGACCAAGCAAGAAACATAAAAACTAAACAGACCAATCACCAGCAACGAAATTGAATTGGTAATCAAAAAACTACCCAAGAACAAAACCCCCGGACCTGACGGATTCACCTCTGAATTCTATCAGACATATAGAGAAGAAATAACACCCATTCTCCTTAAAGTTTTCCAAAAAATAGAAGAGGAGGGAATACTTCCAAACTATTTCTATGAAGCCAGCATCACTCTAATACCAAAACCGGGCCAAGACCTCACCAAAAAAGAAAATTACAGACCTATATCCCTGATGAACGTAGATGCAAAAATACACAACAAAATATTAGCAAACCGAATTCAAAAATACATCAAGAGGATCATACATCATGATCAAGTGGGATTCATCCCAGGGATGCAAAGATGGTACAACATTCGAAAATCCATCAACATCATCCACCACATCAAAAAAAAGAAGAACAAAAACCACATGATCATCTCCATAGATGCTGAAAAAGCATTTGACAAAATTCAGCATCCATTCATGATTAAAACTCTCAACAAAATGGGTATAGATGGCAAGTACCTCAAAATCATAAAGGCCATATATGACAAACACCCAGCTAACATCATACTTAACAGTGAGAAGCCGAAAGCTTTTCATCTAAGATCGGTAACAAGACAGGGATGCCCACTCTCTCCACTGTTATTCAACATAGTACTGGAGGTCCTAGCCATGGCAATCAGACAAAACAAAGACATACAAGGCATCCATATTGGTAAAGAAGAAGTCAAATTGTCACTATTTGCAGATGACATGATGCTGTACATAAAAAACCCTAAAGACTCCACACCGAAACTACTAGAACTAATATCTGAATTCAGCAAAGTTGCAGGATACAAAATTAACACACAGAAATCTGTTGCTTTCCTATACACTAATGATGGACTAACAGAAAGAGAAATCAGAAAAACAATTCCATTCACAATTGCATCTAAAAGAATAAAATACCTAGGAATAAACCTAACGAAGAAAGTGAAAGACCTGTACTCTGAAAACTACAAGACACTCCTAGGAGAAATTAAAGAGGACACTAACAAATGGAAATGCATCCCATGCTCTTGGCTAGGAAGAATAAATATTGTCAAAATGGCTATACTACCTAAAGCAATCTACAGATTCAATGCAATCCCTATCAAACTACCAACAGCTTTCTTCAATGAACTGGAACAAATAACTCAAAAATTCATATGGAACCACAAAAGACCCCAAATAGCCAAAGCAATTCTGAGAAGGAGGAATCAAACAGGGGGAATTACACTCCCTGACTTCAAACTCTACTACAAAGCCACAGTAATCAAGACAATTTGGTACTGGCACAAAACCAGACCCACAGACCACTGGAACCGAATAAAAATCCAAACATTAACCCAAACATATACAGTCAATTAATATTTGATAAAGGAGCCTTGGATATACAATGGGGAGATGACAGCCTCTTCAGCAGCTGGTGTTGGAAAAACTGGACAGATACATGTAAGAGAATGAAACTGGACTACTGTCTAACCCCATACACAAAGGTAAACTCAAGGTGGATCAAAGACATGAATCTAAGTCATGAAACCATAAAACTCTTAGAAAAAAATATAGCCAAAAATCTCTTGGACATAAACATGAGTGACTTCTTCCTGAACATATCTCCCCAGGCAAGGGAAATAAAAGCAAAAATGAACAAGTGGGACTATATCAAGCTTAAAAGCTTCTGTACAGCAAAGGACACCATCAGTAGAACAAAAAGCCATCCTACAGTATGGGAAAATATATTCATAAATGATGCATCTGAGAAGGGGTTGACATCCAAAATATATAAAGAACTCACGCACCTTAACAAACAAAAAGCAAATAATCCAATTAAGAAATGGGCACAGGACATGAATAGACACTTCTCTAAAGAAGAAATTCAGATGGCCAACAGGCACATGAAAAGATGCTCCACATTGCTGGTCATCAGAGAAATGCAGATTAAAACCACAATGAGATATTACCTCACACCAGTGAGGATGGCCAACATCCAAAACACAAACAACAACAAATGTTGGTGAGGATGTGGAGAAAAGGGAACCCTCCTACACTGCTGGTGGGAATGTAAATTAGTTCAACCATTGTGGAAATCAGTATGGAGGTTCCTCAAAAAACTCAAAATAGAAATACCATTCGACCCAGGAATCCCACTCCTAGGAATTTACCCTAAGAATGCAGCAGCCCAGTTTCAAAAAGACAGATGCACCCCTGTGTTTATTGCAGCACTATTTACAATAGCCAAGAAATGGAAACAGCCTAAGTGTCCATCAGTAGATGAATGGATTAAGAAGATGTGGTACATATACACAATGGAATATTATTCAGCCA
>JAQQAC010016209.1:102585718-102736279 GCA_029783875.1 Phataginus tricuspis | reverse complement strand
ACCCTAAGAATGCAGCAGCCCAGTTTCAAAAAGACAGATGCACCCCTGTGTTTATTGCAGCACTATTTACAATAGCCAAGAAATGGAAACAGCCTAAGTGTCCATCAGTAGATGAATGGATTAAGAAGATGTGGTACATATACACAATGGAATATTATTCAGCCATAAGAAGAAAACAAATCCTACCATTTGCAACAACATGGATGGAGTTAGAGGGTATTATGCTCAGTGAAATAAGCCAAGCTGAAAAAGACAAGTATCAAATGATTTCACTCATATGTGGAGTATAAGAACAAAGAAAAACTGAAGGAACAAAACAGCAGCAGACTCACAGAACCCAGGAACGGACTAATAGTTACCAAAGGGAAAGGGACTGAGGAAAATGGGTGGGAAGGGAGGGATAAGAGGGTAAAAGGGGTATTACGATTAGCAGACGTAAGGTAGGGGGGGCACGGGGAGGGCTGTACAACTCAGAGAAGACAAGTAGTGACTATAGCATCTCACTACGCTGATGGACAGTGACTGTAATGGGGTTGGTGGGGGGGACCTGATGAAGGGGGTAGTTTAATCACCATAATATTGCACATGTAACTGTAGATTAATGATACCAAAATAAATTGTAAAAAAAATAAAATAAAATAAAATACTAATATTCCTTTGGTATATATCATAAATATCTTCTTATTTATCATTTGCCTTTCAATTGTGTTTATTGTTCCATTTGACATACAGAAATTTTAAATTGGACTTGGCCAAATTTGTCATGTTTTTTCTATATAGTTTCTTCTTTCATATTTACACTTAGAAAGGTCTTCTTACCCAAACAGCAGATATTCATGAAATTTTCTTGAAATCACTTTTCATTTCATTATGCAATATGTAACTCTTCTAACTTCATATTTTTCAGAAATGGTCACCAACTGTGGCATTACCATAATTAAATAATCTATCTCAATTGCGTTTTAATGCATATAACAATGTTATTATATAGCAAATACTTAAATATACTGGTTTATTTTCCTAGGCTTTCCAATTTGTTTCATTGATATGTCAAGTACTTCACTATTTCTATGGTCGAAATATTGTAAAATGCTTCAGTGTCTAATAGTGCAAATTCAAATTCATCCAGTACTTCCCTTTATGTAACCTTCAAAAACATTTCCTGGAGGTTCACAAATTCATGTGCTTTGGATTCAAATTGCATTAAATTAACATATGTGGGAAGAAGCAATGTTTTTAATACAAGGTCTTTTCATCCTAGAAAACGGTTTGTCCCTCTTGTTATGAATTTTTTGAATTGTCCATTAAAATTTTGTACTTTTATTCTTAGAGGTTCCTAGCTTTTTTTTTTTTTTTGCTGGAATTAAAAAAAACTTTTTGGTTATCAGTAAGAATAAGATATATATTCTTATATATATATATATGTTCTATATATTATATCTATATTTTATCAATTTATATATTGATAAAATATAATATATATTTATATTTTAATCATTATTTACCTATTACAGTCCCACATTATTTGACACATTAAGGATACAGTTCATGCTAAGGATCTGTCATGAAACTGTTATCAATAAACATTGACTTTCCTTGAGTTCTTTAATGATTCTTGCCTTGGATTCTACTTTTCCCTCTGAATGTTAATATTGACACATCTGGTTTTGTTTTGCATTTGTCTGATTCACCTTTGTTTATTCTTTTACTTTTAACACTTCTGAATCACTTAGTTTTTTCACATGTCTTCTAGTAAGTGTGTTGTTTATTCATAGTTGCTCCTTTTGCAGAGGAGAAAGCTGGTTTTCTCTCTTTGGAGATAAACAACTTTTTTAAAAAAAGTGTCCAGATGCTTATAAGATGCATTTTTTTTTCCTTGTAAAACCTGTGGAGGTTAAAAAGAAACCCCATCTTTTGGATATGTTTAGGAATTAGTCCCTTGAAGGTCACTGTAGTCTAGTAACCCAGGAGCCTTTTCTACCGGCAGACTTAGGTCTTTGTCCATCTCAGGAAGACTTTCTTCCTTATATCTTTGTTTCTTAACTTCTTTTCCATTTGTTCCACCTTTTCTTTGGGTGGAACAATTTCATCTTATTTATAGTGCAGCTTTAATTTATTCTTTTGTTTCCCGTTTCCATTTCCATGTGTTATAGACAAACTCTACTTCCCCTGTCATGGCACTTGTCCACCCTCCCAAGTGCCACCTGCTGAACTGCTGCCCTGGGACTTGTATGTTTTCCCCACTGGGCTCTGCTCTGCACCTTGCAGGACCCACCCTATCTTCTGTGCTGTTGTTATCTCCAGTACCCAGAACATGGTCGTCATCTTTTAAACCTTGCAGTGGACAGAGCTAGAAAAATATATCATGATTTTATACTCATATTTTCAATTCAAATTTTTGAGTTTTTCTTAACTTCTTTTAATTATCTGCTTCTCTTTTTACTTAAATGAAAATCTTGGGTCCTTTTTAGTCAGATATAATTGCTTCTTTTGTATTTATACTTTCAAAACAATAATATAAACATACTATTACTAATAAAGTGATTACTGAAAGCAACTTGAAAATCCTGAGCAGATTTAAAAAAAATTTTTGTCCTTAGGGTGCATTCCATTAGGGATGTATAATCAAACTGCTGTGTTTTAAAGTCCCCTGAAATAATTATTTTTGTAGTTTTGCCAACAACTTGATATATAATTAAGCTCATTTGTTTCATCTTGGTCTTGTTTTTTTAACAATTGCCTTTTAAATTTAATTTTGTTTTATAGTTAGGCAAAACATTTACATGTTACAAAGTAAAAACAAAAATGCAGTACACTAAAAGAAGTCTGGCCTCTCACCTTACCCCTTCCATCCTGTTCCCTCTTTTCCTTTTTAAAAATGTGTATATGACTTTTTGCAAGTAATGACTCTATAGCATCTTACTATGCTGATGGACAGTGATTTCAATGGGGTTGGTGAGGACTTGATAATACAGGTGAATATTGAAACCACAATGTTGCTCATATGAAACCTTCATAAGTTTGTATATCAATGACACCTTAATTAAAAATATATATATATATATAACTTTTCTCTTTTTCTTATGTAAATATAGCATAATATAACACAATGTTCTGTACCCCACTTTTTTTTACAAAACAATAAACCCTTGATATCACTTCATAGTAGTTTAAAGAGCGCTGCGTCATTCCTTTCTCGTGGCTGTAAAGTACTCCATTGTGTGGGTGTCCAGGTTTATTAAAATAGTTCCTTACTAATACATATTTGGGGTGTTTTCAGTTTTTGGTATTACAAATACTCCTGCATTGAATAGCTTTCAGTATATGTCGTTTTATATTGTTGACAATGAATCATTGGGATAGACTCCTAGAGGTCAGATTGCTGAGTCAAAGGTAAATACCTGTGTTATTTTCTGTTGCCAAGATTTCCCTCTATAAGAAGCATATCATCTTACAATTCTCTTAGCCATGTATGAGAGTGCCTGCTTTCCTATAGTCCCACCAACAGAGTAATATTACTAAACGTTTGGATGTTTGCCAATTTGATAGGCAAATAATGGTATCACAATATAGGTTTAATTTGCATTTTTAATGTTTCAGATACTTAAGTAATATTTGCATTTTTTGTGTGAACTGTCATATCTCTTTCCTATTTTTCTATGAAGTGTGGCAAAAGACTTTTTAAGGATGCAAAGGACTGGACCACATCTTATTCTTTGTTGTAAAGATAAGGACTAGCTGGATAATACTTACAAATCGGGTACAAAGAACAAAAAGAGCATTAGCTAGGTGGGATAAGGGGCTAGCTAAAGTTAAATCAATACCTAATCTGTATTTCGTCACCATTAAATTGAATTCTTGGCTAGTTTGTACAAAACTCTCCTGAAATCATTTAAAAGATTGGTCTTATCACCTATGAAACATAACCTCTAACCTTGGGACAATTTTAATGACAATGGTCATTTCACTATGTGCGTCATAAGAAATTGAAATTCCTTGTCAACCTTGTAAGATTTAACCCAAGGATGATATGATCTCACAGATACTGTTGCCATTTGCCAACTGGTGTATACATTTGTATATTTCCTGCTAGTCAGGAAAGTATCTTTATTTAATTTCAGGGTTTTTTTTTTCCTTTGCATAGGTCTATGGAAGTAACATAAAATGATGTTAGCAGATTCATTACTAAATGCCAAAGAAAATTTTTATAATCCCATTAAAAAATCTGTTATGGCATTGTTTGCTACCTTACATTCTTTGGCTCAGCCAATTTTTTTTCAAATGTAATTGTTCTGTCTCTTAATCAATCTGCAGAGAGTCTACTTTAAATTTCCCTGAATTTTGTTCTGTACAAAGCAGACACTATTTTAAATTAACTTCTGCTTCCTATGGTAAATCTTTTTCAAAAGTATGCTCCTCTTACACCACTTGCTTCAGTTTTTTCCCTCTTGCTTTTTATACTGCAGCAGAATTTCATTAACCTTGTGTTCATTTCAAGTCTGTTTAATTCATTTTTGAAATAGGAGGATTTATTTCAGCTTGGTATATTCCACTTAAACGTATGGGTAGATTCTTCTTCATTCTTTATTTAGCTGTATGCTATTATAATGATTGCCTCCTATCTTAACCTGAATGGCTAACCGATATAAATTTTAATTAGTGCTATGATACAGTTGGCAGAAATACCACTGAGATAATTGATAATCCCATTAGGCAGACTAGTTTGATCATTTCAGTGGGGATTTGTGAAGGGACGTTTTAGCACCTTTGTTCCCATCATGTCCTTACTTTAAAGGCAGTTTGTAAATTTTTTGGCAATTTTTAGGTGAAGCTAATTCATTAGTGTTTGAGATAATCACCTGTGCTCTTTGAGTCTAACTTTGACTCTTTTTCCATAATTACCCACAGAATACTTTTCTGAAGCATCTGGTTGCTCATGATTCTATACTAGGTGGTTGAAAATGAAATGATTCCTGCCAATAAAAATATTTAAGTGGATAAACACTACGTTTTACTGAACAAATAAAATCACCGAACACATTAGACTGGACTCTGATTGACCAACTTCTACTTACATTTCTGATCTCTGCTTCTTACTCATTTCCTCTGAAAGGGCTTTCCTGAAGACACCCCATTCGAAACAATTTATTCCCCCTGTTTATACATTTATATGCTCTGTAAGACTCCTGAACTATATTCACAATTGATAGTTATCTATTTATTGATCATTTCTTTAATGTCTGTGTTGCTCACTAGACTTTAAATGCCAACAGAAGTAGAATTTTGTCTTGCTTATTTTGTTCTCTATTCTAGGGCCCACTGTCTAGCACAGTCCTGATGTTCAATAAGTGCTATTTGAATAAACAGATGAATACAAGATACAAATATTAAATCACATTCTACAAATTAGAGATAAAGAGTAAAGGGACATATTTAGGGTGGAGGGATTGGATTTGGGCTGGAGAGGTGAGGAGCTTGAAATAGTGGGTAGAGCATTAGATTTAGAGTCAGATGGGTTTAAGTCTTGATCCTGTTACTCAGCAATTGTGTGACTTTAATACAAACACCTTCCCTCTCTGAATCTCATTTTCTGCATTTATAAAATGAATGGGGAAAAATTAAACACTATAAAATTTTCTTATAATTCTAGTAATCCTTGATATTCTTAACTTCTGTTTCCTCATCTCTAAAAGGAAGGTAATAATAGAACCTATCTCACAGAGTTTATTGTGAATATTAAATGAGATAATGTGTATTGGTTTTTTTTCCTTCTACTCCTTTTCTCACTAAGCAGTTTTCAAAATTCCTTTGAGGCTCTTTGCATTACTGCAGCAGTTTTATCTTTGGATAGCTCCACCACATCATGAGAGGTCCCAAGAAACTTCTAGAACAGTGTTTGTCAGATAGGAGGCACCCAATTGTGGAATGCATTCTCCTTTTTTAGTAGGCTCCGATGGCATGTAGGAGCATCAGACAGGGAAAAAGAAATACCCTTATTTATACTCCTCTCTCCATAGTTTGAACATGAAAGGGACCCAGTATTGGCCTAATTCTGAATGGTGCTTTCTAATCTCTAAATTGTGGTTCTCTTCTTCCTTCATTTAGCATAGATGTACTTGTTTTCCCTCATGGTCCAAATGTATTCACTGGCCACTAAGTTGTTTTTTCAGGGAAAATAAAAATGCTTTTTTTTCCCCCATGGAGGCAGCAAATTTCCCTGTTTTCATGTTGCCAGGTGCTGGCCATATTAGAGAGCATTTAGCAGATGAAAATCTGTCTTTTGCAGGCGGGAGAACAAGGAAACCCAGAGGGATGGAGCATCTGTTTCCTTGGCTTTCTTACGGAGCTTCCATATCAGAAAGAAAATCACCCAAGAGAGCCGTCTCTTCCCAGCTCTGCCGAGGCCTGGTGGGACAGCACTGAGGGTGTTTCCTTGGGCAGGAAACCACCAGATGTGACAGAAGCAGCTATAATGGGGGACTGACTGCAAGGAGCATGGAGCCCTCCTTCTCTGAGCCTCACCCATTCCAGGGATCTCTCCCCCACCTAAAGCTCATGCGTGCATTCAACAGGGAATAATAGCCCCTATTTGGCACCAAGAATTATGGAAGGCAGTATCTTAATAGAAATTCTAAAGAAGTAGAAGAAAAATGAGCACTTCATGTGAGGAAACTCCAAATATTGCCAAGAAACTATGAAATTGGAATCAAGTTAAGTTGTGGGAGTTGCATAGCAAGCGCTGGCAGAGACCAAGAGAAGGGAAAGTAAGTGTGAACTGGTGTTGGCAAGGACAGCTTCATTATAGAAACAGGTAGAGTGGGCATCGGTAGCAAGAACAAGCATTTTAGGTAGCAAGAAAAGAGTTACTGCGTATAGCTTTGTTAAAATAAACTGTTGTGTTTCAATGTGATTTTAAACATTCTTGAGGAAATGTAATTCTGCCTCCTTTAAGACAGGTAAAGCTGAAATAGTTGTTACAAACTGCAAAGTCTCTGGTCGGGACAGCAATGACCTCTTCAAAGGAAACTAAAACATTGATTTAAAAAGGAAGGCCCTTGGGGAGGGGCTACACAAAGTGAATGCCTTGGCATTTTATACAGTTGTCATTTGTTTAGTAACCTTTTTTGGCCTGGGACAACAACAAATAGTTATGTAGAAAGAAATGTGGTATGGGACTCTGTTTTGGATCTTATTTCGAAGGTGGACTAAGGAATGAGTTGAAGAGTTAAGGAGATGCCCTCTCACTCAGAGGAGCAGGAAATTAGCGAGCGGGCTCACATATATCAAGCACTTGTCATGTGTCAAACACTGTGCGGGGTGTCTTGTACACGCTATCTTATTTAACGTTCCCAACAGTCCTGTGGAGATAGCCTTCCAGGGCAGTGGACCTCTGCTGTCAGATCCAAGGTATTGCCATTCGACTCAGATTTGCAGGTTTAGCACCTGGTAAGGTGAGAACCTGGTAAGGGGATGCCAAGAAGGTGAAATGGTACATTGTACAGGTACCAAATATATAGGTTTCCGTTTCTTTTCTCTTTCTCCTGCTGTTAAACAATGGACTGTGCAATTAGCTGGGAGTCAATAAGCACAGTTGCCTTCTCAGTGAAGAAGAGAAAGGTTAATTTCTCCATATTTGATTCTGTACATTTGGGAAAGGAATTGGGGAGTGGAAGCTGATGCTCTGAAGCTCTTGAAAGTCTTGCTGAGAACACCTATAAGTTGTTTTGCCAACATTCATTCTTTTATTCATTTACTGTCTTGCTTAACAGATATTAGCTGAGCACCTGTCCTGTGCCAGGCATGATGTAAGCTACTGGATTTGTGACAGTTTGACACAGTTCCTGACCCAGAGGATCTCAGAGATGAATAACAATGCAGTAAGGTACTTTGATGAACAAAAGAAGGAACAGGAGTGTCTTGCTAATGGGTTTCAGCCCCAGGCAAGTTCGCTATGGATTCAATGTGACCAAAGAAATTGACAGCAAAACGTTCTTGGAGTGAAGGGGTTACACCCAACTTTATTTCCAGGTGGCAGGTCAGTCACTAAAATCCCGTTCCCTCAGAGCGAATCTGTATGCAGCAAGCCAGTCTCTGCCTCTGGGCCCCTCTGTCTGCACAGCCGTCCTCTGGGCCCCTCTGTACAGTCATCCTGCACAGCCGTCCTCTGGGCCTCTGTCCTCTGCTCTGCTCTCCTTCAGCCTTGCAGCCATACCACCGTGTTACACACAATGGGCGGAGCTCTTTATATGTAGTCAACAGCCACGTATTGCCCACAGGTGTGCAGTGAGCTAAACAACAAGGGCCAGGTGAGAATCCTGGCCACAGGAACTCTCATTTTATCCACAAGGAGACAGAAGACGGGCTCAGCCCAGTCTGAGCGTTTAGTGGCATCTCAACCTTACAAATAACAATTCTAATGATGTGAAAATATGGGCACAATTAAATTTTCTGTCATGCCCTATTTCCTTTCTCAGCACTCCATCACCCCAGGCAGTATTATTTGAATGTCTAAGATATTTCAAGAGCAAGGTCATTTGTTGGCATTTATGTGTCAAAGGTTCAGATAGTAGCAGTAGAAGCAAGATCTTTAAGAAAGCTAATGGCCACCACGTGCAGAGATAGTGTTAAAAGAATTCTGCTCAGATAGCTTATCTTCAGAGATCAGTGCCCAAGAGTGGCCAAAAAGAATATTAAATCCAAGAGGTAAATTCCTATGGCTGATGGATATGGTGGCAGACTGCATCCTGCTGGGAAAACCAACACCAGCTAGCTGGAAGAGAGAGCGTTAAGGTTTGTGATATCACTTGGGCACACTGCAGAGGGTAGAAAATTTGGGCCTCAAGTGCCTTCTCTGTAGTGGGTGTCTTGTGCTAGTAAAGGTAACAGTTCCTAAGACAAACAAGTAAATGTGTATTGATTGCTTACTGTGCTGTTTCCACATGTAAACTCACAATAATCCTGAGAGGGAGGAATCAACAGTTCAATTTTTACAGATAAGAGCATGGGACACAGAGAGCTTAAGTAGCTTACTCAGGTCACACAGCTATTAGGTGCCAGAGCCAAGATTCAAATTCAGCTCCAAATTCCAATTGGCAATGATGAAGAAGTCATATTCAAAGACAAGCAAATGTGTGGGAGGGTGGACCTGTTTACACACAGAAAGTGTTTGATTTCATTCTTCTGCTTTCCTTGGCTCTGGAGAAGTGCCTTGGGTGACAGCTTGTGGGTGCTTAGGGTTAATCACTGTATTACATAGCCATAAATTCCCTTTACAAAGAGCTGTCTCCATGCATTTGCCACTTTTGTCAATCCCTTCTAGGCAGTAACTAATCAGGCCTCGAACGTAGTAGCCGAGACCAGAGCCAAACAGAAACTTGTCAAACTGTTTTGACTGTCTTAGCATGACTGAAGCACGTTTGTGGTGAAAACATTTTGAAAATATTCACAACCATTGAAGCACCAGTCCGTGTGTTTGCCAGCCCTCCTTACTCCCACTCCCATACCTATACTGCCAGCATGTTTTGGGGCTGCTGTAGAAAACCGTGTTCCTGGAGTGGAAAATGTTTTAAAGAGAAGGCTGTGCATGAAAGTGACTCACTGAGAGCCAATTAGGAGGCTTCTGCTGCGAGTCTGTCCTGGACTTACAGCAGAGCTGCAAACCCAGAGGAATCTGGCCAGGCTGAAACAGTCCCCAAAATGGCCCTGGAAATAAGCTTTTGTGGGGGAAAAAGCCCAAACTGGTAGGTAGAAAGTTGGTTGGTTAGTTTTTGCTTGTTCTAAGTAGAAAAGAAGGGGCAGTGAAAAGGGGATTTCATGATTTCTTTCCTCTGTTTCCATCTTTCTCTTTCCAGATGGAATTTTTATTTGCTTTTGTATAGAGGACCATTCCTCCGTGATGCCTGCACATACATGCACAGCCTTACTTAGGGCTTCCTCATAGGGTGACAGATGAATACCCACTCCAAACACATGCTCACTTTATGCGTGATACTGTCAAGAATTTGTCACAGTCACAATGACTTCTGATTAAGAATGATCTTCTCTATATTATAAATCATAATCCTGGAACATTAATCCTGGTCATCACTCTACACAAGGAACAGAGCAAGATATTTGGGAGAGGTCAATTGACTCTTTCGGAAGAGGGAATCCTTTGGCTTTAATAACAGAAATACTACTGATGATGTCATTCTTAACTCTGTAGCCCCAGTAAAATTCAGGCTGGCATTTCTTCAGAGAAGTTTTTGTAGAGAAGGAACTCCATAACAGTGTTTCTCAATTATTTTCTTGGCATGGCAGACAGAATAATATTATTTTCAGAAAGAGTAAAAAGAAAAGGTTTTCTCACTGCCAGAGTTGAACAGTCCAGGTGTCTGGCTGCCCCAGGTCCCTGCTGGTCTGCTGAGTGTGGAAGGTGGTCAGTCTCTCAGCACACCTGTCACTCCTGCACGTGGGTTGATAAAGGTCTCTGACCTAGACAGCAGCTGACAAAGATCAGCTTCCTGACTGAGACCCAGTTTTCTGTGGGCTTAGGATGTGCTTAAATCTTCATGCATCTTAAAATCTCTTACAGATAATCTTTCATAAGTTGAAAATGCCTTCAATTTACTAAGTTTAGCTGAAATGGTTATGTCTTTTGTTCCCTTTAAGTGCTATGTTTTTTGGTATCTGGAAGGTGTTTGAGGACCCTGTGTAAATAATTTCTTACCCTAATAAAGATAATGCTCTGAGCTCCCATTCTATCAGAAGGGTCGTTTCCCCTAATGCAGCCATTCTTTCTCTGTCTAAGGCACTCATGAGACACTGAGAGGCATGGGAATCCAGTCGGTTAAAATAGATGAATCAGCTAGTCTTTGCTCATGCTGTCTCCTCTGGCAAAAGCTTCTTTTCTCCTTTTCTCCATCCTGGAAATAGCTACTGCAAACTTTGGCCCTACCTCCTCTAAGAAACTTTCTCTAAGCTCTACTGTGCTTTCTGTGTGCTATCATAGCATCTGCTGAGGTCTGTCTACTCTATCATAGCATTGATCACACCATGTAGTTAGAAGTGTTTCACTGATGCCCTGTGCCCTGTGGGCTCCCAAGAGACAGGGAGTCTCAGGACTGGCTGTCTGGTGACTGGCTCAGGGAGAAAACGTTTGTGAACAAAACCATGAAAATGTGCCCTGACCCATATGGAGATCAAAGTTCACAACTTTTGACTTATTTATTGTACATGCCAACTGCAAATGAGAATCCTGACCACCGTATAGTGAGCGCTTCTTGCGTGCCAGGTGCTTTACACATGTTATGTTACATAATTCTCCTGACAAGATGAGATGGATGTTACTCGCTCCATCTTACAAGCTCGGGAGAAGGTGTGTTAAATAACTTGCCAAAGGGAAGTGGCCAAGCCAAGGTTTTAAACCCAGCTCTGGCAGCCTGCATGTGGGTTGCTTTTATTCACAGAACCTCAGTATTTTTTTCCAAGTTGTCCATTCCTAAATGGTCCATTGGTACAGAGAAGACCCTTTGAACAAGAAAGAGATGTCTATACATTGTGGTTTGGTATTTTGGGGCCACTGACATTTCTGGTTTCTATCATTTTGGAAGCTGCTTGGCCTGCACACATTCTATGACTGTGGCATTATCAAGTGAGATCAGCTCATGTCCATGATTTTGAAAAATGAGATTCCATGAGTGATGTTACCCAGAAACTCAAAAAAGAAAAGACAACTTTGAGTTTTAAACTATTATCACTATAAACTGTTATTATTGGAGTATTTCCATTTCTATCTCTTTCTCTCTCAGGAGACTGCTTTAAGTGCAACATTCAGGATGTGTTATTGAAATATGGGTAATAGCTTTCAAAAACAACCTGCTGTTATTACTGTTATTATTCTGGGAATTATTAATGCTTACCATAATGGTGTCAGTTTAAATTTGAATGGTGAATTAATGATGGTAACCCCATGATAACAGGCTGCCTGTTGTGCTTTATACATGGACATTGTTAATACATTTGTCCAAGGCTGCAGTGAACTAGGCCCATGGAATCCTAAGATTATGTGAGCTGATGGCTTCTCCAAATTGTCAAACTATGTGGGTGACTTACTTGCTGGTTTGTAGGCTGATGATAGTGATGTTGAGGTTTATGGGTTTGCTTCCCAACCCAGGCCATTTGCCAGGCTGGGTTCTAAAGCTCAGGTAGGCTTCCAAATTCCTACCAGCCAGGGAGCACATGGGGCCCCATGGGTTTCTTTAAGGAGAAGGATTGTAGAGGTTGTGGAGGCTGGGAGTACATAAGGCTCAGTTCAACTAAAACCTGCACACATCAACACACGCACTGCACAACTCTTCCTGAATTCCTACCATATGTAAAACCCTATGTTTGTGAAAAATTTACAGATAAAAACATGTAGTTTATAATCAAATCCATGAGAATAATCAAATAGCTTATAATGAAGTCCAAGAGAAAGATCTAGATCTAAATAATTATAAGGTAGACTATTGAAAACTCTGTAATGAAGACAAAAGAAATTAGGTGCTATGGGAATATGAGTGACAGAGAGAAATTTCCACTGAGGCTTTTAAAGATGGCATGTGGTTGATGTGGGCCTTTAGGAAGCTTAAAGGATGAGTGTGCATTTGGAACATGGTTTTCTTGGAAGGAAGAGGGACTTGTGTGGGATAGCCTAAGCAGAAAGAATAACTTAAACATATAAATTCTGTCATAAAGGTCAGATCAGCTTTGTGAAATGCCAAAGGAATAATATTAATTTTAGAAGGGGATTGAATTGGTAAAACTTTGAAGGCAAGATGGCTGGGGTAAGGCATTTGAAATTTTAAGTGTGTTACTGTTTGAGTCTATGCGTACTGCTAGACCTGGGAGTGGCTTTGTGAGGTGTAAGATATTGGGTCTAGCTGAAGGATGGAGTAGAGCAGGTTGAGGCTTAAATTACTGAGCCTTATTTGGTATTTAGTATTCTAGTTTGGACAAGCACTAATAATGGCTACAACTGATGGTTAAATGAATCAGTAAATATAAAATCATTTAGAACAGCACCCAGCCCATAGCAAGTGCTAATTAAGAATTATGGGTATTTTGTGGGCCGATGCTTTCTAAGTTCTTGCAATGCTTTAGTTAAAGCACTTCTCAGTCTCCTCCTCTGAGAAGAAAGGGAAATGGATATTTTTACCTCTAATTTCATTTTTTACATTTATTACTTTATTCAACAAAGACCCAATGAGTGCCTGTTTTGTACCAGGCACTCTGTTAGGTGTAGCAAATATGAGAGTGAAATAACAAGTATGATCCCTTCTCTTATGGACCTCACAGTTTTGATGGAAGACACAGGCAGGTAACCAAATAATTCCAGTTCAGTGAGATCACTGTTGTGGTAAGGTAAGCACAGGGCTCTGTGGAAGCACACACGATGGGCAGCATGCCCAGGCTTGGGTGGTGAGAGAAGATGACTTCCCCAAAGGGGTGACATCTCAGCTGACATCTTCCTTCCAGGTTCCTCCCAGTGGGAACATGGTTGCTTACAGCTGCCCCATTCTTTGATACCAGGATTGAATCCATGGTTTAATTATTCTTTCACCCACTTTTCCTTATAGTTGCTGAGTCCAGAGATGTCCTGTGCATTGAAAAGAGAGTTCAGAGATTTCCTATGGCCTCATAGCCAGTTCTACCTTGGCACTACCCTTTATTAGGGGAGGTTAGGGAAATTTTGGGGTGAAATGATCCTGAAGCCAGAGATACATTCCCTGCCTCTCATGGCACAAAACCAGATTAGGCAGTATATCAAGATTTGTGTTCTCTGACCTTGTCCTGAGGGAGGAACCATCTCTAATGGGCAATGGAACCTCAGCTCCCTCACAGTGATTAAACATTCCTTTGATGTTTTCTTGGCAAAAATCACAACAGTAAATTACATCCTGTCTGTCTGGCCTGCATATAGTGGTTTGGAATGAGAAACTGTATTTTCCTTGTCTGGTTCATAATATTTAAAATTCTTACCATCGGCCACGAGAGGCCTTAGACTAGTGGGGTGATATAAGGAATTGAATCTTAGATCAGGCTCTTAATGTCACACCTTGGGCAAGTCACTGATTTCTCTGAGGTTCAGTTCTCTTGTCACTAATTGTGAATAATAACACTCCTTATGTCGCAGTACTCCCTATGTTGTACAATTGAGAGGAGAGAACTTTGTGTCTGAAACACATCAGCACTCTATAAATGACAGCTTATTTTCCACTGGCTTTCCTTTGCATCACTGATGGCCATATGGCTGTACAGCTGTGTTACATGTAATGGTGAACATACTATTTTCAGCCGCAGATACATTAGGCCACAGTAGCTGCTCAATTAATACTTCTTTTATTACCATGGTTTAATTGAGCAGATTTTCTGACAAACAGAAGAGGGTTGGACCATAAGGCAGAAGAAGTACCAGTCTTGTCTACTGACACTTCCCTTCTCTTTTCACCCTATTATATAGGGCCTGGCAAATTTTACGCATTCAGTACATATTTGTTGAACAATTGAACAGGTGACTGAATAAATAAATGAATGCATCAGTGACTGACAGACAAGCTTTGATGACAATGGAAGCTGGCTGGAACATGAAGTGGTGACTGGTAATGGCATGGCTGTATGCAAGGAGAGACATCAAACCCCTGGGAACTACAAGCGTAGAGGGAGGGGTAGACATTACCACAGGTGAATGCCATGTGCCTTACCATTTTATCCTGCAATGGGCCAAACTGATAAGTAGGGGCTTGAAATGATTCACTTGGATCATGAAGTGGACCCCAATTAATCAAGCTGACTGGCTTGGGATGCCATTTGAAAATTTTTTTCAGTATTATAGGAATTTAACTGACAAGTAATGTTGAGGTAACAAAGAAATAAATTTACGGGAACAAAATAACTTTTGAAAAATATGCAGTGGAAACCCTCTTACACTCCTGGAAGGTACGTAAATGGATACAATCACTCTGGAAAGCAATTTGGCATTATTTGGTAAAGCTGGAGATGTGCATATACCCTACAGTCCAGAAATTCCATGCCTAGGTTTATACCCTAAAAAAATCTTGAACATGAGTGTTAGGAAACATGCTCACAGCAGTATCATTTGTAATAGCAAAAAGGTAGAGACAAACTGAATGTGCACCTAAAGAGAAGCTATAAACTTGTGGCATATAAATACAATAGGGTACACACAGAACTACAAATAATCCAATTAGAGCAATGCTCATCAACACAGATGAAATTCAAAATCCACAATATTGAATGAATGAAAGAACAGAATTTATGGAAAAATACTTATAGTGTGATACCATAAAACATAAAACAGCATTATATATTGTTTGTGGATATATTTGTATAAAGAATAGTATAAAACATGCATGGAAATAGCAAACACCAAATTTATGATAGTGTTTAATTCTGGGGAGGAAAGGGGGAATAGGAGCAGGAGGAGATGCGCTGGACGGGTGGCTTCATTTATGTCTGTGATGTTTTATTTCATAAACTGAGTGGTGGATAGGAAAGTGTTTGAATTATTTGTTTTGCCTTTTGCAGTTCTTAAATAAGTAAACATAAATTTAGAAACTGTATGCCCAGGGCATTCTCTGGAAATCTGGCAACTAGAATTTCCGTGCATAGCCTGTTTTGCTTGTGGTCCATGCTTTCAAAATACCAAGCAAAAGTGGGAGGTCCTGCTGACTCCACATTTTACAATGTACAGAACCAGGTGCTTTCGTGATGAGGTCTGAAGCAAAAAAATAACTTCATTACAGCAAGATTGTTTTGGACAGCAAAGACTCCAACCCATATTTAAATGGACTTTGCATGGTTCTAAGTACAGTTCTGTTGCATTTGATTTGTGGTCATATGAAAATTGCCCTATTTTCTTTTCTCAATGACAGCAAATGCGAGAATAAATGAACAATTTAGGAAATTAAATTTTCATCTAAATTGTTTCCATCAAGCCCAGCACCTCTTGTACCCAGATAAAAGTGATTTCTGAGAAAAGTAAAGCTTAGTTGGGATATTTCATCATTGTATTAACGCCCCAGTTCTTCTGAAAATTAAGTGCATTATGAGAAAAGCCAGAGTCCCATTCCTGAGAACTTAGGGACTCATACATCTCTAGCTTAAGGCAGCTTTACCAATGCTAAGAAGATCTTAATGCACTTGGCTCAGAGGACTCATTCTCTGGTAGAACAGGATAAAGGGGGGCCCTTTTCTAATTCCGTAAGAAGTTCACATAAAGCATTTGCAACTATGTGAAAGCTTGGCTTTTGGTCTATTGATCACTTTGGCTGAACACCTAATGTTTGCAACTGCCATTAGTAATTTATTATAATTAGTTCCACCAAAGCAGCTTTCCATCATTAGAAATAACTTGCATGTGAACATGGCCTAAATAAATATCTAAATTGCCTTCCAATTAAAATGTACATTATGCATGTTATGTCATTGGAGATGTTTTCTCCTTAGTTATTGTACAATAAATCAGTAGAAAAATTCCTATAGTGCTGAGGCGGAACCTGGTGATTAATTACCTGTTGACAATGAAAAATGCGAATGAAAGAGAAAGTAATGGAGTCTTTTGCTCTTGGAAGATTTGTCTGGCCATCCTACTTACTCTGAACAGGATTGACATTCTTCATTGATTGTGGGCTTGATTAGACGGGGCAAATGCTGGCCTGAAGGCCAGTCTGACATCACACTCATTTTATTTCCCTAACTTATAGAATGTTGTCAAATGTCTGACCTGAAGAGCTCACATAACTTGGCCATTAGTTCTTCCGTTCTTAAACAGAACCAAATCTATAGATGCTTTGACACTTTGGGGCATAGGTTTTGGTGCAATGAGGATAATTATTTTCCTTTAGTACTGATAACTGCGTGTGTGGGTGAAGGTTTATGGATGTGTGGATGGTAAGGGTCCCCATCAGCTTTACTCTTGATGTTATTGGCAGCACAAAATCTACTCTCTCTGCAAGGGAATCATTGTGGAAGCCAGTAGATTAGTAATACATGATCTTTGAAATACTTTTCTGGAAGGATAGAAAGAACAGGAGAGGTCCTAGGAATCCTGCAGAAAGTTTTCTTGTCGAGTCCCAACCCTGCAGAAGGTAAACAATTTGAGGTTATCGATTTGTTTAATTCACCACTGTATCTCCTGCTCCTGGTAGAGTATATACAGGAGGTGCTCAATAAATGCTGAATGAAGAAAGGAAGGAAGAAAATGCAGAAAAATGACCAAGTGAGCTGACTTAGTTGAATGGCTTTGGGTCCAATAGACCCATCATTCTCATTTACAAAATGTGTGGGATGTACCTTCCTGCATATAGTGCTGGGACGAACGCTGTTATAACTGAGCTACAAAACCCACTAAGACTTTAGAATGCTAAGTGGGAGAGGAAAATAATCCAGGAGAGAACGTGGTCAAGGCTGTGGAACTAAATCAGTTTAGCAATAGTTTCTAAAAGAGCAAACTAGCAGTTAATATCATAGTATCTATAACAGGGTAGCAAGTTCAGACCTAGCTGGCATAGATACCCAAGGAGAAGGTGGTCTGATATGATTGGACGGTATGTGGGTGCTCATTAGCATAAGTTTTCCAGACAATGGTTAGCTCTCTCTATGTAAACACGGTAGCACTGTGATTCTACAAGTTCCCTTTGATTGAAAGCAAGGAATGAGGATTATGTCCCCACAAGTAAAGGATAATCACAGAGTCAGAGATTCAGGCTCTAGAGTCAGCAGAGGACTGCAATGTGGAAATAGGCAGAGGCAGAATCCCAGTTATGTATACCAGCTAAACCTAGCAGGAAGCAGGAAGGAGGTTGAGGCACATGGAGTATGTGCTAACAGCCTGGCTGGTATCAAGCTGAGGACAGACAAAATAATTCAAAATTTTCTCCACTGGTAGGCACAAGGACTGGATGCACCTAAGTCTGCAATTTTAAAGGTCTGAAACCTGGACAGCAGGGAGGCATGGAGAAAGTAGAGGCCGAAGGGTCTTATAAACAGAAAATTGGTTAAAAATAGTCTCTGACTCTTGAGGAAATGTTTACTTGTTATTAATACAAAGAATGCACATATAATTTATTGTATATATAATCCTGAATAAATATTCCTGAATAAATAGTGAGAGACTTTACTATCAATCAGTTTTTCTTACATGAGAACCAAAGGAAGTGAATTTCAGGTGGTGGTTCAGCAAACATGAATTGTGCACCTGCTACGTGCCAGACATTTTCTCGTGTGCTAGGGATACAGCAGTGAACAAAACGTGTACAATTGCTGTCCTTACAGAGCTTACAGTCTAGTGTGAGGCCCTGCAGGTAGTTATGGGCTACACATGGTCAACTAGAACTTAAAGAATTCAGCTTCTGGACTGGATTATTCATCTCTCAGAGGCTTTGGAAAACTTTGTGGAGTGAGACTCTTTTAGGGGAGGTGAAATAGCAGTGTTTAGGTGCATGGACTCTGCAGCTAGACTGAGTTCAAAGCTTTATGTGTTAGGGTCTTACCAAGAAAACAGAAACTAGTCTAGAACTTTCAGGTAACTGGAACTGAATATAGGGGATAGGTTAAATAAGTAATGGACTTGTTGGGAAATCAAATGGGATGGTGAGGACAGTGAGACATTGGTACCAACAGGAAACTGCTTTCACTTCTGGGGCTAGATGGGCAATGGGAGGAGGTGGTGTTATCAGAACCTTGAAGCCAGGCTGTCTGGTTGAAGCTAAAACCTAGGCAGGGGTCGCCAGACAGACCTTAGGCTAGAGAGGGAGTCCATGTGCTGTTGGAGGAGATACAGCTGCTTCTACAGATGCTATAGGAGGAAGAGAGAGAGGGAGGAGAAGAGAGACAGACAGACAGACAGACAAATAGACTGGCTTTTTCACAATTCTCACTGTACAATTTTCTTCCTACAAGTGCCTTCCATTGACCAAACCTACTCAGAAGCCAGAGGACAGGGGAACCTGGGAATGTAGTTGTCTGTGAGGCATAGCAGAGCCAGGGAATGGAAGGAGAGGAGTGGATTTGAAGCAGTTAATGACTACACAAGCCAAAGTCCATCACTGACTAACTTTGATTATGGGTAAATATTCCTGTGGCTCAGTTTCTCCACCTATGAAGTTGGGATTTCAAAACAGCTCCTCCCCACAGGGCATTCCTGAGCATCAGATTAGTTGATACACGTGAAGTGTTTGGAACAGTGTTTGGCAGATAGTAAGCCCACTAGAACTTATTACAAGATATGATAAGGTACTAATAAGACCTGTTATTATTGTTTTTCTCATTTAAAATATTACCAGCTCATTGTGTTCAATAAAGGCCTCATAATCATGGGAGCTCACAGTTCAAGTGTGTCAGCAAATGCAAAGTGTAAATTGATGAGTCTCACTGTTCTGATCCATGTCATCCTTCCATAAAAGCTATCCCATAAACCTAAGCAGTGTTTGGGCCAGAATTTAGGGAAGCTCATGAATCTCTTGATTGGCCTGGCCCCTGCCAGCACGCTCAGCAAGACACACTCAATGATGACCTGCTGTGCTGAGTTAGAATGGCTGCATCAAACTGAAAATAAGAAACACAGGGAAATGTTATTTTGAATTTGTCCCAAAAACAAGTGCCCTCCTGCCTTTTCGGCAAATATACACATTTGTCCTTAATCCTCCTTTAAAATTGCCATCATCAAAGTTCTGGAATCAGAAACGAAAGCTGGTGGTAAAAGGGAAAATGCAAATAAGATGGAGATAGGAGCAAAAACAGTAATTCATAGAAAGGAGATAGAGTTCATTTGGTTTATAGATACCTAAAAAATTATAGCAGATCATTTAAGGGTAAAAAGGACATAAAATGTTCAATCAATGAAGGTAGTTATTAGATTAATGTGTCCTTCTGTATAAAAATGGATGAACCTATCAGATGGCATATGAATGACAAGATGAGGGAAAGAAAGCTCCAGGTGGCAGAGTGGTGTTTAATGTTTTAATGCTGTGAGGGACTCAGTGCTTCTGTTGCTCTTTGGCACTGGCTGGGAGACAGATTGGTAGCAGTCTAGCAGGTATTTTATATCCCTAATTTCCTTATGGTGAGCCCATTGGATTACTGAACTTGGAGAAAATTCCAGTATCTTTGAAATAAATGATTGTTCATCAAGACCTGGCAGGTATATTTTTGTAAATGCATTTCAAAATGCTTGTTCTTTAAGATAAAATTGTGGCATTGGTGAAGATGTTCACTATTTCTGTGTGTTTTTGCCATTGGGTAGAACTGGTAAGAGCAGCACTTTGCCGGCAGTGTAAACAGCAGTACCGGGCCAGTCATTTTACCAAATTAAGCCTTTGGCTTGGCTTTGGGATTCCTGATTCAGATGTTTCAGACAGAGACTTCTTGGGGCATGAATTATGTGGGTGAATGTCCCGTGCTCTGCATCACTTTCTATGACCAAACTTGACTGAGGTATTTATGCGATTGTATGTGTTTTTTTTGTGAAGGTATTATTGATATACACTTTTATGAAGGTTTCACATGAAAAAAAAATGTGGTTACTACATTTACCCATATTATCAAGTCCCCAAATTCAGTCACTGTCCATCAGTGTAGTAAGATGCCACAGATTCACTGTTTGCCTTCTCTGTGCTACACTGTTTTCCCCTTGATCCCACATGACATGTCTACTAAACATAATACCCCACGATCCCACCCTCCCCACTCGCCCTCCCACACCCCTCCCCTTTGGTAACCACTAGTTCCTTCTTGGAGTCTGTGAGTCTGCTGGTATTTTGTTCCTTCAGTTTCGCTTAGTTGTTATACTCCACAAAGGAGGGAAATCATTTCCCACTTGTCTTTCTCTGCCTGGCTTATTTCACTGAGCATAATATCCTCCAGCTCCATCCATGTTGTTGCAAATGGAAGGGTTTTCTTCCTTCTTGTGGCTGAATAGTATTCCATTGTGTATATGTACCACCTCTTCTTTATTCATTCATCTACTGATGGACACTTAGGTTGCTTCCATATCCTGGCTATTGTAAAAAGTGCTGCAATAAACATACAGGTGCATATGTCTTTTTGAATCTGAGAAGTTGTATTCTTTGGGTAAATTCCAAGGAGTGGGATTCCTGGGTCAAATGGTATTTCTATTTTTAGTTTTTTGAGGAACCTCCATATTACTTTCCACAATGGTTGAACTAGCTTACATTCCCACCAGCAGTGTAGGAGGGTTCCCCTTTCTCCACATCCTCACCAGCATTTGTTGTTCTTAGTCTTTTGGATGCTGGCCATCCTTACTGGTGTGAGGTGATAGCTCATTGTGGTTTTAATTTGCATTTCCCTGATGATTAGTGATGTGGAGCATCTTTTCATGTGTCTATAGGCCATCTGGATTTCTTCTTTGCAGAACTATCTCTTCATATCCTCTGCCCATTTTTTAATCGGGTTATTTCCTTTTTGGGTGTTGAGGCATGTAAATTCTTTATATATTTTGGCTGTTAACCCCTTGTTGGATATCTCATTTACAAATATATTCTCCCATACTGCAGGATGCCTTTTTGTTCTGTTGATGGTGTCCTTTGCCGTACAGAAACTTTTTAGTTTGTTGTAGTCCCATGAGTACATTTTTTATTTTGTTTCCCTTGCTTGAGGAGATGCGTTCAGGAAGAATTCGCTCATGCTTATATTCAGGAGATTTTTGCCTATGTTGTCTTCTAAGAGTTTTATGGTTTCATGACTTACATTTAGGTCTTTGATCCATTTCGAGTTTACCTTTGTGTATGGGGTTAAACAATAATCCAGTTTCATTCTCTTGCATGTAACTGTCCAGTTTTGCCAACACCAGCTGTTGAAGAGGCTGTCATTTCCCCATTGTATGTCCATGGCTCCTTTATCATATATTAATTGACCATATATGGTTGGGTTTATATCAGGGATTTCTAGTCTGTTCCATTGGTCTATGGGTCTGTTCTTGTGCGAGTACCAAATTGTCTTGAGTACTGTGGCTTTGTAGTAGAGCTTGAAGTTGGGGAGCATAATCCCCCCAGTTTTATTCTTCCTTCTCAGGATTGCTTTGGCTATTTGGGGTCTTTTGTGATTCCATAGAATTTTAGAATGATTTTCTCTAGTTCGTTGAAAAATGCTGTTGGTATATTGATAGGAATTGCATTGAATCTGTAGATTTCTTTGGGTAGGATGGCCATTTTGACAATATTAATTCTTCCTATCCATGAACACGGGTTGTGTTTCCATTTATTGTATCTTCTTTAATTTCTCTCACCAGTGTCTTGTAGTTTTCAGAGTATAGGTCTTTTACTTCCTTGGTTAGGTTTATTCCTAGGTATTTCACTCTTTCTGATGCAGTTGTGAATGGAATTGTTTTCCTGATTTCTCTTTCTGCTAGTTCGTCATTTGTGTATAGGAGTGCAACAGATTTCTTTGTATTAATTTTGTATCCTGCAACTTTGCTGAATTGAGATATTAGATCTAGTAGTTTTGGTGTGGATTCTTTAGGGTTTTTCATGTACAACATCAGGTCACCTGCAAACAGTGACAGTTTAACTTCTTTGCTAATCTGGATGCCTTTATTTTCTTTGTGTTTTCTGATTGATGTGGCAAGGACCTCCAGAACTATGTTGCATAAAAGTGGTGAGAGTGGGCATCCTTATCTTGTTCCCTATCTTAAAGGAAAAGCTTTCAGCTTCTCGTTGTTAAGTATGATGTTGACTGTGGGTTTGTCATATATGACCTTTATTATGTTGAGGTACTTGCCCTCTATACCCATTTTGTTGAGAATTTTTATCATGAATGGATGGTGAATTTTTTCAAATGCTTTTTCAGCTTCTATGGAGATGACCATGTGGTTTTTGTACTTCTTTTGTTGTGTAGTAAATGATGTTGATGGATTTTGGAATGTTGAACCATCCTTGCATCCCTGGAAGAAATCCTACTTGATCATGGGGTATGATCCTCTTGCTGTATGTTTGAATTCAGTTTACTAATATTTTGTTGAGTATTTTTGCATCTATGTTCATCAGGGATATTGGTCTGTAGTTTTCTTTTTTTGTGGTGTCTTTGCCTGATTTTGGTATTAGAGTGATGCTGGCCTCATAGAATGAGTTTGGAAGTATTCCCTCTTCTTCTACTCCTTGGAAAACTTTAAGGAGGATGGGTATTAGTTCTTCACTAAAGTTTGATAAAATTCAGTGGTGAAGCCATCTGGTCCAGGCGTTTTGTTCTTAGGTAGGGTTTTGATTACCAGTTCAATTTCATTGCTTGTAATTAGTCTGTTGATATTTTCTGTTTCTTTCTGGGTCAGCCTTGGAAGTTTGTATTTTTCTACAAAGTTGTCCATTTCTTCTAGGTTATCCAGTTTCTTAGCATATTTTTCATAGTATTCTCTAATCATTTTTTGTATTTCTGTGCTGTCCATAGTCATTTTTCCTTTCTCATTTCTGATTCTGTTTATGTGAGTAGACCCTCTTTTTGAGATTGTATGTTTTTATATCAATTTTTACTAGCCTAGGCTGTGGGCATCATGAGAGCAAGAAGTTATCTGTGCTTTTTAGTGTTATATCCCTGGTGTTCAGGTAGTGCCTGTTAAATGCTAGGCTCTCAGGGATTATTTGTTGAATAAATGGATGAAAGTTTCTAGTGGCTAGTAGACATTTCGGTAAGTACTACAGAAAAACAATGTGAGAAATCCGCCAGACATATTCAAGGATATTGTTGTCTCAAAAGGGTGGCAAATATTATATTCCTAGTGGGAGGCTGATTTAGAGAGCTCTGATTGTTTCTAGGTCATATTTGTTATATGACAAATGTCCGAATAGTACTGCTTTGGCTGAAGTGACTAAGTTAAGGGCTGGTTCCTTAGGTTTCCTTGAATGGAACTTCTCACTTCAGCATTCCTAATAGCCAAATTGGATCAAGAGTTAGTCAATAGGCTCTAGCAGTTAGTGTCTTATCATATATGATCTTGGAAATTGATGGTTAACAAGTTGAAAGTTGTCATTCATACCTTTTGAAGGCTGATAAAATTCTATCTTGGTATAGTGTGGTTTTCCAAAGTGTGTGACATAGAACACTAGTTTAATAAGATATTCTGTAAGAGGGAGAAAAAAATTCTGTGATCAAATAACTCTGTGAAGTGCTGTATAATATAGTCCTGTCTTAGAAATTCACAATGTACATTAATTAGCATAGCGAAATATATGACACATTATACAGTGAAGAAACCTATTTTTTTAACTCCACGTTTTTAAAATTGAGTTAAATACAGAAGCTCCCACACCCCCTCATTAACATTTCTACAAGATTATTATTCCATTGACCACACATTAGGAAAATTTAGTAAAATAAAAAGAAGACTGACCTAACTATCAAAAGAATCAAGTTCCTCTCTGGATCTCCTACTTAATAGCTGTGACATCGGTGTTAATCTTCCAGGCGTCATTTTTCCCATTTTCAAAAGGGGATCATACCACATATCCCCAGGTCTAAGACAAAAGTTTAGTTTTCATACCTCAAAGTTTTTGAAATCAGAAGTCTTATGATCCATTTAGCATTTTCTGAGAAAAGTTATAATTAAATTGATAATTCATCTTATAATTTATGGCATGTTAGAGACAAAGAAATACTGTAAAACTTCCCTGCCAACTTCTCATGGTATTGTGAAAATTAAATGGACAAGAAAGCAGCATGTACAAATCCATAACAGTGGATTATTATTAGGCTTGGCTTGTCTGGCTGAAATGGGAGGGACAAGCTACTAGGGTGACACTGCCTTTTAATATCAATCCCTCAAGGAGATGAGAACACCCCAAATCCAGGTATTATAATTGCTTACTTCCATTTTCATTCAGTTGCTTGACTTAATTTAAATGATAGTTCTGCTGTATGTACAGTTATGGCCTCAATTACAAAAACAAAAATAAACCATTTTTAATGTTCAGTAACAATTTCTGGCAAAACAAATAATTCTAAAATGTGTTCTAACTTTGCTATTGAGAGAAATTTGAGATGAAGTGGGTGCTTCTTGGAACCTATCAGGGGAATTAATTCTGCAACAAGCATTTACTGAATGTATGTACCCACTTCTGCATTAAGAGCTGTGAAAAATACAGTTAGCAGGTACTAAGTGGTTGTTTTTAGAATAACTTTTGGATTGGCTCTGTGGTAGGTACTGACTATAATATGGATAAATGAAGGCAGGTCACTACTCTGGAGCAGCTCATAGACTAATGAGGAAGGCAGACTGCTAACCATGTAAGTGTTCTGTTGCATAAATATTTACAAAGCTTAGCTGAAAGACCAAGGAAATGGTTACAGTTAACTAACTCAACTTTGTGGGGTTTGAATGGGACTTGAAGCTCCACAAGATGATGGAATATGGGCTGAGTACTGAAGGATTAGTAAGAGTTGGGCAGAAAGCACGAAATGTAGTGAAGGTGTAAAAAAACTCATGTGCAGAACACAGTTGGGTGGAATTGCATGTGTACCCCATGGTCTCTTCAAAACTTTGTGTTTATCTGGCATGAACATTTCATGGAGTCATAGCAAAAAATGAGTCTGGGAATGAGCCTGGTGACTGTGAAGGGCCACTGCATGCCGTGGTAACATTTTTGGCCTGTACTGTGGGTGGACGTGATGGGGAGCCAGTAGAAGGTTTTGAGTTGGCAGGTAACATGATCAGTTTTGCATTGAAAAAATTACTCTGGTAGCAGCCTGAAGCATAGATTAAAAGGCAGAAAGACTGTTTAGGAGGCTCTGGCAATAATCTGGTCAGGGGATAGTGATAGTGGGGATGGGAAGATAATGATAGATCTGAGAGATAATTCTAAGGTAGAAGCTGTAGAATTTATTTATTTATTCGTTTATTTATTCATTTATTTATTTAAAACCTTTTCATTTTTAACTGTGGTAAGAAACATATAACATTTACCATGTCATCCATGTTAAGTGTATAGCTCAGTAGTGTTAAGTGTATTCACATTGTTGTATAACAGATCTCCAGATCTCTTTCAGCTGGCAAAACTGAAACTCAATACCCATGAAACAGAAACTTTATGTTCCCCCTACCCCCAGCCTCTGGCAACCACCATTCCACTTTCTGTTTCTATGAATTTGACTATCTTAGAAACTTCACATAAGTGAGTGGAATCAAAGTATTTGTCTTTTTTGTGACTGGCTTATTTCACTCAGCATAACACCCTCAAGATTCATCCATGTTGTAAAATGTGTTGAGGCCCCAGAATTTAGAGATTAAGCAGACATGTGGGGGATGGAGGGAGACGGAAGAATCAAAGAGTAAAATCTGTGCTTTTGAGCTTGAGAGATTGAGTAGATGGTGATGTCATTTATAACAAGGAATTTAGAAGGAGGAATGCACTTAGACAAAATATAATTACTTGAGTGCCAGTGTTATTTTCAACAGTCAGTAGGATGTATGGAAGAAAGAGTATTTTTTCTTTTCTAGAGCCTGTTATTTGTTTTGTATGACAGAATTACACATATTCTTAAAGTGACTTTTTCTGTCGAGTGGTCGTGAAATCTCCACTCAGCCTGAGGAGAGAATTCCAGCAAGACTGTCTGTCATTTACTGTGCCAGGGAAGGCTTCATAGAAGAAGTGACATTTAAGGTGGATCTGGAAGAATGAGTAAGAATTCATAAGATTCATTAAAAAAAGCCATTCCATGCTAGGGAAATGCATGAACAAAAGAAGGGAGCTGTGAAAGATCATAGAATGTCCAGGAGTGGTAAAAAATTCAAAATAGCTAAAGTGTACATGGTGAAAATGGTGGGACAAGAGATCTAAAATTAAGATTTCACCATTACCAGAGTCAAAGATGTCACACTTTGCTCTGTAGGAACCGATGGAAGTTTACAGCAGAGGAGCAGCATCTACAGATGTGTATATGTAATTGACAATGAAGCGTTAACTTCCAAAGAAACCAGAAAGGAATTCTATGATTCTTTTTAAGGTATCAGGTTCTGTGGACCTTAACAACTCCTACATAAGGTCTCCCAGCAGTCATGCATCCCAAGAGCTTTAGCTCCATTTGGGATCTTCCTGATTTTATTTGACATTGCCAGTATTTTTCATTTACACAGAAACAGCCTCTACCACTGAAATATGGCATCGAATAGGCATGAATGGACTCGGCTTAGCTCAGCATGCAACACATTGGGATTGGAATTTCACTTGGAAATATTATTGCTAAGAGTCCCAGATTGTGTCTGATAATGCTTTATATTTTATTAAAGGAAATGGTTCTTATAAACTACATTGAGCACCTGGTAGACATCAGATATCTGGTTAAAAAGGCAGTTGGGAATCTACCCAACATATCTGACCATTTCAAAGTAGAAAAATTATGTTTGGGGTATGTGTGTGTGTGTGTGTGTGTGTGTGTCTGTGTGTGTGTAGAGTAATATTTTGTCCATGTAGAGTCATATTTTGAAGACCACTTCCCTTAATTCATTATTTCAACTATGATCCTTGTTCAAGATGTAGATTCATGATCTCCATCCCAAACCTACTGAATCAAAATGTGTAGGTTTAAAGCCCAATGATATTCTTTTTTAAAAGGTCTCCATGTAATTCTGATGCTATGTAAAGTTTGAGAGCCACCAAAATATGGGTTCTACAAATTAATAAGTTCACAGGGTATATTTAATTCATAGGTCTCCTAGGCTCTACACTGCCTGAAGTTACTTTTAAATTCAACAAAATAGGCTTCTTTCAAAATAACCCCTGGCATTCTGAGGCAGAACAGAGCAGCAGATTAGAAAGTGGACTCCAGTTGCCAGGTGTCAGGGTGGTCAATGAGACAATTAGGACAATGAGACAAATAATAACTTGAAAGTAATAATTAAGCCTTTGTTTACTTACTGTGATCTTGCTCCTCCCCATCCGGCCCCATGGAAGGTTACCCGCAAGGGTCACATGGTGGCAGTGCAGATGGGCATAATCTTCTTACTGTTGAAGAACTTTGAAAAAAAGGTTCCCTCCTCTTTATGGACCTATGGGTTGGAGATAAGGGGAGAGGGAAGAGCTGGGAGTGGAAAGGTACTGAGACAAAGAAGAGAAAAGTGCTTCAGCCAAGACTCCTGAAAGGAGATTTCGGTGGACATGGGTGGAAATGCCTTAGTGAAAGCTCCCAGTTAAGAAACACCAAGGGGAGGTGCCAGGCTAAGAAAGCAGGTATGTGGCCAGTGCGAGCCCGTGATTGTAACTCCCTCCAGAAAGTTGCAGTGCAGTAGCTGTGCACCAAGTGTGGGGAGTGTTGTCTTGGCCGTGAGGCCCTTCAAGCAAAGCCTTGGAATTGCCTATGGCCAGGCCTTAAAGAGCAAGTAGGATTTTAGTCTGTAGCTGAACTCCTCAAGGACTTGAGTGAGAACCAGTTCAGAGTTCTAGGCCCAACTTTGCCAGTGATTCACTATGTGAAGTGAACTTTTCTCCTTGGGCCTCTTTTTCCTCATTTATCAAAATAAGAAGGCTCTAGTTTAATGTCCACTTGCTCAGCCTGCAAGGGTCCTTTTGCTTCTGATGTTTTGTGGTTCCATCTCTGAGAGAAGGTGGTTAGTATCCAAAGGTGACTGTACCTGGATTACACCTCCTGCCACAAGAGCAGTTCTCATATGAACTGGGGAAAGGAGTTAATGACCGCTAGGCAGCCCCTGAAGTGCTCAGCCTTACTGTGGCAGCATCTTCCTCACCTTAGAAGACTAGAGAGGCTTTTGAACAGCTTTTGGCTTTCTGGGGATTCTCTTTAGGAAACACTAAGTAAAGGTCAAAGGCACTATCAGCTCTATTAAAGGTGGCTCTTGGCAAAAAGCTTCTCTCTCCCATCTGGCTTACTAGGCTCTGTCATTTCTGATCTAAAGGCACAAGGCAATTTGTTATGATGGGAGGGGCTGGTGGAACACAACCAAAGCATCTATTGGTGGGGACTTGTATTTAACAGGTCTTCTCAGCAGCAAGTTTCAGATGGGTTTAGCAATCTAAGGTGTGAGCATATAGATGATTAACTGTTTTGGAGAAGGTCTTTGGCTTATACCACCTTGGATCCCCAGCCCAAAGAATGTAGTGTGTAGGGAAATATCTCTTGTTATAATTGGTATTATACTTATCAATAGTCAATGATTTCTGAGTGCTTACTCCACTCTAGGCACTTTATACATGTGCTCTTGTTTAATCCTCACAAGCCCCCTTATGAGATGAATATTATTATTGTCCTCACTTTACAAGTGAAAAAAACAGCCTCAGAGACTACATGGCCTACTCAGGGTTATATAGCTAATAACTGGCTGAGCCAGGATTTGACTCTAAGTATGCCTGACTTTGGAAACCATATTCCTACCTCTCTTTTTGTCAAGTTAATTCAACCAGGGTTAGCCGCATCCTTGGATGAAATAGATACTTACCTGGATGGTATGATTTGAGGATTGTTAAAATATTCATCCAAGTCAACCATTAGCATTCCATTCTATGTTAGACTTTAAAGGTGGATTCATATAAAGTTTGACAAAGATATATAATTTTCCAGAGAAACAAATAACTGGGGCCAATGTGCCTGTACATTTATTAATGTACTTTTCCCCCACCCAAGATCCATGCTATTGGATGGTCCAGGTTCCGTGAGACTTTGATAGGTTGAGAATGTAAGATTCAGAGAGGAATATGAAATCTGACTATTGAAAGACCCCAATAAATCCCAAGGGTACAATACTAGAAGAGTTGGCAATATTGGTTTTAGAAAGATATTAATGGGAATTTGTCATACAAATGAAAGGGATTGTCAGGATCAGGAATTTGGACTCGTGTGTGTTCAGTGTTGTTGGAGCAGAGCAGCCCTCCTGGTGTGTGTCCCACAGGGCAGGAGACCAGATAAACTTGTACTTTCTCCAATCTATGTCTCTTTGTGCCTGTTCTCAGTCACAATAAGACAAGCTACAGTAGTCTAGAGCACTCTCCATCTTTGAGTTAAGGCATGGTGTCTTTGACAGCTTATTGCTAAAATGGCAGAACCTTTTAGGAGAGGCATTAGATGCCATCAGTGCCTTAGGTGTAGTTGATCCATTCATGTGAAATCTGAGGAAGCCCCAGGTTACTTAATTTTAATCAAGGTTTAGATATGCAATGTAAGTCAGGAGAGTGAGACCCTTTTGAATGTGTGTTTGGGAGGTGGTGGGATGGCAGAGGTGGTAGGCTGTGGGTAACTGAGGGAAATGGCACCTCCAAATCCTGGGAGAGAGGCAGAGGCAGTCAAGAGGGTCAAAAACTGACTTTGCATCCCTCTATTCCACACCCTGACTCAGAGCCCCTTCATCTTGACAGGGACTGAATTTCTGAGCAGTCAATTGTGGTGTTTCTTTAGCACTGATTTTTTTCTCTCCTGAGCTCACTTATACTTGCATCCCAAACAGTGAGACAAAGGGCCATAACCGAATGCTCAGCAGCTTGAACAACATCCAAAGAAAGTGCACGAGACAAACCTAAAGCCTTGTAATGAAAAGGGAAAACACTTTGGAGTGTCTTTCTAGTTCAGGAACACAGAATAGCACTTTGCTCACACTGGAAACTAATTGGTTGATGAATTCACTTTATGATTACATCCGGGTGTTTTAAGTAAGAGCTCAGGCAATGCAAAGGCATGGATGCTTCCAGAAAATGAAAAGACACTGCAGTGCAGTAGAAAGAGCATGGGCGTTGGAAACAGACAGCCTTGGCAAAATTTTCGATGTGGGTTATCACTAGCAATTGGAAAAAATCCTGTTCAAATCTCACCATATCACTGTAGCTATTCAAACAAAAATAAACTTTAGTGTTTATTATTGGTGTATTTAGTGTCTTTAGTGTTGGAGAGGACATGAGGACAGTGCACTTATATACACTGCTGCTGGGGATGAAAATAGGCACAACCCCTTGGAAGATGGTTCAGTAGTTTCTATAAAATATTAAAACAAGCCTTTATATTAGCCCAGCAATTTCACTTCTATGTATATGCCAGACCCCCCATGTGCACTTGAAGACATACACAAAGGATGGTTACTGTAATTTAGTTATAATAGCCTGACTGCTCATCAGTTGGAGTATGGTTAAACATTATAGCACATTCATGTGATGAACTGTTATGCAGCTATTTAAAAATGAGTGCATTACCCATGCAAGGGGAACAAAAGTAAGAAATAAACAAGTGGGACTACAGAAAACTAAAAATCTTCTGCACAACAAGGAAACCATCAACATAATGAAAAGACAATCTACTGTATGGGAGACTATGTTTGCAAATGATATATCTGATAAAGGACTAATATCCAAACTATATAAACAACTCATCCAATTCAACAACAAAAAAGCAAATAATCCAATTGAAAAATGGGCAGAGGACCTGAACAGACATTTTTCCAAGGAAGATATACAGATGGCCAATAGACACATGAAAAGATGCTCCACATCACTAATCAGCAGGGAAATGCAAACCAAAACCACAATGAGGTATCACCTCACACCAGTTAGGATGGTCACTATCCAAAAGACAAGAAATAACAAGTGTTGGCAAGGATGTGGAGAAAAGGGAACCCTCATACACTGCTGATGAGGTTGTAAATTGGTGCAGCTACTATGGAAAGCAGTATGGAGGTTTCTCAGAAAACTAAAAATAGAAATCCCCTATGAGCCAGCAATTCCACTTCTGGGAACATAGTCAAAGAAAACAAAATCATGAATCCAAAAAGATATATGCACTCCTATGATTATTGCAGCATTATTTACAATAGCCCAAGTATGGAAACAACTTAAATGTCTATTGATAGACAAATAGATAAAAAAGATGTGATACATGATACACTACGAAATATGACTCAATTATAAAAAAGAACAAAATCTTGCCACCTGCAACAATATGGATGGACCTAGAGGGTATTATGCTAAATGAAGTAAGTCAAAAACAAATACTATATGATTTCACTAATATGTGGAATCTAAACAACAAAACAGATGAACAAACAAATTGGAAATAGATTAATAAACATAGCGAAGAGACTGGTGGAGGATGGATAAATAGGTAAAGGGAAAAAATTTAGTAAGAATGTTTGATATCTTGATCTGGGTGATGGTTACATGAATGTATACACATGTCAAAATTCATCAAGCTGTACACTAAGATTTGTACATTCTATTATATGTGTTGCAATATAAAACATTTTTAAAAATTAAAACAATTGTTTATAAAAAATAAATTTAAATTGGATGTATTAGATTCAGGGACATGGAAATATTCCTATGATTAAACATGAGAATTCAAATGAGATTTAAAAGCAAGTTTCAGTACAGTGTTTATAGTATGATACCAAATTTATTTTGTAAAATTGTAAAGAAATGTTATATACTTAATTTACATAGAAAAATTCCTGGAAGGATAGGACTTATGACCCACTGGGGAATGAGGATGGGAATGCTACTGTTGGGGGAGACTTGAAGGGTCATTTTCCCTGTTTGCCTTGTGTGCAATTTGGAATTCTTTAGATGAACATGTTTTACTCTTATAATATTCTAAATAAATCATAAAACAATAAAACAAGTGTATGTGATAGATAGGCTCAGTCACTTTTAGCCCATGCTTGGTTTGCATTTTCTCAGTTTTCAGATAATAATGATAATGATAGTAGCTAACATTTATTAGGTGCTTACTATGTGCCAGACAATGTTCTAAGTGCTTTACATATATTAACTCACATAATCTTCACAGGACCCTTATGAGGTTGTCTTAGTCTGTTCAGGCTAGTATAACAAAAATACCACAGACTGGGTAGCTTATAAACAACAGAAATGTATTCCTCACAGTTCTGGAGTCTGAGAAGTCCAAGAGCAAGCAATCAACAGAGCTGGTGTCTAGTGAGCACCCATCTCCTGGTTCATAAGATGGCTATTTTTTGCTGTGTCCTCACATAGTGGAAGGGGAAGGAAACTGGGGTGTCTTTTACAAGGTCACTAATCCCATTCATGGGGGCTCCACCTTCACAACCTAATCCCCCTGCAAAGGCCCCACCTCCAAATATCATCACCTTGGGGATTACGATTATAACATGTGGTTTTTTGGGGGGTGGGGGGATGCAAATATTCAGTCTATAGCAGAGGTCAAACTATTATCACCCTCATTTCGCAGCTCAGAAAACTGAGGCTCAGAGAAGTTAGAAGACTTTTTAAATCTCATACATCTTGGAAGTGATGGAGCTGGAATTTGAAGCCCAGAAGTGCTGCTTTCAGAGCCTGCATACATACTGTCACTCAGATGTAAGAAGAAAATGACACAGTCTATGCTGTCAAAGAGTTTAGAGACTGATAGGGGACATGAATATTTTCTCTCTCTAGCTCTCTCTGTTTCTCTCTTTCTCTCTCTCACACACACATTCAAAAATACACATGAAAAAGTACAATACAAAAGAGTGCTACAGAGAATTAATGCTACAGGAAGCATCTAGGAGAAAGAGTGCTCCTTGCAGGCTCAGGGACTCAGATACCAGTGCTTAGAGTGGGACCTACGACCCCCTTTTCACCTCTTTCTTCTGTGCCCAAGAATATGCTTAGTGAGGCAGCTCGTAGGGGTACCTTAAGGGCTTGTGCCTGAGGAATGAAACAAAGGCTAGAAACCCATCCAGAGCCGTGCATGTATGTCCCTCCCTAGAGTAGGCATGGGTAGTGCCACAGTCCTGACCCCAGCCGTGGGAACTAAAGTGTTGCCAGCAGCCTATGGTTGCAGTGAAAGCATGTGCAGAGCAGGTCAGGAGAGCCACTGCAAGCCTTCTGGTACCTTGGCTTCATCTCTCACTAACAAGGCTATATGGAAACCACAGCTGGAATGGCCTTTCTAAACTTTCTCTTCACTTATTTTATAGATGAAGAAACTGAAGCCCAGAAAATTCAATTAACTTGATCAGGGTCATGCTACTGTGTTGGTGGCCGAAACGCACAGCTAAAGGAGTTTCTCTGCCTTGTGACTTAGGTAAAGGATTTTAGGGGTTTTCATACAGGGTTTGCTTTCTTCCTTCCTGTCTCTGGACACACATGCGCTAGTACATGTACAACAATTTCACTTCCTGATGCTTTTGTTTGTGATTTTCTCCCTTGATTATCACCTACCCTTTACATAAAGTATTGGGGGAATTTGGTCAGCATTTTTCCTCCCTGACCATGGGTGGTGAGAGAAAAAAGTTTGATCTGTCCAGACACAAATTTTCAAAGGGTGTCGTTATCATGGCCAGAGGATGAATGATGGAACTCCTAATAGAATCTTGAGAACGGGCCCCAGTTTTTCAGGGATGGCATTTCACATGCTTGCTTGGAGGATGGACGATGAACTAGTGCCTCTGTGACATGATCAATTATATAGGTACAGGGTTAGGGTTACATAACAGGCCTGCCTATGGGGGGAAAAACTTATAAAACAGAGGGATGTAAAAAACGTGTGCTGTGCAATTGCATAAGAATCTTGTGAAAAACAAAATGCCTTACTCATTTTAATAAAAACACGGGGGAAAAATGATGAGTCTTCACTCTGTCTAATCAATTGCAGGGCTTCATAATAAAAGCGAAGCTGCTTTTTCCCCACAAATAAGCACAAAATCAATCTTTAAAAGCAACATATTTTATTGCACCTATTCTTGGCTCTTCTGAAGGCCAATTTATAAATGGTTATTTTTTTCCCTCAGTTGGGTGGAGATGGGATGGGGAAGGCAGAGCAGGACTCACAGGTGTCTACAGTGTTCTGAGCTGTGCATCACAGGGCTGTTTTATAAGTCTTTCCCCGCTCAATAATAGCATCCATTAATTTGCGGGTTAACTGGGGGACTAGGTCATGGAGAGTAGATGCACATGCAAACGTGTGGCAGAGAAAAGTCTTGATTCAATTCTGCTCTTCTCCTGGGATATTTCATACCAGCCTGCACATAAAATCTGGTGCTGAAACTTCCTGCCCCATTCCCACCCAAGCACCCAAACAATACCTTGTCTCTTCTCCCTTTGTGCTGAAACGAGCTCCTGCCTTAGGCTAGTTCCTGTGGTTGTAAAGATCTTAAAAGGCGATGTCTCCCAGGAAGCATTTTTTAGCACTCCCCCATACTCCCTGCCTTCCAAGATAGATTTAGATACTTGCAGTTGAGTGTTACTTTAATGCACTTTGCTTCATCTGTCACTGTTCCTTTCCATGGCTTTCCTGCCCCATTCGAAGCATGCTCAAGACCAGGGATCTGGTGTGCCTTGGGTCTGTGCCTGTATCAGGCTGTACTGTGCTTGGCATGAAGAAAGGGCTTGGATGGCATTCCTAGAATGGATATAAATGCTGCAACCTACATGAAGTGAGATGAGAGGGGGCAGTAGTGAGTTAATCAGACAAATGTCCCTGTTAGATTTTGAAAACTAGCAGTAAAGAGCCTGAAAGCAGGAAATATGGAGGCTGAGAGTTACAGCCGCAGTGCAAACAGGGACAAGGAGCTTGAATCTGTGAGCTGGACATGTTTGCCTTCAGTTTGTGTCCTTGGAGTTTACCACTGCCAGGATGATTTCCTCAGCGAGGTGTCTTCATTGAGTCATATTTATAACCTATTTCCCCAAGCTGAATTGGATTTCATGGGTGGTTTACTTAGTCCAGGGACTTGCAGTAACATACAGGGGACACTCTGTGCCCATGGTGAGCACAAAGGTGCACATGCCTTGAACGATACAGCTGCTCATTTGCTGAGCTGGGAGGCAGGTGGTTCCAGGCCAGGGCATGCTGGCAGTGATATGGAGACATAAACAGTTTTGTTTTGGTAGAAACTCCTCTAGGTAAGATGATGTTTAAAGAATGAGGGCTTTCTTTTGTAGGTTGAAGAATCCCAGTGAAAATGGAGGAGGTTTAGGAATGTGTGTGTGAGTGAGAGAGTGACAGAGAGATACAGAGACAAAGAGAGACAGAGAGGAACTACTTAATCCCTCAATTAGACTCACATTGAAAAATAAGAGCAAACATGTACAGTGTTTACCCCATGCCAAGTATTCTGCTCTCAGCACCTTACATTGAGCACGTTTTTGAATTCTCACAACCTTTAGAGGTTGTACAATTGTGAACCCTATTTTATATATGAAAATAGTAAGGCTTGGGTAAGTGAAATAATGTGCCAAATATCACAGAATTGGTGTGGGGAAAATGGAAGTTCCTATGGCCAGGATCCTCACCTGACCCTAAACTACTTGATGATGTAACTGGCCTGCTGCCAGACTACTTCTTCCACACCCGTAGGCAATACGCTATTATTGACTGAGTCACTATATAAAGAGCTCTGCCTAGTGCTCTGTGTGGAGGCAGAGATCGAGGTGGATTGCAGACCTGCAGACTGTTGGATGCAGATGTAATTCTAGTGCTCAACCCAGCACCTATAAAATAAAACTGGGTATAAACCCTTTTGCCCCAAGAATGTTCCATTGTAATTTCTCAGTCACACCAAATCCATAGTGAACTTGCCCAGGGCTGAAACTCTCAAGCAAGACAATTGGTAAGTGGCAGAACAGGAAATTTAAACTTCATTTGTTTGATTCCACAGTTCACATTCTTCCCTCTAGTTAAAGGTACATTTTACTTGCAGTAAAAGATACAAATCTGAAAAATACAGCTGGATAATATTTTACTATGTATATACCTACATGACTGCCACCCAGGTCAAGATAGAGAACATTTTCATCATCCCAGAAAGTTCTTTTGTGTACCTTCCCAGTCAACACCACCTTCTCCACACAAATGTATTGGGTAACCACTATTGTGACTTCTATCAGCATATATCAGTGGTTCTCAAACTATGCACCCAGGATGGGCAGCATCACCATCACCTGGGAACTTGTCAGAAATGCAAATTCAAGGCTCCACCACAGACCAAATTAATTTAAAAACTATGTTTTAACAAGCTCTCCAGGTGACTGATTCATAACCAAGATTGAGAACTGCGGCATACCGTGGTTCTGCATGCTTTAGAAATTCATATATATAAAAATAGAATCACATAGTATGTACCCTTTTGTGTCTGGTCTTTTTTTCCTTGACAAAATATCTGAAATTTATTCATATTGTTGCATGTATCAGTAATTCTTTCATTTTTAATTGCTGATTAGTATTCCATTGTATGAATATACAATGTTATCTCCTTGATAGGTAGTTAATGGAACTTTTATTAAGAGAAGTTTATTAAGGCAAATCTTATAATTGTCTAAGGCAATTAAATTTGTGGAATCATAAAAATTAAGGAGAAACCTAAGCAAGAATAAAGCAGGGTGTTGTATCATATGATACAATTTCAGAAAAGCAATGCTTTCCTACCACCAAATCTCTCTCTTATGTGCTTTCTAATGCTGGAAATTTATTTAATAGGAAGTTAGCACTTTTATTCCACAATAAACACTAAAACTAAAAAGGCATGTGCATAGCTCCAAAATTACAAAAAAAGGAATAAAGACTAAAAGTCATACTGAAGTGTTGATGATCTATCCTGTCTTGCCAGTAGAGTTAAGGGCATAGAAGTCAAATATATAGCATGTAACCTATCACTTATTCATACAAGCCCTTGACAGGTATTACTAATCAATCATACTCTTTTTGAATGTTGATTCCCAATACAATCTCAGAATTTTTCTCAACAAATTATCCCAGGAAGCAACCATCACTCCTTCACAGCTAGCATGCTATCTCTGGCCTAATTTAAGTGTGAGTGCATGTGTGTGTACACGTGCATGTGCATGCTTGTGTGAACATGTGATTATAATAGTGTTTATAACTAAAAGGGGATGGAGACCCCATGGAAGGGATGTATGGCTCAGAAAGGAGAACCAAAGTCCTATTTTATTTTTCTTTATACAGTTTTTTTTGTTAAGGTATTATTGATATACATTCTTATGAAGGTTTCACATGAAAAGCAATGTGGCCCCAAGGATTAAAGATGGCGGCATGAGAGGTGAGACCGAGGCTTCCTCCTAAAACCGTATATAATATGAAAATAAAGCTACTACAACTACTCTTGAAAGAGCAATGGGAAAGAGGACTACAACAAACTGCATACACCTGGAGATAAGAGCAGCCCTCACAGAAAACGGTAATGTACTAAAGCTGTGGACCTGCGGGATCCAAGCCCTTCCCCCACCCCAGCTCACCGGCAAGAGGAACAGGAACAGAGCAGAGAGGGAGTGGAGAACTGGGACTGCTGAATACCTAACTCTGGAGATCTACTCTGGGAGCACAAACCTACATTTCATGGTGCTTGCATGATACTCTTGTAATTAGGACCTTGGAAAGCTAAGACAGGCAGAATTCCTGGAGAGACTAAGATTCCAGCTGCTTGTGAAATCAGGGATCCATACCCAGCTGCTCTGGGACAAAATAAAGGCAGGCAGTCTGAGAGACTTCCTAACAAAGAAGACCTTAGCAAGAGGCCTGCTAAGGCGGCAAGAACTGCACAGAGCTTACTGTTCAGGAGAAAGGACAGGTAGACAAAATTGTCCGGGTGTACTCTGCCCAGCAGATAGGGAGTTTTCTGATCTTCAGGTGTGCCAGCTCCCTGGCTGCCTAAACAGCTCCAAGAACCCCTTCTGTGACAGGCAGACTAGTGCACCTTTTGCCTGGCTAGCCCCACCGGGGTGCAAACCTGGAAACCCTTCCCTGGTGTTAGGCCAGCCAGAGGGAAGATCTGTCTACAGCAACTAAAAAGGCAAAGCACAGAGGCTTATACCTGTGTGCTCAGCCCACTGGTTCAGACAGTGGAGACAGGCATAGCAGCCAGGAACAAGGAAACAGCCCTTTCCTCCCCCGAGGCACCAGTACCACTCCCCTACAATCCCTGACATTGCTTCAGGGGCTGAGCAGCTCCAGAGAGTAGAGCTTCTGGACACTAGAGGGCTCCATACACAAATATGAAACGCCAAAGGAACCTGGTCCAGAATAAAATTATGAATACAGTTCCTGAGAAAGATTTAAATGATATGGACCTTATGACTCTCCCTGAAAGGGAGTTCAAAATAAAAATCATTCACATGCTTATGGAGGTACGGAAAGATATTCAAGAACTCAGGAATGAATTTCGGTCAGAGATCCAATCCTTGAAGAACACAATGGACGGTATTAAAAGCAGATTGGATAGAGTGGAGGAGAAGATAAATGAAATAGAAACTAGAGAAGAGGAATACAAAGAAGCTGAGGTACTGAGAGAAAAAAGGATCTCTAAGAATGAAAGACTATTGAGAGAACTGTGTGACCAAACCAAATGGAACAATATTCGCATTATAGGAGTACCAGAGGAAGAAGAGAGAGAAAAAGGGATAGAAACTGTCTTTGAAGAAATAATTGCTGAAAACTTCCCCACACTAGGGAAGGAAATAGTCTCGCAGTCCACGGAAGCCCACAGAACTCCCAACACAAGGGACCCACGGAAGACAACACCAAGACACATAATAATTAAGATGGCAAAGGTCAAAGATAAAGACAGAGTATTAAAGGCAGTTAGAGAGAGAAAAAAGATCACCTACAAAGGAAAAGCCATCAGACTATCATCAGACTTCTCAACAGAAACATTACAGGCCAGAAGAGAATGGCATGATATATTTAATGTAATGAAACAGAAGGACCTCGAACCAAGAATATTGTATCCAGCACGATTATCATTTAAATATGACGGAGGGATTGAACAATTTCCAGACAAAGGAAAGTTGAAAGAGTTTGCCTCTCATAAACCACCACTACAGGATATCTTAAACGGACTGCTCTACAGGGAAGCACCCCTAAGGCTAAAAAGATGTCACCAGAGAAAATAAAATCATAGCAAAGAAAGCAGACCATCCAAATACTAACTAAAGGCAAAGAATAAAACACCCAATATATAAAGAATGGAGGAGGAAGAATAGGAAGGGAGAAATAAAGAAACATCAGATGGCATTCACAATAACTTAACAAGAAAGTTAAGTTAGATTCTTAGATAGTAAAGAAGCAACCCTTGAACCTTTGGTAACCATGAATCTAAAGCCAGCAATGGCAATAAGTACATATCTATCAATAATCACCCTAAATGTAAATGGACTGAATGCACCAATCAAAAGACACAGAGTAACAGAGTGGATAAAAAAGCAAGACCCATCTATATGCTACTTACAAGAGACTCACCTCAAACCCAAAGATATACACAGACTAAAAGTGAAGGGATGGAAAAAGATATTTCTTGCAAACAACAAAGAGAAAATAGCAGGTATTGCAGTACTTGTATCAGACAAAATAGACTTCAAAACAAAGAAAGTAGCAAGAGATAAAGAAGGACATTACATAATGATAAAGGGGTCAGTCCAACAAGAAGGTATAACCATTATAAACATATATGCACCCAACCCAGGAGTGCCAACATATGTGAAACAAATACTAACAGAATTGAAGGAGGAAATAGACAACAATGCATTCATTTTAGGAGACTTCAATACACCACTCACTCCAAAGGATAGATCAACCAGACAGAGAATAAATAGACACAGAGGCACTGAACAACACACTAGAACAGATGGACCTAACAGATATCTACAGAACTCTGCACCCAAAAGCAACAGGATACACATTCTTGTCAAGTGCACATGGAACATTTTCCAGAATAGACCACATACTAGGCCACAAAAAGAACCTCAGTAATTTCAAAAATATTGAAATCCTACCAACCAACTTCTCAGATCACAAAGGTATAAAAGTAGAAATAAATTTTAGAAAGAAATCAAAAAGGCTCACAAATACGTGGAGACTTAACATTTTCCTAATTAATCAATGGGTTAACGACCAAATCAAAACAGAAATCAAAGAATATATGGAGACTAATGACAACAACAACACACAGCCACAACTTCTGTGGGACGCAGCAAAGGCAGTTCTAAGAGGAAAGTATATTCCAATCCAGGCCTATTTAAAGAAGGAATAGCATTCCCAAATGAACAGTCTAAAGACACAAGTATTGAAATTGGAAAAAGAAGAACAAAGGAGGCCCAAAGTCACCAGAAGGAGGGACACAATAAAGATCAGAGAAGAAATAAATAAAATTGAGAAAATGTAACAATAGAAAAAAATCAATGAAACCAAGAGCTGGTTCTTTGAAAAAATAAACAAAATAGATAAACCCCTAGCCAGACTCATTAAGAGAAAAAGAGGATCTACACACATAAACAGAATCAGAAATGAGAAAGGAAAAATAACGACGGACCCCGCAGAAATACAAAGAATTAGACAACTTCTTAGAAAAATACAACCTTCCAAGGCTGACCAAGCAAGAAACAGAAAAACAAAACAGACCAATCACCAGCAATGAAATTGAATCGGTAATCAAAAAACTACCCAAGAACAAAACCCCTGGACCTGATGGATTCACCTCTGAATTATACCAGACATATAGAGAAGAAATAACACCCATTCTCCTTAAAGTTTTCCAAAAAATAGAAGAGGAGGGAATCCTTCCAAACCCTTTCTATGAAGCCAGCATCACTCTAATACCAAAATGGGGCAAAGACATCACCAAAAAAGAAAATTACAGACCTATATCCCTGATGAACGTAGATGCAAAAATACTCAACAAAATATTAGCAAACCAAAGTCAAAAATACATCAAGAGGATCATACACCATGATCAAGTGGGATTCATCCCAGGGATGCAAGGATGGTACAACTTTCGAAAATCCATCAACATCATCCACCACATCAACAAAAAGAAGAACAAAAACCACATGATCATCTCCATAGATGCTGAAAAAGCATTTGACAAAATTCAGCATCCATTCATGATTAAAACTCTCAACAGAATGGGTATAGATGGCAAGTACCTCAACATCATAAAGGCTATATATGACAAACCCACAGCTAACATCATACTTAACAGGGAGAAGCCGAAAGCTTTTTATCTAAGATCGGTAACAAGACAGGGATGCCCACTCTCTCCACTGTTATTCAACATAGTACTGGAGGTCCTAGTCACGGCAATCAGACAAAACAAAGATATACAAGGCATCCAGATTGGTAAAGGAGAAGTCAAATTGTCACTATTTGCAGATGACATGATACTGTACATAAAAAACCCTAAAGACTCCACTCAAAAACTACTAGAGCTAATATCTGAATTCAGCAAAGTTGCAGGATATAAAATTAACACACAGAAATCTGTTGCTTTCCTATACACTAATGATGAACTAACAGAAAGAGAAATCAGAAAAACAATTCCATTCACAATTGCATCAAAAAGAATAAAATACCTAGGAATAAACCTAACCAAGGAAGTGAAAGACCTGTACTCTGAAAACTACAATACACTCCTAGGAGAAATTAAAGAGGACACTAACAAATAGAAATGCACCCCATGCTCTTGGCTAGGAAGAATAAATATTGTTGAAATGGCTATACTACCTAAAGCAATCTACAGATTCAATGCAATCCCTATCAAACTACCAACAGCTTTCTTCAATGAACTGGAACAAATAACTCAAAAATTCATATGGAACCAGAAAAAACCCCGAATAGCCAAAGCAATTCTGAGAAGGAGGAATCAAACTGGGGGAATTATACTCCCTGACTTCAAACTCTACTACAAAGCCACAGTAATCAAGACAATTTGGTACTGGCACAAAAACAGACCCACAGACCAGTGGAACACAATAGAAAATCCAAACATTAACCCAAACATATACAGCCAATTAATATTTGATAAAGGAGCCTTGGATATACAATGAGGAGGTGACAACCTCTTCAGCAGCTGGTGTTGGAAAAACTGGACAGCTACATGTAAGAGAATGAAACTGGACTACTATCTAGCCCCATAAACAAAGGTAAACTCAAGGTGGATCAAAGACCTGAATGTAAGTCATGAAACCATAAAACTCTTAGAAAAAAACATAGCCAAAAATCTCTTGGACATAAACATGAGCGACTTCTTCATGAACATATCCCCCTGGGCAAGGGAAACAAAAGCAAAAATGAACAAATGGGACTATATCAAGTTGAAAAGCTTCTCTACAGCAAAGGACACCATCAGTAGAACAAAAAGCCATCCTACAGTATGGGAAAATATATTCATAAATGATGCATCTGATAAGGAGCTGACATCCAAAATATATAAAGAACTCACGCACCTTAACAAACAAAAAGCAAATAATCCAATTAAGAAATGGGCAGAGGACATGAAAAGACACTTCTCCAAAGAAGAAATTCAGATGGCCAACAGGCACATGAAAAGATGCTCCACATCGCTGGTCATCAGAGAAATGCAGATTAAAACCACAATGAGATATCACCTCACACCAGTGAGGATGGCCAACATCCAAAACACAAACAACAACAAATGTTGGCAATGATGTGGAGAAAAGGGAACCCTCCTACACTGCTGGTGGCAATGCAAATTAGTTCAACCATTTTGGAAAGCAGTATGGAGGTTCCTCAAAAAACTCAAAATAGAAATACCATTTGACCCAGGAATCCCACTCCTAGGAATTTACCCTAAGAATGCAGCAGCCCAGTTTCAAAAAGACAGATGTACCCCTATGTTTATTGCAGCACTATTTACAATAGCCAAGAAATGGAAGCAACGTAAGTGTCCATCAGTAGATGAATGGATTAAGAAGATGTGGTACATATACACAATGGAATATTATTCAGCCATAAGAAGAAAACAAATCCTACCATTTGCAACAACATGGATGGAGTTAGAGGGTATTATGCTCAGTGAAATAAGCCAAGCCGAAAAAGACAAGTATAAATGATTTCACTCATATGTGGAGTATAAGAACAAAGAAAAAAACTGAAGGAACAAAACAGCAGCAGACTCGCAGAACCCAAGAACGGACTAATAGTTACCAAAGGGAAAGGAACTGGGGAAGATGAGTGGGAAGGGAGGGATAAGAGGGTAAAAGGGGTATTACGATTAGCAGAGGTAAGGTAGCGGGGGCATGGGGAGGGCTGTACAACTCAGAGAAGACAAGTAGTGACTCTATAGCATCTCACTACACTGATGGACAGTGACTGTAATGGGGTTGGTGGGGGGGACCTGATGAAGGGAGTAGTTTAATCACCATAATATTGCACATGTGATTGTAGGTTAATGATACCAAAATAAATTGTAAATAAAAAAAAAGCAATGTGGTTAATACAATCACCCATATTATCAAGTCCCCCCCATGCCCCACTGCAGTCACTGTCCATCACTGTAGTAAGATGCCACAGGGTCACTATTTGCCTTCTCTGTGCTACACTGTCTTCCCCATGATCCCCCCACACCATGTGTGCCAATTATAATACCCCTCGATCCCATTCTCCCTCCATCCCCACCTCCCTTCCTCCTCCCCTCTCCTTTGGTAACCGCTAGTCTCCTTGGAGTCTGTGAGTCTGCTGCTGTTTTGTTCCTTCAGTTTTGCTTCATGTTATACTGCACAAATGAGGGAAATCATTTGGAACTTGTCTTTCCCTGCCTGGCTTATTTCACTGAGCATACCCTCTAGCTCCATCCATGTTGTTGCAAATAGTAGGATTTGTTTCTTTTGTACGGCTAACAGTATTCAATTGTGTATATGTAGCACATCTTCTTTATCCATTCATCTACTGATGGTCACTTAGGTTGTTTCCATATCTTGGCAATTGTAAATAGTGCTGCAATAAACATAGGGGAGCATATGTCCTTTTGAATCTGAGAACTTGTTTTCTTTGGGTAAATTCTTAGGAGTGGAATTCGTAGGTCAAATGGTATTTCTTTTTTTAGTTTTTTGAGGAACCTCCACAATAGATGAACTAGTTTACATTCCCACCAGCAGGGTAGGAGGGTTCCCCTTTCTCTGCATCCTTGCCAGCATTTGTTGTTCTTAGTCTTTTCAATGCTGGCCTTCCTAACTTGTGTGAGGTTATATCTCATTGTGGGTTTAATTTGCATTTCCCTGATAATTAGCGATGTGCTTCATCTTTTCATGTGCCTGTTGGCCATTTGAATTTCTTCTTTAGAGAATTGTCTATACATATCTTCTGCCCATTTTTTTAAATTGGGTAATTTGCTTTTTGGTTGTTGAGGCATGTGAGTTCTTTATATATTTTGGATATTAACCCCTTGACAGATATGTTGTTTACAAATATATTCTCCCATACTTTAGGATGCCTTTTTGTTCTGCTGATGGTGTCCTTTGCTGTACAGAAGCTTTTTTGTTTGATGTGGTCACATTTGTTCATTTTTGCTTTTATTTCCCCTGCCTGAGGAGATGCATTCAGGAAAAAGTTGCTCATGTTTATATTCAGGAGATTTTTGCATATGTTGTCTTCTAATAGTTTTATGGTTTCATGAGTTACATTCAAGTCTTTGATCCATTGTGAGTTTACTTTTGTGTATGGGGTTAGACAATAATCCAGTTTCATTCTCTTGTTGTCCAGTTTTGCCAAAACCAGTTGTTGAAGAGGCTGTCATTTCCACATTGTATGTCCATGGCCTCTTTATCATAAATTAATTGACCCTATATGCTTGGGTTTTTATCTGGGCTCTCTAGTCTGTTCCATTGGTCTGTGCATCTGTTCTTGTGCCAGTATCAAATTGTCTTGATTACTGTGGCTTTGTAGTAGAGCTTGAAATCTGGGAGCATAATCCCCCAAGCTTTAGTCTTCCTTCTCAGGATTGCTTTGGCTATACGGGGTCTTTTGGGGTTCCATATGAATTTTAGAACTATTTGTTCCAGTTCATTGAAGACTGCTGTCGGTACTTTGATAGGGATTGCATTGAATCTGTAGATTGCTTTAGGCAGGATGGCCATTTTGACAATATTAATTCTTCCTATCCATGAACATGGGATGTATTTCCATTTTGTTGGTATCTTCTTTAATTTCTCTCATGAGTGTCTTGTAGTTTTCAGGGTATAGGTCTTTCACTTCCTTGCTTAGGTTTATTCCTAGGTATTTTATTCTTCTTGATGCAATTGTGAATGAAATTGTTTTCCTGATTTCTCTTTTTACTAGTTCATCATTAGTGTATAGGAAAGCAACAGATTTATGTGTATTAATTTTGTATCCTGCAATTTTGCTAAATTCAGATATTAGTTCTAGTAGTTTTAGAGTGGATCCTTTAGGGTTTTATATGTACAATATTATAACATCTGCAAACAGGGACAGTTTAATTTCTTCTTTACCAATATGGATGCCTTTTATTTCTTTGTTTTGTCTGATTGCTATGGCTAGTACCTCCGGTACTATGTTGAATAAAAGCAGGGAGAGTGGGAATCCTTGTCTTGTTCCCAATCTTAAAGGAAAAGCTTTCAGCTTCTCGCTGATAAGTATGATGTTGGCTGTGGGTTTGTCATATATGGCCTTTATTATGTTGAGGTGCTTGCCCTCTATACCCATTTTGTTTAGAGTTTTTATCATGAATGGATGTTGAATTTTGTTGAATTTTTTTTGGTATCTATGGAGATGATCATGTGGTTTTTGTCCTTCTTTTTGTTGATGTGGTGGATGGTATTGATAGATTTTCGAATATTGTACCATCCTCGCATCCCTGGAATGAATCTTACATGATCATGATGGATGATCCTTTTGATGTATTTTTGAATTTGGTTTGCTAATATTTTGTTGAGTATTTTTGTATCTATGCTCATCAGGGATATTGGTCTATAATTTTCTTTTTTGTGGTGTCTCTGCCTGTTTTGGTATTAGAGTGATGCTGGTCTCAGAATGAGATTGGAAGTATTCTTCCTGTTTTACTTTTTGGAAAACAGTAGGTCTGCACTAAATATTTGATAAAATAGAGCAGTGAATCCATCTGGTCCAGTGGTTTTGTTCTTAAGTAGTTATTTGATTACCAATTCAATTTCGTTGCTGGTATTCAAAATTGGTCTGTTCAGATTTTCTGTTCCTTCCTGGGGCAGCCTTGGAAGGTTGCATTTTTCTAGAAAGTTGTTCATTTCTTCTAGGTTATCCATTTTGTTAGCATATAATTTTTCATAGTATTCTCTTATAATTCTTTGTATTTCTGTGGTGTCAGTGATTTTTCCTTTCTCATTTCTGATTCTGTTTATGAGTGTAGACTCTCTTCATTTCTTGATAAGTCTGGCTAGGTGTTTATCTATTTTTGTTTATTTTGTCAAAGAACCATCTCCTACTTTTATTGATTCTATTGTTTTATTCTTCTTGATTTTATTTATTTCTGCTCTAATCTTTATTATGTCCGTCCTTCAACTGACTTTGGGCCTCATTTGTTCTTCTTTTTTCTAATTTTGTTAATTGTGAGTTTAGACTGTTCATATGGGATTGTTCTTCTTTCTTGCGGTAGGCCTGTATTGCAATATACTTTCCTGTTAGCATAGCCTTTGCTGCATCCCACATATTTTATTGTGTTGAATTATTGTTTTCATTTGTCTCCATATATTGCTTAATGTCTGTTTATTTGGTCATTGATCCTTTGGTTATTTAGGAGAATGTTGTTAAGCCTCCATGTGTTTGTGGGCATTTTGTTTTCTTTGTGTAATTTATTTCTAGTTTCATGCCTTTTTGGTCTGAGAAGCTGGTTGCTACAATTTCAATTTTTTGAATTTACTGAGGCTCTTTTTGTGGCCTAGGATATGATCTATTCTTGAAAATATTCCATGTGCACTTGAGAAGAATATGTATTCTGGTCCTTTTGGGTGTAGAGTTATGTAGATGTCTGTTAGGTCCATCTGTTCTAATGTGTTCTTCAGTGCCTCTGTCTCCTTACTTATTTTCTTTCTGGTTGATCTGTCCTTTGGAGTGAGTGTAATGTTGAAGTCTCCTAGAGTGATTGCATTACATTCTATTTCTTTTTTTAATTCTGTTATTATTTGTTTCACATATGTCGGTGCTCCTATGCTGGGTGTATAGATATTTATAATAGTTATATCCTCTTGTAGACTTACCCCTTTATCATTATGTAATGTCCTTATTTGTCTCTTGTGACTTTCTTTGTTTGGAAGTCTATTTTGTCTGATACAAGTACTGCAACTCCTGCTTTCTTTTCCTTATTAGTTGCATGGAATATCTTTTTCCATCCATTCACTTTTATTCTGTGTATGTCTTTGGGTTTGAAGTCAGTCTCTTGTAGGCAGCATATAGATGGGGCTTGTTTTTTATCCATTCAGTGACTCTATGTCTTTTGATTGGTGCATTCAGACCATTTACATTTAGGGTGGTTATTGGTAAGTATGTACTTACTGCCATTGTAGGCTTTAGATTCATGGTTACCAAAGGTTCAAGGGTAATTTCTTACTATCTAACAGTCTAACTTAACTCACTTAATATGCTATTACAAACGCAATCTAAAGGTTCTTTTTTTTTCTCCTTCTTTTTCTTCCTCCTACATTCTTTATATAATAGGTATCATATTCTGTACCCTTTTTCTATCCCTTGACTGACTTTGGGGGTACTTCATTTAATTTGTCATCTGCATAGTAATTAATTGTTCTACTTTCTTTACTGTGGTTTTATTTCCTATGGTGATAGCTATTTAGCCTTAGGAACACTTTCATCTATAGCAGTCCCTCTAAAATACACTGTAGAGACAGTTTGAGGGAGGTAAATTCTCTCAGATTTTGCTTATCTGGAAATTGTTTAATCCCTCCTTCAAATTTAAATGATAATCCTCCTGGGTAGAGTATTCTTGGTTCAAGGCCCTTCTGCTTCATTGCATTAAATATGTCATCCCAATCCCCTCTGGCCTGTAAGGTTTCTGTTGAGAAGTCTGATGATAGCCTGATGGGTTTTCCTTTATATGTGATTTTTTTTATCCCTCTGGCTGCTTTTAATAGTCTGTCCTTATCCTTAATCTTTGCCATTTTAATTATTATATGTCTTGGTGTTGTCCTTCTTGGGTCCCTTGTGTTGTAGATCTGTGCACCTCCATGGTCTGAGAGACTATATACCTCCACAGACTGGGGAAGTTTTCAGCAATTACCTCCTGAAAGACACTTTCTATCCCTTTTCTCTCTCTTCTTCTTCTGGTACCCGTATAATAAGAATATTGTTCCACTTGGATTGGTCTCACAGTTCTCTCAATATTCTTTCATTCCTAAAGATCCTTTTTTCTTTCTGTGCCTCAGCTTCTTTGTATTCCTCTTCTCTAATCTCTATTCCATTTACCGTCTCCTCCACTGTATCTAATCTGCTTTTAAATCCCTCCATTGTATGTTTCCTTTCTGATATTGTGTTCTGTAATGATTGAATCTTCATCCAGAATTCTTCCTTGAGTTCTTTAATACTTTTCTGTACCTCCATGAGCATGTTTTTGATTCTTATTTTGAAATCTCTTTCTTGAAAATTGATGAGTTCAGCTGAACTTGACCCTTTTTCTGGTGTTTGTGGTATTTTGGTTTGAACCAGATTCCTTTGACGTTTCATAGTTCTGTGTAGTGCCCTCTAGTGCCAAGAAGCTCTACTCTATGGAGCTGCTCAGCCCCTGGAGCAATGTCAGGGGTTGCAGGGGAGCGGCACTGGTGCCTGGGCAGAGGAAAGAGCTGTTTCCCATTTCCTGGCTGCTCTGCCTGTCTCCACTGCCAGAACCACTGGGCTGAACACATAGGTGTAAGCCTCTATGCTTTGTGTTTGTAGCTCCCATAGGCAGGGCTTCCCTTTGGTTGGCCTGATGCCAAGACAAGGGCTGCCAATTAGTGCTCAGTGGGGCCTGGCCAGGAAGAAGGTGCAGCGGGCTGCATATCATGGTGCGGAACTTGGAGCTGTGTAGTCAGCAGGGGGATGGAGCACCTGAAGCTCCTGAAAGTTCCCAGGTTGCTGTGCAGAGTGCACGTGGACAATTTTGTCCACCTATCCTTTCTCCTGAGCAGTAAGCTCTGCAATGCCTGCCCCTTTAGCAGCCTTCTCACTATTAGGAAGTCTCTCAGACTTCCCGCCTTTCTTTTGTCCCAGAGCAGCCAGATGTGGATCCCTGTTTTCCACAAGTGGCTGGCATCTCAGTTTCTCCAGGTATTCCACCTGTCTTAGCTTTCCATCCCCCCTAATCTCCAGAGCACCATGCAATGTAGGTTCATGCTCCCAGGGCAGATTTCCAGGGCTGGGTGTTCAGCAGTCCTAGGCCTCCACTCCCTCCCAACTCCATTTCTTTTCCTCCCACCAGTGAGCTGGGGTGGGGGGAGGGCTTTTGTCTTGCCGGATCCTGGCTTTGGTACGTTACCGTGTTCTGTGAGGTCTGTTCTTTTCTCCAGTTGTATGTAGTCTGGCACAGCTTTCTTTCCTGTTGGTCTTTCAGGATTAGTTGTATTAATTATATTTTCATATTACATGTGATTTTGGGAGGAGGCCTCTCTCTCACCTCTCATGCCGCCATCTTTTATCCTCTCCCCAAAGTCCTATTTTTTTTTCTGTGATATGTTTTCTCTTCTGTTTACATTGGAAAGCCCATTAAGTATGGATGGCCAGAACATAATAAATTCTTAGTTAATTGAATTTATGGGAAATCAGTAAAACAACACCAAAACAATAACAACAACTACTATCACTGATTTTACTGAGTGCTATGTATTGGACCTTGTAGCTGATTTACATGCATTGTCTCATTTAATTCTCAGAACCCTGCTAGGCCAGTATTATTATATCCATTTTAAACATTAAATCGAGGCTTAGAGAGAGGTACCCAAATCCACATAACAGAGCTGAGATTAAACTCCAGGCTCTCTCATTCCATGTTCTTTGGAAACTCCCTTATTCTTTGGAAACCACTACTCCATACTGACTCTGAGATAATCAGATTTATTTAGTGCTACTTAAAAATCCCTTTTCTTCACAACTCTTGTTAAAATTTTCTGAGTCCGCTTTCCTGCCTTAATAAGAATATTCTGATCATCACTGAAGATTTCAGAGTTATCATCCTTACCATCAGCAGTTACACTAATAACTAGAGCTGTCAGTGGTGCAGGTGTAGATTATAAAATTAGTATATGAGACACCCACCCTCCCTATGTTGTTTGCTCCCTCTCTTTAGTTCTAAAGACCATTGTGTGCATTTATTCATTTATGAAACATGTAACACATTTCTATTCTATATCATTCATTTAGACTTTAAGATCCAGGAGAGCAAGGACATGTCTTGTTCACTGCTATATTCCCAATACCACTAAAAGGTATGTCCTCAATAAATATTTGTTGAATGAATGGATGGCTGAATGAATAAATGCATGTGTGAATGCCAGACACTGTACTGAGCTTTGGGATATGAGCTTGGCTTCTAATTCTGCTCATTTGCCTCAAAGAGGAGAGTTTGTAGAGGGATCCTATTAGGTGGATAAAAGTTATATGCTTCTGAATAGACTTTGGATTTTCATGTACAGTATATGGAGAAAATACAAAGTTTGGTCTTCTCAGGTTATATCCGCTATTTTTCCCCCAAGAACTTAATGGTTAAGATATTATTTCCAACAGAATGAAACTTGCTTCTTAAAAAAAATAAAGCTGAATATATTGATACTGGTGAAAGAATGTGAACATTGTGTCTATAGTGATTTTTACATTGGATGTTACATTTAAAAAAATGCAAAATAACAAAAGAAGGAACAGAATTCCTCACCATCCTTTGCACAGTGAAAATGCATTACATGGTAAGATAGTCTTTTTCAAAAATAAGTCAATGCTGGTAGAGAATCAAACAAAATGCTTCAGTGGTTTTTGTCAAATAGGAAGTAGCACATTCTTAATCCAGTGAAAGTGAACATTCAAAGATGTCTTACTTCTTTCTGAAATTATGCACAGGACCGGAGGCAATGGCAAGCAATCCACCCAAGCGTATTTCATTGAAAGCTCAGATGTCCTGTCCCTCTGTCTCACACTGAAGCAGTACAAATGGCACACTGGCAGAATTGGAGTGGTGCCCATGTCACCTCTGCATCAAAGGCAGAGGGTTTCTGTTGATTCACAACTGGAAGCTTGCATTGTCCATAAGAGCAGTGGTAGCCAATTGCTCCATTGGAGCCACCTCTTAGGCACAGGTGGCCGCAGCCATCCGTTTTCCCCTGAAAGGTGAAAGGAATGATGACCATCTTTCTTGCTATTACTTGTAGTCCCACGATGAGGATCATCCATGAGGAAGGTCAAAAAATAACAACACAAACTTCTCTTTTTGGCCTGTATAGTCATTTAGGACCATGTTCTAAGAAATGTTACAAGGGATAACAGTCAAAGGGTTGTATTTCAGTGACACTATGGATTTGGAAGAGAAATTTCGTTTTTTGTTTTTGTTTTTGTTTTTTTGGTTCTGTTTCATTTTTTACTATTCTATGGGCAAAGGCTGCTATGGTACCAAGCTATGGTGATATTTGGTGACATCAGCCCTAACACTGATTTTTTGGAAGGTGACGACAGTACACTTAAATTCTTTTCACCAAACTCAGATTTATTAGTTTCCTATCACTGCTATAACAAATTACCACAAACTTAGTAGCTTAAGACAATACAAATTTATCCTCTTAACATTCTGGAGGAAAGAATTCTTAAAATCAAATTGTCTAGAGGGCTGTGTTCATTTTGAAGCCTTTAGAGGAGAATCCATTTCCTTACCTTTTAGATTCTAGAGGCCACCCGCATTCCTTGGCTTATTACCCTCTTCTCCATCTCCAAAGCATAGCATGATATCTCTGCTGCCATCATCCCATCTCCTTTTTTTCTGCCATTGACCCTCTTGCCTCTGTCTCCTAAGGGCCCTTGTAATTACACTGGGTCCACCTGAACAATGCAGGATACTCTCCCCATCTCAAGATCTTTAACATAATCACATTTTGCCATGTAGGGTAACATATTCACAGGTTCCAGGGATTAGGCCATGGACATCTTTGGGGGACCATTTTTTCTGTCTACCACACCAGCCTAACTATAATGATAATGCTTTACTCACTTGGCTGGGGTACCTAAGTTCATGAGGCCACTATTGCTCGTCTGATGTTTATAAGTACCATACTGATGATTATGGACCATATAATATAATGCTAATAACAACTGTGTGAGGTAAACATTATTATAATCTTATTTTGAAGATGCAGTGGTGGAACTCATAGAAATTAATAAACTTGCCCAAGTTCACATATCTATGAAGTGGTAAAGCAGTACTCAAATCCAGGTATATCTTATTCTAAAGCCCATGATATTTCTAGTTCCCTACTCTGTAGCATTAGTTTTGCTGGGTTTACTCACTTCATTTCCTGGCCACTGTACATACCTAAACTTTGTCCAGAAATAACACAGCTGGGTGCCTTTGGCCACATTTAGTTAGATCCGGACAAATTCACCACCACCTCTACAAGGGTAATTCTTGGTTAGGGTACCTAAGTTGATGAGGCCAATATTTTAATTCCAGTTTAACTCCAGAGACATTTATTAAGCACCAATGTATGCAAAGTCTGTGCCTCACCAGTGGTGATGACTCATTTGGTCTGTATCAGTATTGTCAGAGCATTACACTGCAGTCATATCATTTCATGATTATCTCTTAGGATAAAAGGGAGCAGATGTCTCTTGAGCAGGTCAGTGAAAAGGCCATGCTTTGCCACTGAGAAATTGCCAAGTTTCCTTTCATTTGCCAATCCATCTGCCTCCAGGAGATAGGAGATCATTTTTGGCATTTTTTAACTGTTCAAAAGATGGTCCCTGAGATAAATAGTGTCCCGGGGCCTATGGAGGTGGATGGACAATTGTGGAGCACAGAAGGCTGGTTAATACAGAAGTTACATGGCCATATTTGAAATGTCCCTTTCTACATTTCTTTTATAGTATGTAACTTCATCTTTTCAGGGACGCTGGAAGGTCAAACCCAAAGGTAATAGTTACTGTGACATTAATCTTATTATTTTATTAGCCAATAAATGCTTCATTTCCCTGCTCTTTAGTTATCTCAGGTTCCCTGACCCCTGATTTCCTGCACCAGACCCCCAGATGCTCTATCTTTATCTACACTCTAAGCTCGAACTAATTCCTCCTGTGTTCCATTTCTCAGTGGAGCTCTGTTTCTTATAGTTTTTATAATAACTGCATACCAAGTTATTAAGATATATAGCTTTTAATAATAATTTTGTTGAAAGAGGGAGGGAGGGATGGGGAAGAGGAAAGGGAGAGGGGAAAGGAGGGGAAAAGAGAGAGAATTTTCGAAGTTCTCATACCGGGAAATTTTTCACCTTTTCTTCCAAATCTGTTCCTTTCCAGAATTTTTTTTTGTCATATTCCCTTAGTCTTCCAAATACCAAGGATCCTCAAGAGCAACTTCTTTAGTCATTCATCAAAAGCCTCCTAGTCCTATTGATTCTTTGGTTCAGTTTTACACTTTTAAAACTTTAATATGTGTCAGGCATTGTGATAGGTTCTAGAGAAACAAAAAGTTATCAGACAAACCCTGTAACATGGAGGAGATTTTAGATTAAGAAAAAACAGACATGTTAACAGAACATTTGGTTTACCATAGTACAGACAAAATGCACATATGGGAAACCAGAGTTCTTGAAAAGCTAATTCTTCATTGTGATGGATAACTAGATTGGGCAAAATAATTGACAAGGTTCATTTCCTTAATAATATTTTTGGCTTGCCTCCATTCTTTTCCAGGTTCATGGCCCTGCCCCAACCCAGGCCTTAGTCAGTTCAACCTCAGACTGCTTATTAAAACAGTCTCCCAGCCAGTCTTCATGCTTCCTTTCTGGTATCCTCACTGCCCTGCTATCCAGTGGCCCCTGTCCATTCTCTGCCTTGCTAATAGATTCATCTTCATAAAATATTTCCTTGCAAAAATCATTCACTCTCCTCCTATCACCTCTCCCAGCTCTCAAATCTTCATTGACTTCCTACTGTTCTTAAGACAAAACCTTGAGCCCTGCATCTGGGATTCAGTGCTCCCCACAATCCAGTCCCCATGTATGGCCCAGCCTCATCTCCCATAATTTCTTACATATGCCCTACTCCCTACTCAAATTAAATGCGTGAATAATTTCTCACGCTCTTATCTTATCTCAAGATAAGTTCTTGCCTCCATATTTTGCTCACATCGATCTTGTTCAGAATGCCATCCTCTATCTAATCTCCAGACAGATTTAAGTCCTACTCTTCCTTCAAGAACATCTTAAGCCCCACACCCTCTATAAAGCTACTTGGCCCACCCCATCACTCTGTGATCATTGCTTTCACCAATAGGCTTCAGTCATCTAGCATTTAGCATATGCAAACTTCTACTGCACTTACTTCACAGGTATAATTCTAGTCTCTTTCAGTGGGCAGTAATTCCCCTAAGACAGAGGCTGTATCTTGCAACCCTTAGTAAAACCAGTGCTTAGGCAGCTCAGATTTTGATGATGATGGTAATGAATTGATCATGTGGTATATATAGGGCAGATATGTGGGAAAAACTCTTGGAATTCCTCATTTCACACCCAAATTGTTTACATGAAGGGTTAAGATGAAAGATTTCTTGGGGACAAAGTTTAGCTAGAGCTATAGGCCTGAATACTTACAGGGGCTTGGGAGGGAACATAATTAGGCTGGAGATAAGCCAATATTTATTTAATTAACAGATCTTCATAGAGTGCTAACTGTGTGGTGGGTGTTGTTCTAAGTGTTAGAAATATTAACTCATTTAATTCTCACTACAACCCTATAATTATTATTCCAGTTTTAGAGATGAGACGATCAAGGCACAGATGGTTAAGTCATTGTCCCAAGGTCAAATGACTAGTAAGTGATAGATCTTGAACTTCAGTTCAAGTGCTCTGATGTTTAGTGTATTTATTTTTAACCATTGCACAATGTTAATTTTCCAAAAGGGACTTGTTGCCTCCAACTGGAGAGTGTATGATGAACCTGAGGACATTTAAATTTAAAGAAAATTGTGAGCCAGAAAAAATACATCTGTGGGTCAGGTCAAAAAGTTTATTCTCTGTAACAGCACGTATATTCTAGGACAGTAAGAAGCATCCCTGATTATGTCCTCTTTACCTTGACATCAGTTCATATGCCTATTATGGGCATTTGTCAAAGCAAACGAAATATCAGTGTTCACTGGCATCACTTGATATGTTAAGGTTTGCAGATTCAACTTGCAAGAGATTTATGAACCCCTTAAAAAAACAGATGGCTCCCCTGCATTTGTTCCCATAATACTTTGTTTATATCTTTACCAAGCTGTTTATCAAATGTCACTTTTTCTCCTATTTCAAATAGTAAATTTTCCACTTTTTCTGTAGCACAAAAGATACTTTCTCTCTCTGGACAGTTACTTCTAGATTTTACTCCCTCCTCTTGAGGCTTGAAAATTGCTCCTATATCATTACAAATTCTTCTCTACTGTATGATTAATGATATTAACTCTGGGTCCCCCAATCTTTGCCCTTGATATGACAAAGCAAGGTTTTAGAATTCCAAAACATTGTTTTTCTAGCTCAGGTGCCTCACTCTAGCAAATCAGAGTTTTCTTGGCTTTCAGACTCTCATCCTAGCAAAGAATGTTACAGTTTTATTTTGAAGCTCAAATGTAAAAAATCTGACTTGTGGTTATGCTGGGTTATTTTCTGTCCTACCTTCCCTGGGGCCATAAGCTTCAGTGCTGGTATCTAATTGTAATTGTGGAATGTACTACAGGACAAAAAGGAATTACCAAAAAAAGAAAACAAGCATCAATTAATATTCTAAAATACTGTGCTATGTAAGGAAAGAAATCACATGTAATTCCAAATTCTAGGAAAGCACTACTAATATTTTATGTCTCTCTTTTTGCTCTTTTTCTATGCATACACATATGCACAGAAAAAATATACTATATATTTATGTGTATATATACTCTATGGTAATCTTATTTTTTGATCCATATGATACATCTTTATATATTCCCTGCAGAGCTGGAGATTAAGAACAGATTTGTTGGCTGAGTTATTGTCTTTTGGCAGTTCTCCCAAAGCCCCATAGACCATCCTTACCTACCTGTGGTAATGGAAGTAAATATTCCCCTTCTGATAGCAATTATTGTGACCCTCACAAAAGAACATCACAGAAATTTGGAAAAAGAGTTTGAGTTCAAGCTACTCTTTTATTCTTTGCTCAAGGCCTCAGGTAATTAATCCAAACTATACAAGGGCGTGGTAGTAGTGCATGTAAAACGGGTTGCTGATTTTTCTCTCATACTGCTTACTTAGTGAGGGTGTGTCGACTTCACTTTCAAGATGTTCTGGTAGGAATTGTTCTCTAGCTGTGTGAAGGAGGATGCCTTCCCTTTCTTTGCATCTTCTCTTTTATTCTCCTCCTCAGTCCATTTGTCCTTTTAACTTCATTCCTTCCTCCTCAAGTCTCTCCATCCCCTGTTCCTTCTAGGTCTGTTATCCCCACCCCCATCAGCTATTTGCGAAGCCCAGGTCAATGTCAATCTCTCTCTCCTTCTCCTTGTAAATTGTTGCTCTCCAACATGGGTTGTCAGTAAAAGATGTTCTGCCAAATAGAGGGAGAGTAGTGAGCTCGGAGTCCTGTAACTGGAAGAGGGAATGGGGGAGGAAGAATGTCAGGGTGATCCTCCACTCTGGGTTGCAGTCTGCTATTTGATATTTTTATATTCTCAGGAAGGACAAAATTTAAAACAAATTTAAAAGTACATCTCACACAGGGACAATTTCCTACCCAAATCCTTCATTGTATCTACACCAGAGATGAATTGCTCCCTTTCCAGCATAACCACAGTCTTACTATGATAAAAACCATTTGTTCCCTTCACAACTTGGATTATAATGCAAAGCCTTTCCATTAGTTTGACACTGAACAGCATCACCGAGTTATCCTTTCTTGTTTTATAATCATATAATAAGCATTTTCTTTATATATACATATATTTTATATATATATATTTAAATATCAGTATGTTACTCCATTATGTTTCTACATCATAGTGTATTTAATTATTCCTCTAATGTTTAATATTTAGATTGTGTCTATGTTTCAGTATTATAAAACTAACACGGGTTATCTGGTATATTAAATTTTGTGCACACATCTGATTATTTCCCTAGGATGGTGTCCTTAGAAGTGGAATTAGGGACCAAAAGATACAACTTCATGTATTTTTATTGAAATGTTTTAAGTTAAAAAGTAATTATGATTTTAAATTATAAAAGTAAATATATTTTTTGAGATTTTAAAAATAATTATACAGGTACTAAAAAAATAAGTGTATAAAATAACTTGTAAGTCATTTCTGTCATCTCAGCCCTTAAAGATTATAATTTTTAGCAGGTTATTGTGTATCTTTAGCATGGATAATTTTAATACTTTTTTGAATGTTGTCTGTTGCTATCCCCAAAGATCAACCATTTTAAAATTCCACTATGGTTGATGAAAGTGCTTGTCTCACTGTATACTCATGAACTTTAACTATTCTTGGTTTTAATAATCAACATTTGATGAACAAATTGATTTTGAGAATGTTTTACATTAACAATACTGATTATATATATTTACCACATATAGATACTTATTTATATATACATATTACAAATATTTTATCCAGTTTGTATTTAAAACTTCTGAGGTGTTACATAGGTTTCTGGATTTTTATGCAGTCACATTTTTCAACTTTTCCTTTATAATTTTTTTCTTTTATATTTAAAAGGCCGCCCCTTCTCCAGTGAGCAGATAAATATTCACCAATATTTTCCCATAATCGCTTAAGGTTTAAAATGTCTTTAATATAATTTAAGTTATGATATATTTCAAATATAAGAAAAGTGTATGAATTTAATATAACAAGCACCTATGAATTACTCAGATTTAACAGATGCTAACATTTTGCCTAAATCTACTTATGTTTTTTTGGTGAAGAAATACAGTTACAACTATAGCTAAAGGCCCACCTCCATCCACTCCCCCTCCCTGCCTCTGCTGAAATTTATGTATATAATTTATCTGCATGTTTTTATGTTTTCTACATATATCTTAAAATCATATGCACTATGAAGCATTATTTGGGGGGTTTAAAAATTTTACCTGAATAGAATCATTTTCCAACTGACTTTTGTCATTTAACATTATACCTTTAGGATTTACTCAGATGCCTATATTTCTACTTTATACATTTTTACTACTTTATCACATACAATTGCATAAATATGGAGTTCTCTTTGTGAAGTGCTTGCTCATATCACTTGTGCATTTTTTTCTTCTTTCTTTTTATTTATTGAAATACCATTATTATAAAATCTTATATTGGTTTCCAATGTACAACACAGTGGTTCAACAGTTACCCATATTATTAGATCCTCATTGCCTCTAGTGCAGTTACTATCCATCAATGTGAAAAGATGTTACCGAATCATTGACTGCACTCCATGCAGTACTGCCATCCTTGTGACTAAGTTATATTATGATTGAGAATTTTTGTGCCCCTTTATCCCGCTCACCTTCCTCCCCAACCCACCCCATGCCTCCCCTTTGGTAACCACTAGTCACTTCTCAGTGTCTATGAGTCTAATGCTGTTTTATTCCTTCTGATTTGCTTTGTTTTTATATTCCACAAATAAGTGAAATCATGGTATTTGTCTTTCTCCACCTGGCTTATTTCACTGAGCATAATACCATCTAGATCCATACATGTTGTTGAAAATGGCAGGATTTCTTTTCTTTTTATGACTGAATAATATTACATTATGTGTGCATACCACATCTTCTTTATCTATTCATCTATTGATGGACACTTAGGTTGCTTCCATATCTTGGCTACTGCAAAAACTGGGGCAATAAACATAGGGGTGCATATGTCTTTTTGAATCAGGGATTTCATTTTCTTCGGGTAAATTCCTAGAAGTGGAATTACTGGATTACTTCCATTTTTAGTTTTTTTGTGGAACCTCCATAGTGCTTTCCATAGTAGTTGCACCGATTTACATTCCCACAAACAATGTAGGAGGATTCGCATTTCTCCATACCTTTGCCAGCATTTGTTATATCTTGTCTTTAGGATAGTGGCCATTGTAACTGGTGTGAGGTGATACCTCCTTGTGGTTTTAATTTGCATTTCCCTGATGATTAGTGATGTGGAGCATCATTTTATTTGCCTGTTGGCCATCTGTATTTCTTCTTTGAAGAAGTGTCTGTTCAGGTCCTCTGCCCATTTTTTAATAGGGTTATTTGTTTCTTGGGTGTTGAGGCATATGAACTCTTTATATATTTTGGATGTTAATCCCTTATCAGATGAGTCATTTACAAATATATTCTCCCACACTGTAGAATGCCTTTTTTTCTGCTGATGGTGTCCTTTGCTGTACAGAAGCTTTTTAGTTTGATGTAGTCCCACTTGTTCGTTTTTTATTTTGTTTCCCTTGCCTGAGGAGATGTGTCCAGGAAAAAATTGCTCATACTTACGTTCAAGAGATTTTTGCCTATGTTTTCTTCTAAGAGTTTTATGGTTTCATGACTTACTCAGGTCTGATACATTTTGAATTTACTTTTGTATATAGAGTTAGACAATAATCCAGTTTCATCCTCCTACATGTAGCTGTCCAGTTTTCCCAACACCAGTTGTTGAAGAGGCTGTCTTTTCCCCAGGGTATATTCATGCCTGCTTTATCTTATATTAATTGAGTATATATGCATAGATTTATATCTGGGCTGTCTATTCTGTTCCATTGATATATGGGTCTGTTCTTGTGCCAGCACCATACTGTTTTGATTACTGTAGTTTTGTAGTAGAGCTTGAAGTCAGGGTACATAAATCCCCCAGCTTTGTTCTTTTTCCTCAGGATTGCTTTGGCTGTTTGGGGCCCTTTGTGGTTCCATATTAATTTTAGAACTATTTGTTCTAATTCATTGAAAAATGCTCTTGGTGTTTTGACAGGGATTGCATTGAATCTGTAGATTGCTTTGAGCAGGATGTCCATTTTGACAATATTAATTCTTCCTATCCATGAACACAGGATAGATTTCCATTTATTGGTGTCTTCTTTAATGTCTCTCATGAGTGTCTTATAGTCTTCAGAGTACATATTTTTCATCTCCTTGGTTAGGTTTATTCCTAGGTATTTTATTCTTTTTGATGTAATTGTAAATGGAGTAGTTTTTCTGATTTCTCTTTCTGTTAATTCATTGTTAGTATATAGGAATGCAACGGATCTCTGTGCATTAATTTTGTATCCTGCAAATTTTCTGAATTCAGTTATTAGTTTTAATAGTTTTTTGGTGGAGTCTTTAGGGTTTTCTATGTATAATATCATGGCATCTCCAAATAGTGACAGTTTAACTTCTTCCTTATTAATTTGGATGGCTTTTGTCTCTGTGTTTTGTCTGATTGCCATGGTGAGGACCTCCAGTACTATGTTGAATAAAGGTGGTAAGAGTAGACATCCTTGTCTTGTTCCTGGTCTTAAAGGAAAAGCTTTCAGCTTTTCACTGTTAAGTATGATGCTGGCTGTGGGTTTGTCATATATGCTTTTATTATGTTGAGGAATGGACCCTCTAAACCCATTTTTTAGATATTTTTTATCATGAATGAATGTTGAATTTTGTCAAATGCTTTTTCAGCATCTACTGAGATGATCATGTGGTTTTTGTCCTTCTTTTGTTGATGTGGTGGATGATATTGATAGATTTTTGAATATTGTACCATCCTCTCATCCCTGGAATGAATCTTACTTGATCATGATGGATGATCCTTTTGATGTATTTTTGAATTTGGTTTGCTAATATTTTGTTGAGGATTTTTACATCTATGTTCATCAAGGATATTGGTCTGTAATTTTTTTTTTGTGGTATCTTTGTCTGCTTTGGGTAATAGAATGTTAGAGTGATGCTGGCCTCATAAAATGAGGCTGGAAGTATTCCCTCCTCTTCTACTTTTTGGACTTCTTTAAGAAGGATGGGTATTAGCTCTTCTTTAAATGTTTGGTAGAATTGGGCTATGAAGCCATCTGAACATGGTGTTTTGTTTTTGGGGAGTTTTTTGATTACCAATTTGATTTCATTGCTGGTAATTGGTTCAGATTTTCTTTTTCTTTATGGGTCAGTCTTGGAAAGCTGTATTTTTCTAGGATGTTGTCCATTTCTTCTAGGTTGTTCAATTTATTGGCATATAATTTTTTGTAGTATTCTCTAATAATTCTTTTTATTTCTGTGATATCCATTATGATAACTCCTTCTTCATTTCTGATTCTGTTTATGTGTGTACATTTCCCTTTTTATCTTGATAAGACTGGATGGGGATTAATCTGTTTTGTTTATTTTCACAAAGAACCAGCTCCTGGTTTCATTGATTTTTTATATTGCTTTGTATTTTCTTTATTTATTTATTTCTGCTCTGATCTTTTTTATGTCCCTCCTTCTACTGACTTTGGGCTTCATTTGTTCTTCTTTTACTGGTTTCTTAGTTGTGATTTTAGACTGTTTATTTGGGATTGTTCTTGTTTCCTGAGATAAGCATGTATTGGTATGTACTTTCCTCTTAGAACTGCCTATGCCACCTCCCACAGATTTCAGGCTGTTGTGTTTTTGTTTTCATTTGTCTCCATGTATTGCCTGATTTCTGTTTTAATTGGGTCATTGATCCGTTGGTCATTTAAAAGCATGTTGTTAAGCCTTCATGTATTTGTAGGCTTTTTTGTTTTCTTTGTATGATTTATTTCTCATTTCATACCATTTTGGTCTGAAAAGCTTCTTGATACACTTTCAGTCTTTTTTAATTTATTGAGATTCTTTTTGTGGCCTAGTATATGATCAATTCTGGAGAACATTCCATGTACACTTGAGAAAAATGCATATCCTGCTGCTTTTGGGCAGAAAGCTCTGTATATATCAGTTAAGTCCATCTAGTCTAATTTGTCATTCAGTGCCTGTTTCCTTATTTTTTGTCTGGATGATATATCCATTGATGTAAGTAGGATGTTAAAATCCCCTAAGATGATTGTGTTGCTGTCTGTTTCTCCCATTAGGTGTGCTATTATTTTATATATGTAGGTGCTCTTTTATTGGGTGCATAGATATTTATATTGGTTATATCCTCTTGTTGGATTGATCCCTTTATCATTATAATGTGCTTCTTTGTCTCTTGTTAATTTATTTGTTTTGAAATCAATTTTACCTGATGTAAGTATTGCTAATCCTGTTTTTTTCTCCCTCTTATTTGCGTGAATATCTTCTTCCATCCCTTTACTTTTAGTCTGTGTATATCTTTGGGTCTGAAATGAGTCTCTTGTAGGCAGCATATAGATGGGTCTTGTTTCTTTATCTAGTCTGTCACTCTGTGTCGTTTGATTGGTACATTCAGTCCATTTACATTTAAGGTAATTATTGATAGATATGTACTTATTGCCATTTTATTTTTTCTGGGTGCTTTTCGAAGCTTGTCTCTGTTCCTTTCTTCCTCTCTTATTCTTGTCTCTTGTTATTTGATGACTTTCTTTAGTGTTTTGATTAGATTTCTCTTTTTAAATTTTTTTGCATATCTATTATAGACTTTAGTGTTGTGGTTACCAAAGGTTCAAGGATAGCTTCCTTACTATATAACACTCTATTAAGTTGCTGATTACTCTATTTCAAACACAATCTAAAGGTACTTTTTTCTTCTTCTTTTTCCTCCTCCACACTTTATGTATTAGATGCTATAATCTGCACTTTTTGTGCATCCCTTGACTGGTTCTGTGTATAGTTGATTTTCCTTCTTGTGTTTTGTTTTAATTTTGTACTTGCTTGGTAATTAATTGCTCTACCACCTTTACTGTGGTTTATTTTCACTGGTGAAAGCTATTTAACCTTAGGAACATTTCCATCTGCAGCAGCCCCTTTAACATATCTTGTATGGCTGCCTTAGTGGTGGTGAATTCCTTCAACTTTTCTTTATCTGGAAATTGTTTAATCTCTGCTTCAAATTTAAATAATAATCTTGGCAGGTAGAGGATTCTTAGTTGGAGGTCTTTCTTTTTCAGTACATTAAATATTTCATTTCACTCCCCTCTGGCCTGTAGCTTTTCTGCTGAGAAGTCTACTGATAGCCTGATGGGGTTTCCTTCATAAGTAATCATTTTCCTCTCTCTGGCTGCTTTCAATAGTTCCTCCTTATCCTTGATCTTTGACATTTTTATTATTATGTGTCTTGGTGTTGTCTTGCTGGGATTTCTTTTATTAGGGGCTCTCTGCAGTTCCATGACCTGAATGTCTATTTCCTTCCTGGGACTGGGGAAGTTTTCAACAATTATTTCCTCAAAGAGATTTTCTATCCCCTCATCTCTCATCTCCTTCTGGTACCCCTGTTATGCGAATATTATTTTGTTTGGAATGGTCACACAGCTCTCTTAGCATTCTTTCATTTCTAGAGATCCTTTTTTCTTTCTGTTCCTCAGCTTCATTGTGTTCCTGTTCTCTAATTTCCATCTCATTGACTGTCTCCTCTACTTTCAGTAATCTACTCTTAAATCCCTCCATTGCATGTTTCATTTCAGTTACAGTATTCTTCAGCTCTGAGTGGCTCTTTTTCAGCTCTTCTATCTCTTTGTGGAAGTCATCCTTTAGATCTTGAATATTTTTCTGTAAATCCATGATCATGTTTATGACTTTTACTTTAAAATCTTTATCAAGAAGAATGGTGATCCAAATGACAAACAACAACAAATGTTGGCGAGGATGTGGAGAAAGAGGAACCTTCCTACAGTGCTGGTGAGAATGTACATTAGTTCAACCATTGTGGAAAGCAGTGTGGAGGTTCCTCAAAAAACTCAAAATAGAAATACCATTTGACCCGGGAATCCCACTCCTTGGAATTTACCCAAAGAATACAACTTCTCAGATTGAAAAATACGTGTGCACCCCTATGTTTATTGCTGCACTTTTTAGCCAAGATATGGAAGCAACCTAAGTGTCCATCAGTAGATGAATAAATAAAGAAGAGGTGGTACATATACACAATGGAATACTATTCAGCCATAAGAAGAAAACAAATCCTACCATTTGCAACAACATGGATGGAGCTTGAGGGTATTATGCTCAGTGAAATAAGACAGGCGAAGAAAGACAAGTATCAAAGGATTTCACTCATCTGTGGAGTATAAGAACAAAGCAAAAACCGAAGGAACAAAACAGCAGCAGACTCACAGAACCCAAGAATGGACTAACAGTTACCAAAGGGAAAGGAACTGGGGAGGATGAGTGGGAAGGGAGGGATAAGGGGGAAAAAGGGGTATTACGATTTGCACACATAATATAGCGGGGGGGCATATGGGGAAGGCAGTATAACACAGAGAAGACAAGTAGTGATTCTATAGCATCTCACTACGCTGATGGACAGTGACTGTAATGGGGTTGGTGGGTGGGACCTGATGAAGGGGGTAGTTTAATCACCATAAGATTGTTAATGTAATTGTACATTAATGATACCAAAATAAAAAAAAAAGAAGATTGGTGATTTCTGTTTCATTTAGTCCTCTTTCTGGTGTCTTGTCCTGTAGTTTTGTTTGGAACATGTTCCTCTGCCTCCTCATTTTGTCAGGGTTTCTGTATTTCTTCCTTTGTATTAGATGGCTCTGCTATGCTTCCTAGCCTATCGAGTAATAGCTTTATGAAGGAGGTGTCCTATGGTTCCCAGAAGTTCAAGACTCTTTACAGTGCCTGTTTTTACTTTGCTGGAGCCCCAGCTATTGTTGGTGTGCAGTGGGTAGGACTGCCTTTCTGTCTGCTGGCAGTGGTATGAATCTGCATTGCCAGCAGTTTGCTTCATCTGCCTTTGTGATCTGAGCAGAGGCCTCTGCTGGGATCACTGTGGGTGGGGCTGCCCTCTGCTTGCCCTGCAGCAATGGCAAGGCAGCAGAATTAATGGGGTGGGCAGGCCATTGTGTGATTCTGGAGCAGGGCAGGATATGCAACAACAGGCTTGGACACCTGTGGGGAAGAAGGATCTCTTGCGGTTAGCTCCTGCAGACACCTTCCTAGCTGGGCTGAAATGGGGCTGAGAAAGCTGGGAGAGTCTCCCTCTGCCTGCTAGGCAGCAAAGTCTGATGCTGCTGCTGGGCTGAGTGCATTGAATCATCACCAGTGTGTGCAGGGAGGAGCCTCGGAGCTGCATTGCCAGCAATGGGGATGGAGCGTCTGGGGTTCCTGAGAGTTCCTGACCTGTTTGGCCAAGGGAGGGCTGGGGAGATATAATCCTCCTGCCCTTTCTCCTGAGGAGAGAGCTCCACCCAACTTTCGCACCTCTGGCACTCCTCCCACTGCCAGCAAATCTTTCAAACTGTCACCTCTGCTTTGGTTCTCAGGACCAGCAAGCATGTCTGTTCCACAATGGCTGGAGTCTCAGCCTCCCAGAGTATTCGATCTCTCCCTGGTGTCCAGCCCCACTAGATACCAGAACCCAATGTAATGTGGACTCATGTGTGGGGAGCTGCTTGTCTAAACTGCTTGACAATAGTGAAGCCATTTTGTGAACTTCCTCCATATTGTAGAGAGAACTTGATTATTCTGTAACTTTTATGCTTGTACAAGTGGTTTTGAGACGTGAATGTCTTGGGACAGAGTGACTGTTCCTTGACCCTGGGAATGGAGAACTTGTTTAAGAAAACAACTCTTTGTATGATAAGGAAGTGGTTTTGTTGTGATGCCAATATGCTTTGGATAGTTTCATAGCGGGATTGTATATATACTAAGGAAAAATAAAGCTTAGTGCAGCTGCATTGACAGTTTGCCCTCCTGAGTCTTGTCTTTCTTCTTTTCTTCTTTTAATCCTCGCTCCCCCCCTCAGGTACTGTTCGTTCACTGACGGCCAGCTCCGTCACTCATGCTCCCAGAGCAGATCTCCAGGGCCAGGTGTGCAACACTCCTGGGCTCCTACCCACTCCCACTCTATTGTTCTTTCTCCCATCTGTGGGCTGGGGTTGGGGGAGGGCTTGGGTCCTGCTTGATTGTAGCTCTGCCACTTTACCCTTTTCTGTGTGGTCGCCTCTTCTTCTCCAAGTATACGTGGTCTGTTCTGCACTCTTCAGGTCATTTTCAGGTTTAGTTGTATTTCCTGTATATTCTTTTATGTGTTTTTGGGAGGAGGTTTCCACCTTGCCTTTCTACTTTGCTTTTTCCTTCCCAGCCTCTGCTCATGCATTTTTCATTTTGTTGTTGATCTTTTTTAAAATTATGGATTTGTTGGTATTTGTTTTATTTTCTTGATCCAAATCCTCTGTGTGTAGCAAATATCTGTTCCAAATCATGACTTGTCTTTTAAGTTTATGACATTTTATGTCATACACAAGTTTTAAATTTTAATGTAGCATATTTATCAACTATTGCCTTTATGGCTTGTGTTATTTTGTGTTTTGTTAAAAAGAACAGTATCCAAATTCAATGATGTGAAAATATTTTCCATGGTCTAAATATTTTTAAGTTTGTATTTTCAAATATAGGTGTTTGATTCACATGGAATTATTTTTATCTGCATGATGTGGGGTAGGGTTTTCATTGTCTTTTCCCAAATAATTAGCAAATAGTCACAGCACCACTTATTGAATAGTATGTTCTGCTCACAATGCATAGTAATGCTATTTCTTTCATACATCAAGTTGCCATATAAATAGGCTTTCCATTCTGTTCCATTGTTGTATTTGTTTACCCCTGATTCAATAACCACTGTATTAATTACTATAGCTTTATGATGAATCTTGATAGCTGGTAAGGAAAGTTCTCCTTTTTGGTCATTCTTTGACAATTTCTTGATTATTTTAGGCCCCTGTCTCCACATGAATATCAGGGTCAGCTCTCCCATTTCTATGAACTATCCTTTTGGAACTTAAATTGGAAGCCCCTGGAATTTATTGATTAACTTGGAAACAATTTTGAACTTTAAAATATTTCTCCCTGTTAAGAAGCATGGTACAAGTCTCCATATAGGTTGTCTTTTATAGCATTGTCACATGTTAATGATAGTAATTGTGGTTCTTCATGTTCAGTTCATAAACTGATAATTTATTTCTTTGTCTTTCTCCACCAACTAGGATCTCTAGCATATGCTTGATAGAGGCAGCAATAGTGTCATTCTTGTCATTTTATTAGCTTTAAAATGGTTACTATATTTTGAATATTTTCTCAGTAAGTAACATGTCTGATGTTGGTTTGGGTTAATAGCTTTTATCAAGTTAAGCAATAGCCTGTGTATTTGTAGATTGCTAAAAGTTGCCTCACTCTTGAGTGGGCTTTAGCATTTCTAAAAAATTCTGTATCCACATTATGATATGATTTTTCCCCTTTAATCTGTTAAAATGATGACTTATAGTAATGGGTTTTCTAATATTAAAATATCTTTGCATTCCTGGGTTAAGTCACATATTGTCATCATGTGTTTTTTAATACATGTAGGATTTGGTTTGCTAGTATTTTATTTAGAGTTTTTGCATATGTATTATAAATAAGATTGACTTATGATAGAGTTTGTCTATTCTCTGAGGTGTAAGAAAGAAAATACTTATTCCGTGATATATTGGTAGAAATTGTCTGTGAAATTATCTGGCCTTGTGATTTTGTCTGTAGATTTAAAAACTTTTATTCAGATTCTTTATTGATTACATAGATATATGCAAGTTTTTTCCTATTATTTCTTCAGTCAGTTTTGGTAATTATTTTTCAGAAAATTTATTTTTTATGTTTTCAAATTTATTGGCATAAAGTGGTTAGGGTTTTTCCATATTAATTTTTAGTCTCCAATGTATCTCTAATTATATCCCTGCTTTTTATTCCTTATATTTTTAATATTTTTTTCCTTTTTTTATATAATCAGATTTACTATGTGGTTTCCATATTGTATTAGTCTTTCCAAAAGACTAGCCTTTGGTTTGTTGATCTTCTGTATTTTTACTTTATCTTCTATTTCATTAATTTCCTTTATGTATTATTATTTTAGTCTTTCTAATTTTATGTTTACTCTTCTTTTTCTAACTTCTTGAGATTTTAAATACTTAACTTTTTTAAATTGTACGTATCACACTATAAATTTATTAGTTATGTACTGATTGCTATAGCTGCATCCCTCAAGGTATAATTCATAGTGTTTTCATTGCTTTTCAAATTTCCATTTTGATGTCTTCTTTGAACCATTCATTCATACATACATTCAATTCATAGAAGGCAGTTGGATCTTTCTTTTTTTTAATGCTTTCCATTTGTATTGCACTGTGGTCTTAGAACCCATTCTGTGTGATATCTGGGCTTTTTTTTTTTTTAGAGATGAAGTGTAGTCTAGTCACAGTCACTGTATATTATCCACATAATCTTGAAAAGACTATATTTTCTGATTGCTTTGTGTGGGTTACTATATATGTCAGTTAGGCCAAATTTTTGTTCATTGTGCAGTACAATTATTTTGTACCCTTACTATATTTCTCCTTGATCTACCCATTACTGAGAGAAATACAACAAAATCTCCCATCATACTTGTGGATTTGTAAATTTTTACTTGTAATTCTGTCAATATTTTTAATATATTTTTGAGGCTATGTTTTTAGGTTCATGAAACTTAATCATTATTCTATCTTCTAGTGAATTGCTTATTTTATTATAACTAATCATTTTTATCTCTAATAATGCTGTTTCCTTTAAAGTTAATTTTTTTGATATACATATAGCTGACTTCATTTTGTGAGTCATATATTTTTATCCATCCTTTGACAGTCATTACATTGCCAGAGGTTTTAGTCAAGTCTCTTGTAAATAGCATATAGCCTGCTTTAAAAAATTCCCTTTTATGAGGGGCATTACAATTAGCAGACATAATGTTGGGGGGGGCGCGGGGAGGGCTGTTCAACTCAGAGAAGACAAGTAGTGACTCTATAGCATCTCACTACGCTGATGGACAGTGACTGTAATGGGGTTGGTGGGGGGGACCTGATGAAGGGGGTAGTTTAATAACCATAATATTGCACGTGTAATTGTAGATTAATGATACCAAAATAAAATTTAAAAAATAGAACACTTTTCTTTTCAAAAAATAAAAAATTCCTTTTTATGAATATTTGCCTTTCAACCTGACAGTTTAGTCAATTTATATTTGTTGTGATTACTGATATATCTGAATTTATGTCTGCCATATTATTTTATCCTTTCTATTTATCATGCTTTCTTTATTACCTCTTTTCCCTTCAGGCACTCTATTGGACTGCTTAAATTTTCTTTATTCTCAGGGATTTGGGATGGTCTGTGAGCCTGTTGTCTACTTTTCCTTGCCTGTCACTTGTTCCTTTCTTTCTTTTTGAGAGTGAAACCATGTATTTTAAAAAATTCTTATTTTATTTTTGTCTTTGAAACTAGTGCATCATTTTGCTAGAAGTGGAAATCTGTAATTAATATTTTGAGTCCATCTAATTATTCTTGGTGGATGGTACAAACTAAGGAACATTTTTTTAAATTATCCAAATTGCCAACCAACTGTTCTAGTATCACCGTTGAAGAAATCCTTCTTTCCTTATTGATTTGAAATGGCATTTTATTATATGCTCCATTTTTTTCTGTAGATTAAGATCTATTTCGAGACACAATGTGATATAAATATGTATATATACTCTTGTGCTCATGTCTTATTGTTTTAATTATTGTTGTTTTAGGATAATACATTTTAATGTCATTTAATTTAGCAACCTCTTCATTATCCTTCCTTTGAAAAATTTTATTGACTATTTTCATGTTTATTTTTCCAGATGAATTTTCATAACTCTTTTCAAATTTTAAAGAAAAGTGTGTTTTAAATTTATTCATGGGATAATTAATCCCTTGTTATGTCATCTTATGTGTGAATACAGTCTTTTATATACTTCAGTAAGGTCATATATGTGTGTTATATATATTTTGTGTTGTTCATTAAGTATCTTCAGTTACTACTTTCTAGATTAGAAATAACTTAGATATTCACATCAAAAAACACATTAATAGTATAAAAATGTCTGCAATGAGAAGTATATCTTCCTCATATAGCATATCTCTAGTTCCCAGTATTATTTTATTTAATTATTTTTGTATTGAGTTATAGTTGATATACATTATATTGGTTTCAAGTATACAACATAGCAATTCAATAGTTAAACACATTATTAAGTCTTCACCCCAACTAGTGTAGTTACTATCTGTCAACACCCCAGTATTATTTTAGAATGCATTTGTCTACAAGTAATGAAACATCCTATTAATAGTGGCTTACATACACAAGGGCTTGTTAATTCTCTGCAGTAAGAACTCTAATGGTAGGCAATCTGGAGCTAGTATGACTCAGAGAAGCCATCAGAGACCCAGGCCTCTTTCGTTTTTCTATCTTACTGCCTGTAGCATGTAGACTTTGTGATTATGAACTCATGGTATTAAACCTCCAGCCTCAAGCTCCTATTCCAGGCAAGATCAAGGAGCAAAGGACATGATGGCCATCTAAGTCTGTCCCCTTTAAAAGAGCTTTCCTGGAGCATCATCTAGCAATTTTTACTTATATCAGATTGGCCAGAATTAGGTCATATGTCCTGCTAAAACTGAAGGACAGTCTGGACAGCTGGATGCATTACTTTTCCAAACAAAAGTGGAGTTTTGCTACTAAGAAAGAAATGAAGAATTGATATTGATAGGCAGCTAGCAGTGCTTGCTTCCTGCCATCATCTGCCACTATTAACAGTTTCTGGATTTTGTTTGCTAATTTTTCTGTATGTATATAAGCACATATCTTTGTGTGTTTTATAATTCCAATCATTATTTAACTTTAGTTCTATATTTAAAAGTTTTAATGCTCGCAATCAGTCCTTTCATCTTGTTTTTTTATCCATCCTTTTCTAGTTTGGCTTGATTTTGACTTCAAGTTTTTCTGAATTGCTCATGTCAAAACTGAGTTATTGAATGTTGAAAATGGTTCTCAGTTACCTTTATGGTTGAAAGATAGCTTGCATGGCATAACATTCTTGAGTCACATTCTCTTTCCCTGAGGATTTTTTCAGAATTGCTCTACTGTAATTTATCAGGAAGCTTGATACCAGCTTAAGTTTTTATTTTCACTTATAAGTTTCAAAATTTATTTTGCATGGTTGTGTATAGGATTCTTTCTTTGATTTTGAAGTTAGGCAATTTTACAAATTTGTCTTGTTAATATATTCCTACATCAATCTTCTTTCCTCTAGAAGCCTGGGTCTCTGATTGCTTCTCTTAGTCATACTACCTCCAAGCTGCCTACCACTACAGATCTTACTGCAGAGAATTTAGTCTTTATACTCAGGTCTCCTTTTATAACTAAATTATCAAATGGATTGGACTTTATAAATATAATTACCAGTTTAATTTATCTTTCACCACTGACTTCAAGCATGCTTTGTTGGATTATTTCTTTCTTGCCTTTGAACAGATATCATAGTATTTTGTTCACCTTCATATGTATATATAATACATATATATAAATAAAATGTAACTGTGGGGAAGTTGGGGTTCCTATGGCCAGGATACTCACTGAACTTAAACCACCTGATGATGTAACTGGCCTGTTGCTAGGCTACCACTTCCACACCTTTAGGCAATAAGCTATTATTGTGCTTTATAGAGAGCTCGGCCCAGTGCTCTGGGTGGAAGCAGAGACACTAGTGCTCGACCTACCGCCTGGAGAACAAGCCCGGTAATAAGCCCTTTCACCCCAAAGAAACGTTCTACTGTCATTTCTTTGGTCACATTGGATACATAGTGAACTTGCCCAGGGATGAAATCCATTGGCAAGACAGTATCCAAAAACTCAATCTAATGTAAATAAAAATCTTGTATGTTATATTTAATTAAAACTTATTCTATTCCTCCAGCTCAGGCCCTGACCAGGCTTGGGAATTTGCACTGGGACAGGGATCATTCTACTGCTTCTGGATGGTGCAGAGAGAAGGGATGAAAGGTAAATATATATATTCACACTTGCTAAATGCCAGTTACTCCCCACCCCCAGTTATTATGACATGCTTAAACATACCCACACATTTATAAATGTCCTCTGGCATTCAGTATTTTCAACCTGACTGGTTTTATTTTCTAAGGGACCTTCGGCAATATCTAGACCATTTATGATTGTCAAAACTGGGAAGCCAAGGCTGTGTTAAACATCGTACAGTGTACAAGGCATCCCCACCCCCCACCACTAGGAATCACACAGCTCAAAACAGCAGCTGGGCTGAGGCTGAGAATCCTGTTCTAGCAGGTAGAGGGCTGCACCACACCCAACTGAGAATGCCTGGAAGACTGACTGCCTAGCAATGACCCCTGTGTGTTACAGGTTTTCTGCGTAATTGTATTGCAGAGCTGACTGCTAATGACCATTTCTCCTGCACCCTACCTGTTGTGTGCTTTCCCTTATTCAGCCCTTACTCTTCTGCCATTTCACAGGTTTCACAGAGTTCAGGGACACACTGACTACCTTTAAGAGACTATTGGTTTTCATTGCAAGGAGGTGTATCCCCCTTTTAGAGAGCCTTCCTTATTACCAAAGAGCTGCTAAGATTTGTGTTTTCTTCATTTTCTCATTCAACCAGGTCAGATTTTCTCTGCACTGGGCAACCTTGTTCACAGTTGTTACTTAGGGTTGCATTCATATTTTACTTTTATTGATAATGTCATTTTTTTCTCTAGTTTTCATTCTTCTCATTGTTTTCAGCTGGTTTCAGAGATAAGCATCAGACAGTTCGCTTTGCTTTGGCATCTGTAACCTGAAGTGATTTATACCTAATTGTTAAGTGGTTTTGCTTACCCTTTGCTGCAGTCTATTTTCTAATTGGTTATTTCTGATAGAAAAAGTATTTACTTCTCTATATATTTAGTTTGAAACTAGCTACCTTATTAAATCATTTTAAGGGTTCTATTAAATTTTCAGTAGAATCTGTTTTTCTAGATAGGCAGTGAACAAATACTGAGAATTTTGTCACTTCTTTTTCAATTATTAAAGCCCTCGGATCTTTATGTCTTATTGAGTTGGACAAAACTTTTAGAGGTATATTAAACAATTTTGGTAAGAAAGGACACCCTTTTATTAACACTGAGAATTCCATAAATGTTTTATTATTAATTCACTCATTCATTCCTTTTAACTATTTTTAACTACCTACTATGTAATAGCACTGTACCAGGTGCTGTCCATACAGTGCTGAACAAAAATGTAGACCCTGCCCTCATGGACTGAACAGTCTCATGATGTTAAATAAATAGTTGTGAAAATAAATTTATAGTAACAAATCCTGAAGTGATCTATTTTAAATTAGATATCAGGAAACTCTATTCTGAATAAGAGATACACAGGGTCCTAAAGAATAAGTAGAAGTTATGATAAAAGAAATTCCAAACAGAAGGTACAGTATGCAGCAAGACCTTGAGATACACTGTTTGAAGAACCCAAAGAGTTAGTAGGGCTGGATCTTGGTAGAACGACTTCTGGCCACAGATGTGGATGGAGAGATTATTAGTGGCTGGTAATTCAGGGCCTAGTTAAGGCCTTTTAAGTTAATGAGAACAGGTGGTACTATTAACAGCGACCAGGAACATTGGAAAAGGGGCAGATTTCTTTTGGTGGGGTTGGGAGATTGAGTCCAATTCTAGACATGTTGAGTTCGAGACATCTGTGAGAAATCAAATGCCAAGTAAGCATATAAATATTCTGCACACATTTGGAGACCAGAAGACAGGTTGTGACAACAGGAAAAAAGAACCTGAGAAGGAAGAGCTACAGACTTGGAAGGGAAACTCAGGAGCTTCAAATGTAGAGAATGGTCAACTCAGTCAAGTAACGATGTCAAAAAGTCAAGTAAGATGAGAATTGAAAAGTATCTACTAGATTTAGCAACATGGAAGTTAGTAGGGACTACTTAAGCAAGAGATATGTCAGTGGAGTGATGAGGATTGAAGCTATGGAGAAGTGAATGAGAAATGAGGAAGTGGAGTTAGTGTGTAGATAGCTCTTTGGGGAAGCCTGCCTTTATTGAGTATAGACAGAGATCAATAATAATAAAAATGTGGGATCAAGAAAGGATTTTATTTTAGGTGGGAGTTAATAAAGTATCTTTGAACACTGATTATGAAGGTACAGTAGAGAGGTAGGAAGAGATGGGAAGCAGATGACATGCAAAGAATTTAGTCTTTGTTAGCATGAAGGCTACTTTCCCATGATAATTAAAGGGAAGGAGAAGAAGTTGAACACAGATGCAACATGGGGTAATGCCTGTCTGTCAGCTATTTTCTGTTTGAAATATGAGGCAAAATCATCCTCAAGAGACAAATATTAGCAGTGGGGAAGGTGACTTTGCTAAGTTGGAAAAAAATAAAAACTAGTCCTTGCAGAAAAAGAGCAAGCTTCCTAGAGAAATGTGATAAGGCTTTTGCAGTGTTTAATGCCAGTTGACAATTTGTCATCAACTTACAAGCAATACCTGATTTTCCTGTTCTGGAATTTTCCCTATCAACTTTTCAGTTGTAGTCACTTATCATGGGAATGGTGAGACTCATCCAGTGTTATATTTCACTGGTGGCATAAAACAAGAAGGGAAAGAAAAGAGCATTAGTAGCATTTTCAAAAGGCTAATAGTAATGACCATCAGATACAGTATGAATGGGGAGAAAGTGAAGTATGAAGGAACTGAGAGACAGAAAATAGAGATCGATGGAGATCTTAATGAAAGACCTGTTTCAGCAAAGCTGAGTCAGTGAACTGGAAGAACAGGAAGGTGTGTTGGGAAGTGAGACGTCTGAATTAGTGATTTCAAGGAGGATGCAGATTCTTATGACAATAAGGTAGGTCAAAATGTGACTGGGATGGGTGGCTGAGATAGAATGGAGAAGAGTATGTTTCTTGTTCTCTAGCAAAGAGAAAATAGGAACTCCAAAACTGTCCCTTTATGGGTGGTGAAAAATGCCCTTGGCAATTTGCATTTTGCCTGCCCATCATGTTACATTTGCTTTAAGTAGCAGCAAGTACCTTTGTTCCTAGATGCCTGGACCAGGTACCTTCTGCAGAGTACTTCAGATTATACAGAAAATGACCCCAATTTATAATTTCCTAGGAAAACCTTGAGACGAGTCATTATGTCATTATGACTTTTTGACTTAAAAATCAAGTCATGCTTGATTTCCTACATTGGGTCCTTTGAAATCCTGTTCCAAATCTTTCTGTTACTTCGTGACTGACTGTCTTCTTGCTCTTTGATTCCCTGAAGTGTCCTATTTTCCAAAAACCGAAAAACAGAGGCAAAATTCCTGTTATTTTTTTCTTCTATCACAACATTTAAAATATCAGTATTAAAAATGGTTCTGCAGAATTTCCAAGAGTTCATTTTCTTCTTTTGCTTATCATAAACCAAATCCACTGTGGACTGGTGGGTGTTCTGGCAACAAAATATAGGATTAGACATTCAGAGATATTTCTCTGAGCCAGCACAGCAAGTCACAGAACTTGAACTCTTCCAGAAATCCTGTTGTTTCACAAGCCCATAAGTGCCAACACCCTGGTCTACCATTTCATTAATTTTACTGATTTTTCCTGGAGACTAAAACTTGTTTCCCCAGTTGAGGCCGTAATAAACCTCTTCCCCACTTCTCCTGGAAATTTTCTTAAAAGAAAATGGCAGTAGGATTCAACATCGGTGATGTTGCATGCTTTGGTAAGCCCCAAGTCATGTCTCTAGTCCAATCTATTTTCTTCCCTGTGTGATTCTGCCCACATACATAGTTTTCTTCTAGTCCCTTCTCTGCTCTTTCCAGTACTTAACTTTCCCCTACTACATTTATGTATACAGTTGGCACCTTTATGCAATCGTTCCCATATCATTCTTTTTTTTAATAATTTATTTTTGGTATCATTAGTCTACAATTACATGTGCAATATTATGCTGATTAAACTACCGCCTTCATCAGGTCCTGCCCAACAACCCCATTACAGTCACTGTCCATAAGTGTAGTGAGATGCTATAGAATCACTACTTGTCTTCTCTGTGTTGTACAGCTCTCCCCGTGCCCCCCCCACATTATGTCTGCTAATCGTAATGCCCCTTTTCCCCCTTGTCCCTCCCTTCTCGCCCATCCTCCCCAGTCCCTTTCCCTTTGGTAACTGTTAGTCCATTCTTGGGTTCTGTGAGCCCATATCATTTTTAAATGGCTAGTTGGTTTCATGTCAACCCAGTTTCTCTTTCTCAGCTGGAGTCTCCTCAAGGGCAGGGTCCATGCTGTCTACATTTTGCATTCTCTACACAATACAAACTGGAGGCAAACTGCATAGGCCCTTTGTTATCTCACTTTCTTATAACTGTGCCCTCTGCTTTGAGGAGAAAGAATCAAATTATTAGAAAACTAGTTCACATCAGGAATTTAGGCAATCTCACAAATATGAAACCTTCCAAACTCTGTTTTATGTTCAATTCATAGCAAGCCTGATTTGTCATGATGTTCCTTTCCCTTTGTACTCTGATAAATAGTAACTGATGGAGAATGTAGTCAGGTTTCTACTTGGGAAACTAGCTCTTAACTTTGGCTTCATTAATGACCCTTTGTTTTACCCATTTGTAGTCTCTAGTCACAGTAGCCTGGGGCCTCAAAATAAAGAGGAAGCTTCTGGGTTTCATGACGCAGAAGCTTGAAAATCCTGTGGCTACATGCAAGAGCCCTATCCTTCCCTCCTGCAACTCTTTTGAGGACTATTATAATGCACAGAGTAAGTAATGCCATCATTTGAAAAGTTATCTAAATAGAGGACAGGGACTGCTGGCCTCATCTATCTGTTCCCTGTAGATCAACTAGATGGGATTTAATAAATTCAATTCACTTCAACCAATATTTAGTGAGACCTACTAGATAATAGTTACAGTTTTAAGGCTTTCAAAGTAAGAGTGAATAATAGAAGCAAGATTCTTGCCCTCACTAAGCTCTTACTGTAATAATGGAGACAGGTAAGCAACCAATTCAAAGCAGTATGGTAAGTACTTTGATAAGGAAAAACACAAAGTGTCTTGGGAATACAGATGACAGGTATTGATCTAGTCAGGAAGCAGCAGTGGGTCATGGAAATCATTCAGGAAGAAATTTTTTTAAATCTATGAATCTGCACCAACCTAATTCAGCCCCCACCAATAAAACTGGGTGACCTTAAAGAAGTCAGGTAACCTCTGTGTGCATCAGTTTTCTCATCTGTAAAACTAGGCCTATAATACCCTCTCTGAATGAATCAAGTAAAAGAAGGGATATGGAAAGGCTTTGGAAGCTTTATTTGCCAATTTATTTTCTGTTGTTACTAAAGGTAAACCTGCACTGGCAGGGACATAATGAATGCATACCTCAAGCTCTATAGTAAGATATTTATGGATTCTGGACCTGGTTCTGCCAGTGGGCAAACTTTGGGCAGGTTACAGAATCTCTCTAAGCCTCATTTTCTTTATTTATAAGATGGGGACCTCATAAGATTGTTGGGAAGATTAAATGAAATAATATGTATAAGTTAGCAACCACATATTAATCATTCATTGAATGTTGGATAATATTGATAGTGATGATGCTAATATGGTGATGACAATAATGAAGTAAAGTAGTAAGTGGAGTGTGTGGCACACAAAAGTTGTTTTAATTACTAATATTGGTGAGATGGGTCCTGGATATTACTTTGGTAGTTTTATTCTGTCTGTGCCCACAGGCTGCATCCTTAACCCCAGCTACCCATCATTTATTACTTTCTTATAGACAATAGGGGACAGGAATCCTCCAAGGCTCTGCTCTTCATCATTCTCTTATTATACCTGCTAAGCTATTGCCAACAATCTCACAGCTTCCATCATCTTTCTGCATAGTAGTCATAAATTCATCTTTAACTCCTATTTCTCTGCCTATGTCAGTAGTTCCCCAAAATTGGCACTCATTGGAATCATCTAAAGAGCTTATAAAACTCTCAGTGCCAAGCATGTACACAATACTAGTTAAATAGTGATAACCAAGCATCATTATTTTTAAAAGATTTCCCCAAATGATACCATTCTGTGGCAAAGTTCGGTGACAATGGACCTAGGTTCAGATCCATGCTCACAACCTTCTGTTAGAAATCTGGATGGCTGGTTAGCTCTTCAAACTCAGTTAGCCCAAGACTCATCCCACTGTCTTTCCCCAACCAATCTGCTGTTTCTCTCAAATGCCATATTTCTATATGTCACCCAGGCCTCAAATTTAGGAGTTATCAATCAGCTGAACAACTACCATGGATTATACTTCTGATATAGAAATCATTTTGATCTTTTCTAGTCCCACTACTACGAGACTCACTCAGGGCCCCATTAAATATCACTTAGGTAAACAAGACACTGGAGTCACAAATTTTATAGAGTTTAGGTTATAAAAGTCAGTGCAGAAAACAAATACTTGAAAACTCTCTTAGGAATGCATCACTTTGGAAAGTGACATTATGTGGCAAATGATGCAGTGCAGCCAATGGTCACCCTAGAACTGGAACGGCTCACTTCTCTTCTGAGCACTAGATAAAGTAGCTGGCTTGAGTTTAGGAGCAATGTTATACTAAAACAAAAAGCATATATTTTAATTATAAAATCACAGCCAGCATAGTGAGATGTTCACATGAGAGTCCCACAAGAACTGAGAGGCCCTGTGAGGAACGAGCTTGCTCCTGCTCCCATCTCATGCTCACTCTGGGGTATGTATTTCTAGAGTGAAGCAGTAGACAACAAAAACCACCATGTTCTAAAAATGTTGTTTTCCTTTTTCTATTGAGTGCCTATAATGAAATATGTATAGGTCAAAGGTAGGTGTGTATGTATGTGTGTGCGCACATGCACACGTGTGTGTCTCTGTGTGATGTGCCTCCACTTTACAGTAATTTCTCCCCACCACACACACACATACACACACACACGCACATTCCTTCTCACCTTTAATCTATTATGCACACTGCTGCCAGGTGAACCTTCCCAAAGCACAGTCTCGTCATATGACTTTCCAGTTCAAACATCATCAGTGGCACCTCATAACCTATGGAATTAACTCAAACTTCCCCAGTCTGTCATTCAGGGCCCTCTGTGATCTGGCTCCAAGTCTGGCACTGTATTCTTATCAACTACTCCTTCTCTTCACAGATCACATGTCCCAACCAAACTGAAGTATTTACTTACATTTTGCCACCTTGATATTTTGCTCATGATAATTATTCCTTTGCTTAAAATATTTCACCACCGTCCCATCTACACTTGATGAAATACTATTTTTCCTTCAAGATCCAATTTGAATGGAAACTTGGAAAGTTTCTGAGTCCTTTCCTGTCACTTCAATATATGTATATTAGACTGTCTTTTCCTGGAGAACTATGAGTGTATCTTCTTCATATGACTCCGTATCACTGATTATGCCTAGAACTATGTGTCACACACCATAGACATCCAGTGAATAAATAAGAAATTAAAGCATTATAATTAAACAAAAATAGCTTAATGATTCCTCCTCCTCTCTCTCTCCCTGACCCCTGCCACTTATTCATTATATAGTGTCTTTCAGTGTTATTTTAACAACGATGTTAGTATTTCCTTTATGAGGTGACTCAGATTTTAGAATAAATGGAAACAAAGCAGAGCAATTATATGAGCATTAGGGATTGGGGTGGGGTGGGAGAGAAACTAATTAAAGCTAATTTAATTACAGCATGAGAAAGAACATGACTTAAATGCCACCATTAGGTCCAAATGTGCTGAATCATTTTGAAGGAAATCTGAGCACTGAGCACTTTTCCTTTACCTTGTCTACTGGGAATGGTCATGCTCATGTAGGTGAAGGACTATAACAAATGGGCCAATTTACTCCCGAGAGTAAATGGGAGAGAAAAGACGTGCATTCTGACCCATTCATCTTCCAGTTTGGGATTCTGGGATGCTTTTACATGACACTTGCAAATGTGCACTGGAATTCTTCACTAAAACTGCCTCAACCACCCAAACTCCTGGCACAGGGTGTAATACAATACCAAGGAGGCCTCCAGATGCTCTGATGGGAGTAAATACCTTGTGAGTGTCCTAGCTCTGTCTCGGTAGTAGACTGCTGCACTGGTGTCAGTGCTCAGTAGAAACAGCAAGTCAAAAACAGGTCTGAGAGAGGTAAACAAAACTTGGCCTATGAAGGAAAAGTAAATTTAGGAGTTTGGTTGGAGTCATATGCCGCAGCAAGAATAGAAACCATCATGGTCAAGTTGGCCAAGTCCATGGGTAAATGCACAGGTGTTATAAGGAGATGAACCCAAGACCAGGAGTTTGAGAGCTCAGCTTCTCTGCTGAGAATACACCTCCAGAAAGCCTCGAAAGCATAGCTTTCAATTCTTGGAGGTATGTTTTCCCTTAATAGGAGAAAAAAGGAGTATAATATAAAGGAAATCAGTGAGGTAATAACTATAGCCTCTCTGTAATCTGACTAATAGTATCTTTGAACAGCTTGCATCTTGCTTAATAAAGATGTGCTAAATGTTCTCATGAGGAAAGTGGCTTCAAAAAGGCAGAGTTTATCATGATGTCAAAAAAGCAGAGTTTTTGGATGGATAGACAAGTAAGCCAGTGTTGAAATGGTTTTCTTTATTACTGTATTGAAGTGCTAGAATTGAATAGAAGTATTGCAATCACAGCAGAGCAATTTTATCAGTTAATCTGTAGTTTGATTGAGGTTGATTATCTCAGTGGTTGGAGTATGATGATAATGAGGTCTAGAATATATATCCAGTGTCCACATAAGCTTTACTTTTTACTCTGGTCACAGATTTCAGCTCTAATCTTGACCAGCCTCTGGATAAATATATTGATGATCGTAATGGAGAATAGTTTAGGTAACATGAAATGTTTCACTATGATACATTCTTACAACTTTAGAAATTTCTGATATAGGACTTGCAGATGGATCAGCCTATATTAGTCAGGATAAGCTAAGTATGTTGCAGTAACAAGCAAGATCTCAAATATCAGTGGTTCAACACAACAGAAGTTTATTTCTTGTTTAGACAGAGTCCACTGTAGGTCCTAGATGACTCTTAAAGGTAGTTGTCTCCCGTGTGATAATCCTGCAATCCAGGGTCCCTTGGCCTTTTGGCCTTACCATCTCAAGATCTCCTTCATGGGTGCTATGGTAGGGAAAGAGATATACTAGACAATTGCACATGACTTGTTAATTACCTGAGACCAGAAGAGACAGGATATTACTGCTCATATTTTATTTTTATGTGGCTCCACCCAATTGCATAAAAGCTGAGAAATGCAGTGCCTTTCCCTCCTCTGTTCAGAAATGGAAGATAACCACATATTGGGGAACAGTAGTGTAGCAGACATATTGTCCCACATGGCATTCCTACAGCTCACCTAATTTCAGCACAGCTGTAGTGGACAATTTATCCTATGTCAAGAACTCTATAGAGCCTCTCTGCTTTTGTACCTCAGCACTATCTCCAAAATGTTGGGAGGCTGCTCAACCCACACAAAAGTGCAGCCTTGGAAGGTGATAGAGTTAAAGTTCTTGAGGATTGCCCTTAACAAATAGGGGATAGAGAGTCAGGGGATAAATGTCCCAACCATCCAATCCTTCAGAGGAAAAATTCTTAGGTGCTTTCTAAATGGTTTCTCACAAGGTCTCTGGGGGCTTGAGCCCCAGTTGTTCACAAGGTAGCCAACTCAATAGCATACACTTTACTCGCTTCTCTCCCTTCTCTATCTCTGTACTTGTGCTTCAAGGATCACTTCCCATATAAGCCATCTGTACCCATGTTCTTGTCCCAGGCTCTCCATTAGGAGAAACCAAACTAAGACAACTAGTAAGGTCTACTAAAGAGCCAACACTTCACTGAAAGGATTGGAAGCCAGGAAGCTGGGTGTTCCAGGCTGAGACCACCATTCACTAACTTCATGATCTCTGGCATATCAATTCTCATGACAGCCTCAAAACTTTTTTCACCTTTAAAATGAATTCTTCAGACTAGCAAATCTCTAATACCATTTCCATATCTGATGCTCATAATTCTGTGACTAAATTCTGGCTCTGTCAAGAGTTGTTAAAACAATCGTGGAGATCAATGTTTCTTTCATTTTAAATATTAGCCATAGGGTTTCCAATTAGATAGAGAAAAGAGCTGCTTGAATATAGAATTCTTTATTGATGATTTTTAGGTACAAGATTATTGCATGTATCTGGAAAAGTTTCTAACTAGGGGCTCTTAAGTGTTCTCCTACTTTTGATTCTATGAAGCTATTGGGATGTGGTGAAAATCATTCACTGGCAAATTTGATTATTGGTTGTCCTATAATGGCCTCTTTGTCTCCTTTGTTTGAGGAAATCAAAGAGGCAAATATCCATAAATGAGCTCATATCAAGGACTTGGTTGAAATGGCAACTTTCCAGGGGATATCCATGCTCAGCTCCTGCTACTATATTAATAAAATTAGCTAATATTTAGTAAACACTATATGACAGATATTGATCTAAGCATTTAACATGAATTCTATTATTTCATATTCACAAGGATAAATGAAATAAACACTGATATAAGATATATTTTACTGGAGAGGAAACTAAAGCCCAGAGAGATTAAGTTTATCTTCCCAGGATCATATAGTTAGTGAGTGTCATAGCAGGGACTCAAGTCAAGGTGTGTCTGATTCTATTGTTTAAACACCAGCTATATTGTCACACTGTCTTGCCACTGTAATCACTGATGCTCCCAGTATAAAATTTGAGGTTCCATGTGAGTATTAACAGCAACACAGAAAAAAAGAAGGAAAAGAAAGAAAGAAAGAAAGAACAAAAGAAAGAAGAAAGAAAGAAGGAAGGAAGGAAGGAAGGAAGGAAGGAAGGGAGGGAGGGAGGGAGGAAGGAAGGAAGAGAAAGAAAGAAAGAAGGAGAAAAAGAAAAAGAAAAGGAAGGAAGGAAGAAAGGAAGGAGGGAAGAAAGAAAGAAAGAGTGAGCTATCTTTTTTTTTAGTCTCTACCTATTAAGGCAGGAATGTGCACCTATGAATTTAAAAAAGATCTTACCATAATAAGGAGAAACAAGAGACATTTTCTTACCCACAGCCTTCTGACTATTTGTAGGATGATTCTATTCGTATGAAAGTACTTCAAAACTCTCATGGCTTGGAGTTGGGGTTAACCTTGGAAAATTTCCAAAGCTTTCAAGGAGACATTCCTTAAGCTCATACAATTATTTCATTTTTTAATAAATATAAATTTATGTTAAGATCAAATTCTTGGGGCTACCATTAGATTCCATAAATACTGAATTAAATAAATAAGTAAAATGATTATTCTTCGTTTACTTTAAAAATCTAAAAAAAGTGAAGAAAGAAAGAGTTCACTGAGGGCATTTGCTTCCATGGTTTCACACTGCAGCTGTAGAATGGGCTGATGCTCTCATTTCTTTGGATCCTATATTCTGGAAAGAAGGAAACATGGGCTGAGCAGGTTGTCTGAGGGAAGAATTGTTGAATGAATTTAATGGGAAGCCTACCTTTTCTGGCCTCACAGAGATGTATATGCATAGAAAACCACCTTTCTATAAATTCCTCCAGAAGTGTGAATACCTTATTTCTCAACTAGAAGTAGGCTGGTTGTGTGTGCCTGTGTTCTGAAGACTGTTGAAAAGACATTGCATTTTGAGCCTGTTTAGAGTCCTCAAGAGACAGCTGTTTGTGATGCTTGTGCAAATACTTAAAATGTGTAAATTTCTGTCCATAAGTGTTAGCCAAGGTTATTTCCTTTGTTGGTAAGAACAATATTCCCTCTCTTTTGGCATGTTATATATATAAGAAAGGTTCCAGATTCTGTTGGAATCATAAATGTCCCTTCAACTTTTAGAGAGCATCTTCTTTATGGAGGTATTGAATCAGAAGCACAAAAGAAAGATAGAAAAAAGCTAGGCAGAGACAGACACCTTTCATGGCCAGTAAAATTGGAGCCTTTTATCTTTTTATGCTCAATTTACATTTAAATGGAGAGACCCTTTAGTGCTGATGTAGGTGATGGGGGAAATGGTGTCTGCATCATGAATAATAAACATCAGGGGGAAATGTCAGTTTTTCAGCCTTCTAGCACATTTTGTTGCTATGACAACAGAATGCAAAGTGTTCTCTTAAAGGGAAACATGACAATTTGTTGGGAATTAAAGCAAAACTCACCCAACATAATATATTTAAATATAATCTAATCTTAGATTCATAAATACCAAGCATATACTGAAAAGGACTTAGAGTTCTGTTTTTTAAGGAGATGTAATTATGAGAAGAGGCATACTGACAGTAGTGAGGAGAAGCATTATGATGGAACTCTTCTGGCTCTCCAAGTCCTCTTAGAACCCACAGAACCACAGCCATTAGTAGGCCCATCTGGTGTGGAGCCAGAAACTGGCACCAAATGGAGGTAGACATTTAAGCAGGCTGTGTTTTATATTCTCACTGCATACATAATTTTTCTGTCTGAGCCCATGTTAATCATTTTTTAAACCATTAAGCATGGCTTGAACTCAACTAAACTGAAAATTTTAATTTTCCATTTTACAAGGTGGCAACTGCCTACCTATTAAATGAGGTAATGCTGAGAGATGGTTATGGAGATTCCCCATTTAAAATTCTATAAATGCACAGATTGAGGCTTTTGCAGTGGTGGAGAATATATTCTATTGATTTATGTTAGCGTAGGTGGGGTTCAGATTTTGATCTTATTACTATCACCTCAGAATTGTCCCTGGAGAACTTTTGCTTCCAGACCCAGATAAGACGGTCGTAGCCCATGGCAGGTGTCACTTAATTGATCATGGCATTCTTTTATGCCAAGCCTGAAGGGAGTTTCAGCATCCTTCTCAACACAGTGCTCTAGGCAGCCAGCAGCTACTATCCATATTTTTGGAATTAGCACAAGAGATGAAACCCATTTGCTAAGTCTGTTTGATCCTATGAGACAGACACTACTCCTGTATCTCATTTTGGGTTTGAGGACTCAGAAAGTCAGCTCAAGTCTTCCAGTGTTTCCCTTATTGTTCCAGTCCATATTTACTTCTTCTTCCTTGGAAAAATCTTATTAATTTTGTTACCTTTATAATTAGTATCATATATTTTTAGCCCTTAGTTATGCCATGGATCTTAATTCTCTCCCTAAATATGCACTGGAGATACTTTTTCCAAATACAAGTTTTTGCAGAGCTTTTTTTTTTTATTATTATCAGCACTGTGATTTAATGTCTCCTTTTTGTTTGTTTTGCTTTGTTGATTTTTCTGTTTGGCTCAGTGCCTATGATCCAGCTGAGAAGTAGTTTACATTTTTCTTTGGTGTCCCATCATCCCATTCCCGTATATGGTACCCCATTTCTCTTATCACAGAAGAAAAGTATCTGATAAATAAATTGTGATAGGGAACTTCATGTTACATTTCTGGAGGTATTTTTATTTCTAAATAATAGATGTGTAGAGGGGGCAATATTTAACACAATGACTATATCTTCAGTGGCAGAATTCCAGGCACTGTGATTTCTTGTGGGTTTTGGGAGAAGATATTTGGGAGCAGGATGGCTCAAATCATGACATTTGTAAAACCAGTGACTCTAACCTTACATAAGGGTGATACTGGTAAATGAATGGCGGCTATTCTCATTCAGAGTTTGTGTTGGCATAATGTGATTAGCACTCTCTGTGGCTTGGCCACCTGCCTTTGGTTATTGAGTGCTGTTGTCACATGCAGAACCAAAGGGAAAGTTGCCATTGAATTGTCACCAGCCACACTGGAAAAGCCATAGAAACAAATTCATCACCACAGTTTGCTAGCCATTACCCCAGTTTGCTAGCCAATAAAACTATGTTGAATGATCAGGCCTCCAAAGGGCTGCTTTCTTGGTATTTCCTCAAGTGCAGCCAACCCTGAGCAAAATGATAAAGTAGACAGTGTGTTAGAGGGGGCTCTAGACTCCCTTAGCTCTTCCAGTTTTGGAGGCATCTCCTTGGCTCCCAGGGACCTGAGCACTTGCTTCTCTTTTCTTAGCAAACCTGCTTCTGTTTCATTGCCCTGGGTGTCAATCACTGAAACACAAAAGAGTATTTCTCAAGCTGGTGTTCTATGGGATAAATTTGGTAAAGTGAGTTCCTATGGAAAGATACATTTAGGAAACCTGTGTTTACATAGTGCCTCTTGGAACTTTGCCATGCACATGAACATATTAAAAGCTTTTTTTTTTTTAACTGGTATAAAGCATTAAGAGAAAAAGGTAGATTTTTAGCACTCCTCCAGGGGTTGAAGTAATATTCTTCTGTTTTTTATACTTTTTAATATGTATTCTTTTTAACCATTCAAACTTTCCCAATGACCACTAATCTTGTGTAATATAAACCTAAAATGTTTGTGGAATAGCATGCTATAATAGAAATTATACAAGCTTTGGAATTGGACAACTTTAAATCCATTTAACTAATTAATTCTGTCATTTTTTGCAATTAACTTAGTATTTTTACAATCTCATTTTCTTTACCTGTGAAATGGGGGTGAATGTGATACTTTTACAACATCACAAGTTTGTCTTGAGGATTAAATTACATATACACATAAAGCCCTTGGCACAGTAAATATTTAAAATTTCCCCTCTCTCTTCCCATATTACCACATGAGTAAATTTAATCCTTTCTACAAGTATGCTCTACTAGTAAGAAAGTAGTCCATAAACTCTGTGTGTTTCACTAACACCCTGTTAATTTTTAGAAGGAAGTGTTCACCCTCCTGTGAAACTAAAGAGAAAAATTTCCATGCATTATTATGTGTATATAAAAAAAATTCTTCTTTTTTGTACTATTAAATTCCAAGCCTCAAAAACCAGTAATGTATTATGACCTTGCCAGCAATAGCTCAAGCACTTGCTATTAAATGTGGGATGCCTCACATACTATTCCAAAATATTGGCTTTAGCAACAAATGAATTATTAAGCGTCATATTGTTATTTCCCATGACAGTTTCCAAATGGACTGGGTCTGCACTAACAAGTAGTGAAATGTGCCTCTAGTCTCCTCGCAGCTGTGGAAGAATCGGTTCGCAACTCCAGTGGACTCATTTTACCTGGCAGCAGAGCACTGGAAGGCTCACCCATCTGTCAACACACATTTCTCTTCCAATCTCCTCGAGCCCCTTCTTGAATTCTCTCTTGTTTAAAGAGAAAATCAAGAGCTAGTCAAAGTAGTGACTTTTTATAAGGACATTTCAAGTACAGTCAACTCCAGATAGTTTACTTACAGGGTGTCCATGTTATCAATTAAAATAATTTGACTCTATTCTCTTAACCAGCATTTTGACCAGTGTTCTCTGTTCTGTTTCACCCTCCAAATGAGCATATTGAAAAATAACATATTCATTGATTAAATTAGTCATAAACCAAACAGCATTGAATGTCTCTAGAAGCAAAGAAAAAGCCAATTAGAAGGTACTTTAACCTAGGTTGTATTTCAAGTAAGAAGGAAAATAATTTCTTAGATCAAGTTAAATTCTATTATAGGTGTTGATGAGAAAGTTTCACTGGGATATAGGTCCTCCCTCTGAAATGTGTTATATTATCACTTATTCATGGTTTTCAAATGGCATGAATTAAGGCTGGCATCATGTTAAATATAAGCAAATTATTTTCCAGACTATTTTTGTTAATTGGGACCACCTGGGATGAAATTGTTAGTTGTTCATGGTTATCAACATTAGCTCTGTAAAATTACCTGTATCTGTAGGCAGAAATATTTAATAGGTGATTACTGAAATATATCTTTATTAATACACCCTTCCCACTACTCTTTCTGAGTAGGAAGTGAAGTAGGAGATTTAGTTCAAGCACATTTGATGGTGATATATCATTGTGGGCATTTTAAGATTACTGAAATTGGTGGGGTGGAGGTGTTCAGCTTAATATCATTGCAAATTCTCAGCTATCAGCCAGGAACTTGGGGGAGAGAAAAATAAAGAGAGAGGGAGAGAGTGAGGGAGGGAGGAAGTGAGGGCAGAGACACAAAGAAAGAGGTAAGAAGGAAGGAAGCAAGGAAGGGAAAAAGAAAATCAGTAACCAAGAATAGTATACTGTGCATTGGCTTGCTACAATTTTGAGTCCTTGACTAGCCATAGATCATCTGCTAACAACATGCCCAAAGTTACACTGCTCTGCAGAACTTAGAGAAAGGAAGTCCATGTGAATGCTGTTTATCATCCTGAATGTTCAAAGGGAGAGGTGGCAAAGTTATTTTGTCAGCAGATCTATCATTCTCTGTTACCAACAATGTCCATGTAGATTGTTTCTCACCTTTCCCTGGAAACACTTATTTTGGATGATTATTGGCAGCAAGTGCTTTGGGAAGCATTCAAATATATAGATACCCAGATTTTTGTAAGCTCAAGAGGTACTCAGCTACTTGTTACTTTATTTTCATCATTTTATTTCTTTCTTTAGCTACATCTAGTTGTTGGCCTTGCAGTAAACAAAGCACACAATAAATAGTAAGGGAAGCAAGCTATTACTTCATTTTGCTAGCTGGCATGACTGGGAATACTCACAAGGACCTACAGGGTCTTAAATCACAATAAATATAAAAATGGGGCAAAAAAAATGAATGGTGTTTTACAGAGGCTGCCTACATCTCCATCAAGGATGTAGCTGTTTCTAATATCTAAATCTTGGGTGACATCAGCAAAAGTAGTGAGGTAAGGACCTCCAAAATGTCTCTCCTCTGTAAAATCATTAAGAACACTCACAGACATTGTCAGAATCAATTTTTACTAAATAAAAAATTTACTAGAGCAGCTTACCAGCAGATTTGAGAAACCATAACAATCAGAAAAATTAAGATAAATCAATTGAGATTATACAGTCTGAGGAACAGGAAGAAATAAGAATGAATAAAAATAAACAGTGCCTAAGTGACCTGTGGGATGCCATAAGGTTTATCAACATATGCATGTTGTAAGTCCAAATGGATACTAGAAAATGAAAGGAGTAGAAAGAATACTTTAAGAAAAAATGGCTGAAAATTTATCAAATATGATGAAAAACATTAACCTAAACATTCAAGTAGCACAATGAACTTACAGCAGAACAAACTCAAAGAGATCCATATCCAGACACAGCATAATCATACTGTCAAAGACAAAGACAGAGACAGAATCTTGAAGGCATCAAGAGAGGCAACTCATTCCATAAAGGGGACCCTAAATAAAATTAACAGCTGAGTTTTCATCATAAACCATGCAGGCCAAAAGGCAGTGGGATAATATACAAGCATCCTCAGACATATTTTCGGTTTAGTTTCAGACCACAGCAATAAGAAAAGTATTGCAATAAAGTGAGTCAAATGAATTATTTGGTTTCTCAGTGCATATGTTATGTGTATACTATACAGTAGTCTATTATGTGCAATAGCATTATAAAAAAAAGTTCATACCTTAATTAAAAATACTTCATTGCTAAAAAATGCTATCACCTGAGCTTTCATTGCTAAAAAATGCTAATCATCATGTGAGCTTTCAGAGAGTTGTAATCACTGATCACATATCACTATGAAAATATAACAATGAAAAAATTTGAAATATGTAAGAATTACCCAAATGTGACACAGAGACATGAAGTGAGCAAATGCTGTTTGAAAATTGGTGCCAATAGACTTACTTAATGCAGAGTTGCCACAGACCTTCAATTTGTAAAAAACATAGCAAATGTAAAGCACAACAAAGTGAAGCACAATAAAATGAGGTATGCCTTCATTGCAAAGGGCTCAAAGAAAAATACTATAACCAAGAGTTTTATGTCCAGCAAAACTATCCTCCAAATGTAAAGGAGAAATCAAGAGATTTGCAAATAAATAAAACTGGCTAGATAACTTACTCTATAGTAAAAACTAAAATAAGTACTTAAGGCTAAAATGACAGGACACTATTTTAGAGTAACTAAAATCCACATGAATGAATAAAGATCATCGGTAGAGGTAACTATATTGGTAATATAAATGATAGTATAATGGATTTTTTAGAACACTTTTTTCTTCTAATTGTAAAAGCAACTACATAAAGCAACAATTATAAATTTGTGTTAATGGGCACACAATGCATAAAGCTATAACCTGTATGTCAATAACAGCACAAAGGATAGAAGTAAAGTTTTGCATATAATTGATATTAACTTGGTACTAATCTGAACTATATTGGTATTATTAAGATAGTAATTAAGATGAAACAACAAGGAAATAATAATGGCTCACTAGAAAATATGTATTTATCACAAGAGATGGCAATAATAGAAGAAAAGAGAAAATAGAGTATAGAAAACAAATAGCAAAATGGTGGATGTAAATTCTAATTCAACAGTGACTACATCACATGAATATGGATTAAAACTTCAATTAAAAGACAAACATTGACAGAATGGGCAAAAACATGATTCAACTATATGCTGTCAATGAGAGACACATTTCAAGTTCAAAAATACAAATAGATTAAGGTAAAAGGATAGAAAAAGATATACATTGCAAGCAGTAGTCAGAAGAGAGCTGGAGTGGCTATATTAACATAGAAAAAATGAACTTCAGAAAAAAATTATTAATAGAGACAAAGAAAATTCTAGAATGATAAAAGTGTCAATCCATCAATAAATAAGATATAACAATTATAAGCCTGTGTGCACCTAACAACAAAGTCCAAAAGTACACAAAACAAAAACAGACTTGAAGGGAGAAATAAGTTAACTATAATGGTTGGGGACTTCAATACCCCACCTCCAATAATGGATAAAACAAGTAGTTAGAAGATCAAAAGTAAATAGAAGAATTTTACAACACAATGAACCATGTAGACCTAAAGAGACATCTAAAGATCACTCCACCTGAAAAGAAGAGAATACACAGTGTTTTTAAGTGCACAGGGGACATTCTTAAAGATAGACCATATGTTAGGTCACAAATAAGTCTCTATTCATTTAAAAGATATTAAATAATATGAAGTATATTTTTCAACTACAATGGAACAAAATTAGAATTCAAAAAAAGAAGGAAATTTGATAAGCTCACAAATATGTGTAAATCTAAGAAACACATTCATAAATAACCAAGGAATAAAGAAGAACTCACAAGGAAAATTGGGCAACACTTTGAATGAATGAAAATGAAGACACAACATTTCAAAACTTATGGAAAGCAGTGCTTGGAGGGAAATTTATAGCTGTGAACACCTATATTAAAAAGGAAGTAAGATCTCAAATCAATAAAATAGCTTTACAATTTATGAACTTAAGACATGAATAAACCCAAAGCAAGCAAGAGGAAGGAAATAGTAAAGATTATAGCAGAAATAAATGAAATATAGAGAATAGAACAAACAATAGAGAAATCCACAGCACTAAAATTCCTTTTTGAAAGGATCAATAATATTGACAAAATTTTGGCAAGAATGATCAAGAAAAAAAAACTGAAAGCAAACTACTAAAATCAGAAATGAAAAAGGATCATTACTATAGAACTTAGGAAAATTTTTTAAAGTAGTGTAAAAGATTACTATGAAAAATTTTATAATAACAAATTATATAACAAATGAAATTGACAATTCCTAATGTGGGTAAAATTGCAGTATTTCCATAATCTCTTGCCCAGACTTAGTCCATTTCCAAATCAATAGGGTTTACAAGGTGAGGAGAGGTCAGCATGCACTGGGTCAGAGAGAAACAGGTGAGTGGGAGTAGCTGCAGGAGAGGGACAGACAGAGCCAGACTTCTTGTAAGCAAAAAAACGAGTTTCTCCCTCTTTAGTTTCTCCCTTGACTGATTTCGGCTACAACTGGTTTCACTGGTTTATTCGCCCAGAGCTGGGAACACGCTTTTCCCCTGGAGGTACATCTGACAGTAGTCAGTAGGAACTCTGAACCCCAAATCTGTCTTCACGGGTGTGATGTTTGGGTGGGCTGTCCCTAGAGACGGTGGGGAGATACCTGGAAAAGCCCCTGTGAATGGTGAGAACTCCCTTGTGGATGGTGAGGATGGGGACCACCCTTTGGATGGTGCAGCTTCACCCAGAAACCCCTCTATCCATGGGGCTTCCACTTGGGGAGCTCCTAGTAGGGAATTTGTCTAGGGTAAAGCACCTGCTACATGAGTGGGCCCCTCCTCAGAATTGGGAGAGTGTAGAGATACTAGAAGCTGTGAAATTAGCCCTCTATTAGGTAAGGGAGTGCTTAGGGGGGCCTGAGTGCCATGTGACAGCAGGAATTGTGGGGTTGTTGAATCTCGAGATATTGGAAAGGGCTACCAATGAGAAAGACACCCTTTGGCATCACTTGGATGAGCTGGGCAATATGCTATTGGATGCCCTTAAGAAAGACAGCTATTGAGAACTGAGGTCATGTTACTGAAAGACACGCTAGCAGCAAGGGAGGAGGTGGTGGCAGGAGAATCTGAGCTGCAGGAGGCCATGGGTGTGGGGAAGGAAGGACTGGTGTCTTCAGCCCCAGAGATGGCACAGGAGACATTGGGGGAGGACGAGGGGGTGTGGGCGAGGGCAGAACTATTGCTGAGGCTACTGCTGGAAGCACCAGCCCTTCCTGTATTAAAGGCCCACCTGATTGTAATTAAGAAAATAAAAACACAACAACCATGGGTTCCTCAGGGGGAGGAGCAGCCCCCTCCCCAGGTTGTGGAGCACTCCAGGATCCACCCCTATATGCAGGATGAGCTGGTAGATTTAAACATCCAATTTCAGCAGAAACCATAGGAACCTCTGCCTACATGGCTTTTGCGTCTTTGGGATATGGGGGTGGAAAGCATTGTTCTGTTGGATTCTGAAATGGATAAACTGGCTTCCCTGACAACTCACCCCTCCCTCTGGCAGCGGTTGCAAAATGCCTGTCACACCCCAGGAAATCATGAACTTTTGTATTGGCTGACAGCAGCCGTCAGGGCAGTTTGGCCTAATTGGGGTGATTTACCATACCTGCCCACTAGCTGGAAAATGTATGCAGAGCTCCAGCAGTTGCGCATGAAAAATATCATCTATAATATGGACCTCCCAGGGCCTCGATGAAGAATTGTTCAGCATGGGGATGAGAAATCTGGTGCTCCATACAGTTTCCACATCCCTCTTTGGGTCCCTAGTGACTATTCTTGCACCCCATATAGGGAACCCATAAGTGAGGCTACTCGTACTTTAGCAGATCTGGGGGAGGTTGAAACAATAAGAGCACAGAAGGAAGTATGGTATATGACTGAAAGGAGAAGTGCAAATGGCCCTGTGAAGGTCTATAGGATCCATATGTGGGTTGATTTGATAAAGGCAGGGGCAGTGAAAGAAAAACTTGATGGGCAACCCCATAGGATCTTGTTAGAACTGTGACCCCAACTAAAGCTGGAGCAGTGGCTCCAGCTGCTGAGGTCAAAGACACGGAAGCCAGAGACAAAGCCCCATATCCAGGCTGTGTCCTTTCAGGACTTCCTGGGGACACGTACTCAGGTTCTGCCTGGGCTTCCATGCCCACAGGAGGACTATTGGGCATTTTAGTTTGGCTGAGGGGGGGTTCAAGGCCCCACCTTGGGGGATGTGGTGGGTACCAGAGGCCACATGTAGAATTAGCAATTCATTGGTCCCCCATGAATGTACAGTGTGCCCTGGCACTGGTGGACACAGGAGCTGAGTGTTCTCTGATTCATGGCAACCATGAGTGGTTTCCTGGGACCCCTGCTGTGATAGATGGCTATGGAGGTAAGCCAATTAGAGTGAAGAAAGCCCAAATTGCATTGGGAATAGGGCGTTTACCCCCAAAGGAGTATATTGTGTACATTTCTCCTATCCTTGAATATATATTGGGAGTGGATGTCCTGTAGGGCCTGTGGTTACAGACCACTGCAGGTAAGTTCAGACTGCGGATATGTATGGTAAAGGCAGTTATGAGGAGACATGCTAAGAACCTGCCTGTAGCTCTGCCTGTACCTTAGTGGGTGACAAATAATAAGCAGTATAGATTGCCTGGGGACACAAGGAAATTGGAGAAACTCTATAGGAGCTGGAGAAGGTGGGCATCATAAAGCCCACTAGTAGTCCTTTTAATTCCCCAGTGTGGCCAGTGAAAAAGCCAGATGACTCCTGGTATATGACTATGGATTACATGGAATTGAATAAAGTCACACCCCCTTTGCATGCTGCTGTCCTCTCTATAGCAGCCATTATGGACACCCTCAGTCATGATCTAGGGATGTATCATTATGTTGAGGAACTTTCTAATGCTTTCTTCTCAATTGACATAGCACAGGAAAGTCAGGAACAGTTTGCTTTCACATGGGAGGGCCAGCAGTGGACATTCATTGTCCTTCCACAGGGATACCTCCACAGTCCCACCATTTGTCATGGACTTGTAACCCAGGGCTTGGCCACGTGGAAGAAACCTCAGTGTGGTTGTATCACTACATTGATGATATTATGCTCACATCTGATTCTCTTGCAGATTTAGAAGGGGAAGCTCCTAGACTGCTGCAACATCTACAGGAAAAAGGATGGGCTGTGAACAGCACCAATTTCAGGGACCTGGTTTGTCAGTAAAGTCCTTGGGGATGGTATCACTTGACAAATCATCTATCATGGCTTCAGCCTGTGGCTACCAACATGGTACCATGCCAACTGGATGGTTGGTCACTGGCCCATTTGAGGGCAAGAGTTGTGGCAAGGCCTATGGGCCTCTGGTCAGACTAAGACAATTGATGTATATCATGAGACCAGCCATTTGCCTTTGGTATCCACAGGGAATCCAGGGAATAATGAAGCAGACACACTGGTCCAGGTGCGTTGGCTAGAAGGAAAGCCTGCCTCTGATGTAGCCTAATGATTATATCAGTGTTTGTTGTATGGGGGGCAAAAGACAATGTGGGCTGTAGCCCACCAGTGTGGCTTGCTGTTGACCCTTGAAGAACTCAGCAGAGCCTCAAAAGAGTGCCTTGTGTGCTCTAAGAGGGAACTTAAAGTGAGTCCCACAGCAACATGGGACAATAGTAAAGGGGCTGATATCCCTTGTCATGTGGCAGATAGACTATATTGGGCCTCTGCCCACATCAAAAGGGTATCAGTATGCCATGACTTGTATGGACACAGCTACAAGACTGTTGGTCGCTTTTCCTGCACATTGTACAGATCAGCAAATGACCAAAATGGGCCTAGAGTGTCTATTTGCAGCCTATGGCCAACTGTAGGTGATTGAGAGCAATCAAGGCACCCTCATTATTGGACATGCATTTTAAGAATGGGTGAAGTAATTAGGGATAAAGTAGAAGTTCGTGAACCATATAATCCGACCAGGACAGGCATGATAGAGAGGTACAATGGTTTGTTGAAATCTGGCCTGAAGTCAGACTGCAATAGTCTACAGTGCTGGTCAGTTCGCTTATGGACAGTGCTATGGCATTTGAATGAGAAGCCCCGAAAAAGAGCCTTGACATGCTAACACACATTGCTGCCTCTCCTATACACCTGTATGTGCAAAAACCAAATAATTATTGAAGCCAGGATATGGCCAGCAGAGCAGCATCCTGCTTCCAGCCCCAACTGTGTTAAACCCTGGAGATTCTGTTGAGTGGATGTTGCCCTGGACATTTTGACACATGGACCAGCAATGGCTGGCCCTTGTGGCATCATGGGGACAAAGCTTGGAAGCTCGCTTCCTGTGTGTTCCTGGAGTAACTGCAAAGTGGCCCCCCAAAGATCACAGTAGTGTACCCAAAATGGCTTGGAGGTAAGAGCATCTTACTGGGAAGTTTTGCTTTATCTTTATGGCCAGTGCATGTAACTCCCATACCCCTATATATTGACCCATCTGTAACTCCCACAGGGTGGGGGGGGTGAAGGTCTGGTATACTAGACTAGGATGAGATCCCATTCCTGCCACTGTCCTATCACAGGACCCCTCTCTTGTATGCATCCTACCTGATGGACAAGATTTGCCTATGCTGGTGTTATTAAAACATGTACCTTATTACCCTTAAAGTTATTTTCTTCTATAGTCCTTGTGGTTTGGACCTGCCCCCTGGCTAAAGCTGCTGCTTGCTGAGCATGACTGGTGCTCCCTACCTGTTCAGATGCTAGCCTCCTGTGGAATGGGCAAGCTATGGACTTAATCTCATAGGACTCTGAACCTAGCTGGATCCTCCAGCTTGAGGATTATCATGATTTTATTACTGTTGTTATTATATAGTATTAGGCTTGTTGCAGTGCTCCAGTTTTCTCACACAAGGGCTATTGCAAAAGATGGGAACTGAGTAGATTGTATGGTGAGAATTCTCGAGGGGTTGGCTGTGGGTAAAATTGCAGTATTTCCACAATCTCTCACCTGGCCTTAGTCCATCTCCATATCAATAGGTGTTTACAAGGGGTGGAGAGAAGCTGTTCTCTTCTTAGTCCATTTCCATATCAGTAGGTGTTTACAAGGGGGGAGAGGCAAGTGTGTGCTGGGATGGAGAGAAATGGGCAAGTGGGAGTAGCTGCAGGAGAGGGATGAATGGAGCCAGGCTTCTTGTAAGCAATAAACTGTTTTCTCCCACTTTAGTTTTTCCCTTGACTGATTTCAGCTTCACTGGTTTCACTGGTTTATTTACCCTGGGCTGGGAACATGCTTTTCCCCCTGGAGGTACAACTAGAAAGATTCAAACTACTGAACCCAATGCAAGAAGAAACTGAATATTTGAATAAAAATATAACAAGTGAAAAGATTGAATTAGTAATTAAACAACTTATTATGAAGAATATCCCAGAACCAGATGGCTTCACTGGTAAATTTTATCAAAGATTTAAAGAACTAATACCAGTCCTTCTCAAACTCTTTTAAAATGAGAGGAGGCATCTAACTCATTCAGTGAGACCAGTATTACCATGATATCAGTCTGATAATGACATCACAAGAAACCTGCAGACCAATGCCATTTATGAATGTAAAGGCAAAAATCTTCAATGAAGTATAGCAAACTGAATAAAGCAACGTATAGGATGGATTAAAAACTATGACCATGTTGGCCAAGTCTTCTCGCTACAAATTCCTTCAGCTCCAGTTTATCTGAGAATATCTTAATTTTTCCTTTATTTCTGAAAGATAGTTTTATCAAATATTTTAGCTTATTTTCTTTCAACTTTATATATGTCATCCTTCTGCTTTCTGACCTCTATACTTTTTTAAAATTATAAATTCAAAAGAACAGAGATAAGGAAAGGAGAGAAAAGATAAAGAAAGGAATATAAAGGATAGAAGAGGAAGAGAAAGAGGAAAGCAAAGTAAAGGAAAAAAATGCTCACATAGTCTTTTCAGATTGGTTCTTTGTTGGGGCACTCCTCCAAAGGTTAGACAGGTCGTTTATATAAATGCTTTAGGCTTCACTCTCTGGTTTCACTGAGCTGAAAGATCAACTGGTCATGAAGGCACAGGTTCTTATCAGGTCTTTTCCCAGCATGCCTCTTGCCCTGGTTCTGCATCTGGCTTGCTAGGTACCCTGGTATATGTAAGAGGTTTGCAAAGCCCTTATTCCTCAAAGCATCTCTCTCCAGGTTTTTTTCCTAGGCTTTCTCTGTGTCTATCGTTGATCCAACTGTAATATTTTACTCCAGGTCTTCATAGAGTATAAATGAAATAAGATTCCACAACAAAAAATTAATGGATATCTGTTTCATTTGTTTATGTTGTTAAATGACCATTCTCAGGGGTCTTTTGTCAGTTTCTATAGTATTGTGAAGTTGTAGGAAAGAACAAAACTGCAGCAAAGAAAAATTGTGAAAAACGTGATGACTCTTGTATACTATGATTCTTTCAGGTGGGAAGTGGCAGTAGTTTGTTCTTTTGACCTTCAAAATTTTTGAGGCATACCCTCTACTTAGCCACTTTCTGCCCTGATAATGTTCTGAGTTAGACAAAGCAAAGGCAAGTGTGTTAAATCAGTTCTTCAGAGAGCTCCCAGATAGGTAAAAACAGAAAAAACACAATTCCTTTAGAGCAAGGTCTACTCTGCATCTTCCAGAACCAGGGACACATACTGAGAATTTAGGGTGTTACCTTCAGGACAATCATTGAATTGGAGAAGGATGTGGGGTGAAGATATATTAAAAACCCACAATGTCATCTTTTTCTTTATTCAGCATTTGCTTGGTTGCTATAAATCTTTAACTACTTGCCAGAGTTTCCATTAAAGTTCATTTTAAGAGATTTTTGCTCATTTTCACTGTTTCTGTAGGAGAATAGATCTTTGGAGTTACCTATTCTACATTTTGACTGATTCATGGAGTTAATTTTGTAAACTTTTAATTCTTCACAATCAGAAAAGGATACATGGTTGTTGTCCACCAAGATGAAATACTCTCCTTATCCATATGTAGTAGTAAAAGGAGTGAAGCAGGAAAAAGGACAGAAGAATTACTATTGAGGTGTTTTAACCACATGGGTATAGGAACAATGGGGAACAGTATCCTTTCTAACATCAAGGAAAAGAGAATATATTTTGGTGAAAATCTCATCACATAAGTTTCTAGCTGTTCTCTTCTACCTAAAATGGCAATCTCTATTATTATTGTCTGGTATCAAGGTGTGGATAGACTTCTGCTCTGAAGAAAGAGAATTCTGATGATCTTTTATGATGCACAAATGAGAAACTTGTGAATCAGAGTGGTTTAGTGAGTCACTCAAGTTTACATACTTAAGAATAATATAGACCTAGGAGTTTAACTCAGGTTTCTGACCCTAAGAAATTTCACTGTAGTAGATTACCCTAATGATTTTTTTAGAAAGTTAAATACTTTGTCATCATTTGTGCGCTTAAAATGAGTAAGTATTTCCTGTTGAATACAGAAATTAAGTTAAAAAATTAGAAATTAACTGATGAATTTGCAAATTGAATGGCATTACTGAAGACATCAAGCAAATTGAGTATGAGCTGTAACTGTGGTGGATGTTGGTAATTCCCAAGTAGCCTCTGCATTTATTCTACCTTGATTACAGTATCTCTGTTTTCATTCTTAATCCTTTTCCCTTTATGTACTTTTGGAGGAAACTGACCCACAGCACTAGTTGTAGCTTAAGTCAGTTAGGACATTTCATTACCCTGGCTTACCCAAGTCATTGTTTCCAGGTTTGACATGTCATCTATGTGGGCCGTTTAGAATGATCTCAGTATTCTTCCTTGAAATTCTAAGCAGAAACACTTTTTTTTCTTGAGTAGTACTGTATGCGGATTTGAAGTCTCAATCAGTGCAGCAGCAATATTACACCCATGATGGAAACCATCTTTCACATCACACTGAGACTATGGCAGAATGGAAAGGCAGAAAGAAACCAGATACTTCATTTCATTATTGAGATACTAAATCAGACAATCCAGTTGTCTTTGTCTTGCTTTTGGATTTGAAGAAGATCCATTAGCCAATAAATCTTTTTAATAGCTTAAACCCCCTTGAGTTTTCCATTGCTTATAACACAATGGATACAGAAATTTCCAGAAAATAAAGGGGGGAAATTGATTTTTTTATATGTAGGGTTGAAAATCAGAAACATATTACTTGGTCATGTATTCTACAAAGCCATACCACTGGTGGCCTGAAGATTCATATGATTTTTCATTCCACAGAACACTTGTCTAACGTCCAATACATCTTTACTGAAGTCAATCACAACATTCTAAAGAGTTTTCATTCAGAACACCAGGTAAAACTTTAAAAAATCCTCTCTAGCCATCTATCCACAAAAAAGCCTCTACATTTATCTCAGCAAGGAAGATGACCATAATCCCTCCACCTTTTTTTTTTTATGAATACCTTAAGCTTTTTTCTCAAAGTCAGGCGATACTGGCTTTAGTCTTTTCCCTAATATCTCACCCTGCTTTCCTCTTTTCCATTTATACTTTTCTCTTCGATAAGAAACTGTCAGCTCATTTAATCAATTTGTTAAGTTAATCAATCTGTTTTAGTCCTTTCATTCATTCACCTGATCTGTACCAAAATGACATAGGCAGGAATCCAGCTAGCAAAGAAAAAAAAATCCTCCTTAATTAGAAGCCTTGAGTAATCCTTTGTCCTTCTTCTTCCCTGTTATACTCATATTTATAATATGGAGGTCTTAGAATTTTACAACTTTAGGTCTAAAAGGGAACTTAAAGCTTTACAGATTAATTTTAGCTGGCTAATGGGTCTGTCTTCATACAATAAAAATGAAATAAAACACCACAAGAAACAAAGGCTATCTACTTTTAGTTGTTTGAGATACTAAATGACCATTTCCAGGGATCCCTTGGTCATTTTCTGTAGTATTGGAAGGTTGTGAGAAAGGAGCAAAGCCACTGAAAAGAAAAATTGTAAATAGATGATAACTCTTGATGACTACAATCTTCTTCTTTCAGTGATTTTTTATGGACCCTACAGAATGACAATACAGAATAAAGAAACAGAGAAATTCAACAAAACCAAGAGTTGCGCCTTTTAAAAGATTGACAAAATTGAGAAATCTTTGGCTATATTGATTAAGGAAACAGAGAGAACTCAAGTTACTAATATTAGAAATGAAAGTGGGGACATTACTACTGATTGTACAGAAATAAAAAGGATTATGAGAAGTACTATGAACAATTATACTCCAACAAATTGAATAACTTTATTGAAATGGGCAATTCCTAGAAATACATAATCTACTAAGACTGAATTATGAAAAAATAGAAAATCTGAATATACCTATAACTAGTAAGGCAATTGACTCAGTAATCAAAAACCTCACAACAAAGTAAAACCCTGGATCAGATAGACTCATTAGTGAGTTGTATCCAAAATTTATAGAATAATTAACACCAATGCTTCTGAAATTCTTCCAAACATTTGAAGAGGGGGAAGATTTCCTCACACATTCTGTGAGGATAACATTATTCTGATACCAAAACCAGAGAGAGAGAAACTACAAGAAAAGTGCAGTCTAATATCCCTAATGAATCTTGATGTAAAATGCTAACAAACTAAATTTAGCAGCTTATTATGATTATACAGCAAGATAACTCAGCTATATTCCTGGAATGCAGGGATGGTTCAACATACAATAATCAGTTGCACAACATTCACAGACTGAATAAAAATCATATGGTCATGTCAATTGATGTAGAAGAGACATTGATAATGCACAACATAACTTCATGATAAAAACATTCAACAAACTAGGAATAGAAGGAAACTTTTTCAACGTAATAAAAACTATATATGAAAACAGCACAGCTACTGAAAGCCTTTCTCCTAAAAATCAGAAACAAGACAAGGATGTCTGCTTTTGCCAATTCTATTCAACTGTGTATTGGAAGTTTTATCCAGAACAATCAGGCAAGAAGAAGAAATAAAAAGCATCCAATCTGGAAAGGAAGAAGTAAAATTATCACTGTTTGTAGAAGCAGACTCAGTCTCCAAGAAGGGACTAGCAGTTCACAAAGGGGAGGGGTTGGGAAGGGTGGGTGGGAAGGGAGAGAGAATGGGATTAAGGGCATTATGATTAATACACATAATGTAGGGGGGGTCACAGGGAAGGCAGTACAGCATGGAGAAGACAAGTAATGACTATATCATCTTAGACAGTGACTGCAATGGGGTGTGTGTGGGGGACTTGATAATATGGGTGAATACTGAGACCACAATGTTGATTCTTAGAGCATCCTACTAATTGATGTAGGACCCCTGCTCCCAGTGCAGGATCCCCTAAGAGCAGAACCCCTACCCCCACTGCAGAGACTGTGCCCACTGTGCGACAGTCCCTTGTCCCTCATCCCTGAAAATTATTTTGAATGAAACTATCTGCCTACTAAATTCAGATTTTCATTTGACTCTGGCTTCCCCATCTGTCCACAATTGCCCACGTCTTGCCCAAACTTTACTCAGGCTACTGTCTTTCCCACAGACCCTACAAAAAAAAAATCACTGTTTGCAGATGTAATCTTATATGTAGGAAACCCTAAATATGCCACACAAAAACTGTCAGAACTAATAAAAAAAATTAGAAAATTGCAGGATACAAAATCAACACAAAATTCAGTTGTGTTTCTGTACATTAACAAATAAACAATTTATCAAGGAAATTAAGAAAATAACTCCATTTGCAATATCATCAAAAGGAATAAAATACTTAAGAATAAACTTAATTGAGGAGTTGAAAAACTTGTATACTGAAACCTACAAAACATTGCTGGAAGGAACTAAAGAAGATGTAAAGAAATGGAAAGACATCCTGTGTTCATGGAATCCAAGATAATATTATTAAGATGTCAATACTATCCAATGCAAACATGGATTCAATGCAATTTCTTTCAAAATCACAATGTTGTTGCTGTTGTTGTTTTATATAAGCAGAAAAATCTATCCTAAAGTTCATATGGAATCTCAAGGGGCTCCAAATAGCCAAAACAACCTTGAAAAAGATCCAAGTTGCATGGTCTTACTTACCTGATTTCAAAACTTACTATAAAAATACAGTAATAATAACAGTGTGGTACTGACATAAAGATAGATAGACATATATACCAATGAAATATATTAGAGACTCTCGAAATAACCCCTCACATATATGTTCAAATAATTTTCAACAAGGGTGCCAAGGCTATTTAACAGGGAAAGGATAATCTTCAACAAATGCTGTTAGAAGAACTCAATGTCCACATGCAAAAGAATGGAGTTGGACCCTTTACCTCAGGCCATATGCAAAAATGAACTCTAATTGGATCAAAAACCCCAATGTAAAAGCTAAAAATGTAAAACTTTTAGAAGAAAATATAGGGGGAGAGTGTCAAGGCATTTGATTTGGCAGTGACTTCTTGGATATGACACCAAAAGCATGGGTAACAGAAAAATACATAAATTCTACTTCATCAAAATTAAAACCTTTTGTGCTTCAAAGGACACTATCAACAGAGTGAAAAGGAAACACATAAGATGGAAGAAAATATTAGCAAATCATACATCTGATAAGGGATTATATCTAGAATATATAAAATATTCTTACAACTAAAAAAATAACCCTGATTTTAAAAATGGGCAAAGGCCTTGAATAGACATTTATCCAAAGAAGATATACAAATGGCCAATAAGCAGATGAAAAAATGTTCATCATCTCTAATCATTAGGGAAATGCAAATCAAAACCACAAGATACCAGCTCACACCCATTAAGATGGTGATCATTAAAAACAAGCAAAACAGAAAGTAACAAGTTTTGGTGAGGCTGTGGAAAAACTGGAACTCTTGTGTATTGCAGGTAGGAATGTAAAACAGTGCAGCTGCTGTGGGAAACAGTATGGTGGTTCCTCAAAAAATTAAACATAGAATTACCATGTAATCCAGCAATATCTCTTCTGGAAAAAAATATCAAAAATAATTGAAAGCAGGTTCTTGAACAGATATTTTTATATCCCTGTTCATAGCACCATTATTTACAATAGCCCAAAGGCAGAAGCAACCTAAGTGTCTGTTCATGGATGAATGGATAAATAAAATGTGGTATATACATACAGTGGAATATTATTTAGCCTTTGAAAGGAAAAATATTTTGATACATGCTACAACATGGGTGAATCTTGAGGACATTATGCTAAGTGAAATAAGCCAATCACAAAAAGTCAAACATTGTATGATTCCTCTTATATCAGGTACCTAGTCAAATTCACAGACAGAAAGTATAATGACTGTTGCCAGGAGAGGAGTATTAGGGGGAATGGGAGAGTTGTTTTTTAATAGGTATGGAGTTTCTGTTTGGAAATAAGATTAGTAAAATTCATAGAGACTAAAGTAGATTGGTGGTTATCAGGACCCAGGTGGAGGGAGGATGATGAGTTATTATTTAATGGTTTTAGGAGTTTCACTTTGGGGTGATGAAAAAGTTCTGCAGATAGATTGTGATGGTGCCTCCACAACAATGTAAAGGCACTTAATTCCATTGAATCGTACACTCAAAAAATGGTTAAAATGGTAAGTTAAATGTTATTTATATTTTACCACAATAAAAATAATACCTAGGTAGTTTAGTTTCATCTGCCATCTAAGATTTCTTAATTAAAGGAAAGGTCTGTAACTGGCACTGTGTGGGCCACCCCTTGAACCAGAACCTGTAGCCAGGGCAAAGGGAAATTGTGATTGGCCCAGACTGGGTCACAGACCACCCTGTGGTCATGTGGAGTGGGGTGAAATAATGTGACTGAATCAAAAGTACCACAAGGAATTGGGGAAAGGCAACACCCAAAGGAAGGTGGGGTTAAGCTAGCAGAATTTCAGAAAAGGTACGTGGGTAAAAAAAAAAATGATAGCTAGTATCTCTGGTATTTTGTTCTCTACTCTTTATCTTTCATTTCTTTCTTAAACCAGCTCCATACTGGCTCAGATTTGAAGTTCAGTTCCCTTTCCTTGATTTCTACAGACAACACTCATGTAAGTCTTTGTAGCAAAATTTTCTGAAAGATTGTAGAGATGAAGGGGTGTCTCATTTCAGCTAGGCAAGGGATTTTAAATTGAGTAATTGATATCCTTTTTCTTAAAGACTTCTTTGGCTATTTCAAATAGCTCAGGCTTTGACCTAACACTTTGTTTCTTTTTCTTTCTGTTGTCAGGCAGATGCATACAGGCAGGTCTCTCCCTGTGCACTAGGTGAAATCTCAACCCAGAAAGGGGAGTGTTCTTAACTCTGATTGAGAAAGAATCCTTGACCAGGTTGGATGAGTGTAGGTAAGGAAGGAATTCATTAAAGCAAGAGTAGACGGGAATGTCAGCAGGAGTGCATGCAGCAGAGAGCAAGGAAGAACAGGGGGAGGATAGGGAAGTTCACTGAATTCCTCCTTGGCATGGGGCAAATTCCTTGCCAACTCCTGAAGCCAGGGTCACCTGGTGTATACTGTCTGCTTGAATCTGCACAGTGTGGGAACTAAGGCCCTACCACCTTAGGATTTGAGGGAGCCGCGGAGCACTGGATGGAGTTAGTTTATGTGCTGAGAACTTCCACTTCTCTACTGGTCTGAAAGAAAACATGGAGAGAGAAAAGGATTGTGTTAAGACTAGAAAGCTGAATGAAATAGCAAAGTGACAAAGACATTTACCACCAGAGGAGGAGGTTGGAGAGTTCTTGTCTTTGTGATGGAAAAGAGTTCAGAGACAAGTGTAATGGGCTTATGTAACAAGAAAGTTTATTGATGTAAGACAGCACACACTCAGATGGGAGTGCAGGTCACCTCAGAGAGGAGGCTCACTTAGGGGTTTAGGGTTTGGGGGTTTTATAGGGCCTTTTGGGTAGGGATCAGCATAAGTCATGATGTATACAGGTGAGTCCCTTTGAAGTTTTGTCTTAAGGATAGGGTTGTTTAGGTGGCTGTTGATCCAGATCTCGGCATTCTTTAGGCACATAGGTTCATTTACACTTCGGAGGTCTATCTTTTGTCCTGGTTACAAAGTTAATTAATTAAAGGGCTGGAAGAAGAGGAACAGCATATAGATTAAGTTAAAGAATAAACTGGGCCTTTTTCACAGTCTAAGATTTTACAGTGGCATGACCCTTGTCCCATTTCCCTGCTCTATCTCACTGCTATTCCCTCTGCTCTGCCTATAGTGTTCATCCTTTCCTCTCGAGTAAATATGCAGACGGTATTCCACATTGTCTCATTCAATGCAATTTAGAACTCCTTGTATACTGTCGCTAGGTGCGGGCCCTATTTCTGGCTTATCCTTTCCCATCCAAATGGCCTATTTGAAGGTATTTTGCCTCTGGCTTGGAAACTTATTTTAAGAAATGTTACTTTTATAAATATGGTAATTAGTAAACACTTATCAACATAGTCATTAGTAAATGCTATTCTTTGCTATGAATAAAGTTTTATCTATTATAGGAAAAGGATTATTGGGTAGAACATTATAAAATGATCTGTGGTACATTTGCCTTTTCCCAAGCCATGGGAGGCTTTACTTCTTACTCTCCACGCGAAGTCCATGAACTTCCCCGGTACTAATCTTGACTTGGTAGTACCTTCCTAATGGCATGAAAGTAGCTATAGAGAAATTGCCTCAAAAGTTGTAGGCCTATAAATCCAAATCCATAAAAGGAAAACAAGTATCAGAAATTCTGTGAGGGCCTCTGAAAAACTGAAAGACTGCACTGCCATTATATTGTTAAGTCCTGTGCTTTAACTTCTGGGGATATACAGCTCAGTTTATATTCTTGGGACTGGCCAATGTTCAGATGCAATCAGAAGAGTAATTGGGCATACCTATCGTCATCATTCTGTACCCAAATAAAATGGCTTCTCTGCATTAGTGCCCGTTAGCTCATCACAGAAGCATAGGTTAAACCCACAGAAAATCACAGCTGAAGGAGACACTAGGAATTATCTAAAACAACTCTCCTTAATTTTTTCCCAGGTAACTGAGGCCTAGAGAAGTTTGGTGACTTCTCAGTCATTCTGTTCGCAGTGGATTGGATCTAAATCCTAGGTCTCCTGTCTAATACTCTATTGCTTTTCTAGTTATACCAGCCAGGAGACTGCTTTGTCTAAAGCTAGTTTTGCCCAGAACCCTGACTGAAATATTTTAGGCACCTTAGGACATTTTTCTTCACTGTGGCAACCAACACATTTTTAAGGGCAGTAAGGTTTTGTTTTGTTTTGTTTTTTTGCATCAGTGGAACCAAAATTCACTATGAAAAGGTTAACAGTATTACTTATAGTCTGTCAGTCTGCTATTTTGTCTTTAAGTTAAGTAGGAGAGCCTGTGGGAGCAACTTGGGGTAATAAAGGTTAATCACTGGGAGCTTAAGGGTGCTTATTGTTAATTGGTGGGCGATTAAAGATGCTCAAGGTTAATAGCTGTGTTTTCAAAGCCAGTAATTCCCTTTATAGAAAGCTTCCCCTGTGGCATTGGCCACACCTATCAGTTCCAGTTCCTAGCCAATAGGACAGCAAATTTAGGAGTGTAACCTTAAAGGAATTTAGGGGGAGGATGACTCTCTTAACTATGATTCTAGCTAAAACTTTAATGACAGTTAGGTCGTCTCCATAGTGCTCCGTTCTTTCCTTCTTTTACATCAGATGGTGTTGGTTTTGTCTTACAGATGCAACCCAAATGTTACTTTTCTTAAGGCCCGTAAAGCTGATAAAATAAATTAGTTTCAAGGCTGGTTGCTGGTTTTAAAAACTATTTGGTTAGGTATTTCAAAGATTTGCCAGTATAATCAAAACTGATCTGTTAACCATTATTGGACATTAGCTACATATTAGCTAGTGACCAAGGCATTTTCATTATACAGGATAAACACCTTTAGTAAATTTTCAAGTTGGAAGGGAACTTAGAGACTATCCATTCACTTTAAAGCTGGTGAACTGAAGGTAACTGGAGAGACTAAATGACTTGCCCAAGGTCACCCAACCCAGGAAGTCTAGGACCTGGTCTTTTGATGACTGGCAATCATTTAGATAAGGCTAGCCCATGGATTTTTTTTTCTGAGTTAAGTATTATGGCTTCAATTTAACATTTGTATTAAAAAAGTCGCATATGAGAATACCAGTAAGTCAGGCTTGTGTTCATTTGGCAAAGTTGTGTTTTTAAAGTCTACAATGCAAAGAAGACTTACACCAAATTCTGTGTATAATATGACCATTGTAAGAAATTTACCCATGCACTAGAATCAGCTAGCCTTCTCATCAAACCCCAATTGCTTTGTTATTTCTTACTAATGAATTAATCTTTGGTAAATTCTATAGAATCAGACAATGACTTCATGGATTATTATACAGGTGGATATAGAAAGTGTTGGCATTACTCCTTGACAAATTTTGAAAAATTTGTCACTGAAAGTAGTTTGGGGTGTGGGTGCCATTGTCATTTATCTCCTTTAGTCAGTAATAACTTGTTCACACAGTAAGTGAAAACTGAGTCCAAAGATTGATTTATTTTAAAAAATCACTCAGTGGGAAAATTCATTCCCGCATGCCAGTTCCCTCCTTTTAATTCTCTTACCTTACTGTGGCTTGTAAAATATAAAGAGAGAGAATATATTGCATTCGTAATGCAACATTTAGGGACTATGTTTAATTAATGGAAACAGATCTGTCATTTTATTCTGATTATCTGGAAGGTTGAAGAAACATGAGATTTATGCAGAGCATGAAATCGGTGGCATGACCCAGAGAGGTCTATTGGAAAATGCTGTCAGCAGCTCTTGGCAGGATGCTTCATGACAAGCTCAGGACTCTCAGTATGTAGATGTGTGGAAGCATTTCCAGTAGGCTGAAACCATAACTCACAGGTATTCTTTCACAGAAATCCTTACAATTAAGTAGGAAATTACAACAGAAAAACCCAAGTGCTACTTAAAAACCAAACCCATTAGTTTTTGGTTAATCGTGATGAAATAATAATCACTGTCAGCAATTTCCCTATTCCTAATCCCAGCAGTCTTGTTCAATCGTCAGATTTGCTCATGAGGAATAATTATCACCACTTGTAATCCAGTCAAGAATCAGAAACTGTTGATAGCCTGGGATTTCAAACTACTGAATTTTTTCTCTGACTGCCTGATTATTTGACTTACACTTGACTCAGACTTCTTCTATTCTCTAAGCAGCTCATTGAGAAAAGGTATCTTTCTATACTTTGGAAATTAATCACAGGGGAAAATCAAAACGTGGGAGGGGCACTCTCCTTTGCTACAAATATAACTGGCTGCTACTTCTAGTCAGTTTAATGTCATGCTTACTTAAAAATATGGGAGTAAATTATCATATGAAAATTTTTTTAAATGAGGATTTTTTCCCCCCAAATTTTGAAATAGAATCAATAAATGGAACACAGAGTGAGCTGTATTTTGGCTCAATGGAGAGAATATAATACTTGATAATTGGAGTTGAGAGCAATGGAATGGTGGTACTGATGCCAGGGTTTTTGTTCACGGAGTCGAAGAATGAACTTCGCAAACACTCAAAGTAGGAAAGCAAGTGAAAGGCTTTTATTTAGAGATAAAGAGGAAAAAGCTCCTGGCTTGCACCAGGAGGGGACAGGAGAGTCCAAGGTGGTGCACTGTCTAGGGTATTTATAGGCGGTTGAGAGACAAAGGGCTAGGGATGCAGACCTGCCAGATGGTCCCAAAATGTTTATTTTTGAAGAGATACTAAGTTTCGTATTAGTGAGTTATTCTTCAAAGTTAGTTTAACACAAGAAATTTACTGCTTTGATTTTTTTTTCCAGGATATCAGCTTCTGTCTGGAAGCATATTAATCAAGACTCTGTGCCTTGCCTCCAATGTGGGCTGAGCCATTGTCTGTTTGATTAAAATGCAATCTTAGCTTTATGCTAGAATTTTTCCTGAATAAGCTGGGCTTTTGAGCAGGTGCTAAAGTAAATCTTACAATGGTATGTTCTAATTGATACAGTGAAAATACAGGCTATGCTGAGATACTTTTCTTTATCTGGGGAGTATTCAAACTTCTAGGTCAAGTTGCTCTTGGCTTTTTAGTTTTAACTAATTTCACTGAAGAATGCTTATGTTCCTAGTTTGATATTTTTATTTTAGAGAATTAATGTGACTTTGGCTTTGCTTTATTGTTTAACATGGAGTTTTGGTAGGGGTTGTTTTCTGGAGGCCCTCACCCTACTCTGTGTAAGCCCATGGTTCCTGTCTTTTTACTTCTTGAAGACACAGGATTTCTGCACTGGAGGCGTTGAAGCAGAGGCTAGCTACTTTATGATCCCATTTTAAGTATGCTACAGAGGACGAAATACCTGCATTAGGAGGGAGGCAAACTAGATTAGTTTCACTAGACTTAAAAATCTCTTACCTTGGCTCTGCCCACAATTCACATCAAAAATTGCTCTCTACCACATCCTAGGTCATGTCAATTCAGGATTTATGATTCTGAAAGTGTACCTATGGTTTATTGACCTTATTAAGTTTAAATTTTGTATGTAACTTCTATGTTTTAATCTAAAAGACTGAGATGCAAAATTCTGTCCATCATAGCAGGCTGTTAGAAGTCATATTTTGGATAGGTACTTCCCCTGGGGCTTCCCTACAGCACCTGGAAAACTGTATCTCCTAGACCAGAAACCCAAGAACCTTAAACATTTTGGTTTTTATTTGAAACTTCCTTCAGTACAAAATGAAACAGTGAAATACAGTGAATACATGAATATATGTTTTGAGCAATGGATTAAATAAAATTGAGGCATAAATCAGATATACAAAGAACAATGAAAAGAATTTACCTTTCATCCTTTTGAAATGTCTTAAAACAGTTGATATGTACAGTAATTAAATACATATTGGAGGGGACTCTTATTTCATTAATACCCCATTGGATCTTCTGCATTGTAGTGTAACCATATATAAGAAGCAACCTTGAGTTTCTCTGATAACTCTTATTAGAAAACAAAAAAGACATTATTGGCTTTACTAAGCAGGTTAGCTTACAGGTACCTCCTACAACCTTAATGAGCAAGAGAATAAAAACTTTCATGAAACTTCTCAGGAAATCTGAGAATCTTCATCTACAAATGAAGGAATATAACAGACACCCTCATGGTGGTTATGGGAGCCAGGAAGATTATATAATTGAGTATAACAGGCTGGCTTTTCTATTTTTCTTTAAAAATGTAACCAACCTGACCTTTCATTTCTTACTTTTGTTATAAACTGGTCTGGAAAAATAATTCTCAATTATTAGAAAAATTAACAGTGACCTTATAATGATAAATGGCATTTGACATTGGGCCTTACTGATGGAAATAATATGGAATGATGCAGACTCAAGTGAAATAGAGTTCACATTTCATCTAAAGGTAGTAGCTACTATTCATCTAAGCAGGAATGAATACAGTGATAGCAGATGTTCCAAATTTTTAAGAGAACTAGAAGCCCAGATTTTTATATGACATCTCCTGATTTAAAAATATTGGCAACTAATATGAAAATATTTTAAAAACACTGTGTGGGCCAAAGAAAACCCATCTGTTGGTCACTTTTGTTTCAAGTTTTCTTTAGGAATTCTGAATGACTATACCAGACCAAGTTTGAGGGTATGTATTGGGAAAATATCATAAGGATTGTAAGCAAGCCATACCAGTTCTAATCCCTAGTGGCTGGTCTTGCTTCTATCTAGTGCCAGGGCCTGGGAGCCATTGAAATATTTACCTGTTCTTTAAAGAAAGGAAAGGGCACATTTTTGAAAAGGGAAAAGAAAGCCCAGGGAAATTTCTATTCACTAATACTAGTCACCATGGTAATTGCTATTTGTTGAGCACATTTTGTGGCAAGGGGATCTTTCACACTTTATTTGTTCCTCATAGGAACTTGACAGTGTAAATGTTGTAACTTCTGTTTGTTGTGGCACTCTACACATACAGGGTAGACCTTCACCCAAAATTTTGTCCAGATGTACAGACTAATAATGACACAAACACAAGAGGTTGTGAAAAGTTTTATTAGTTACATAATGAGGTTTCTGGGGAGAGTGGGACTGGATTTCCAAGCTGGTCTTAAAATCACTTGAGAGAGTGGGGAAAGGAGACTGGCTTGGGATTTTTATTATGGTTAGGGGTGGACTTATGTCAGGGTTTCTACTCATGGGCTTGCATGGTTAAAATCTTCCATGGGCACCAAAGGAGGGAGCATCTAGGCTTTCTTATTAGCTTTTCAAGATGTGGGGCAGAAGGGGAAAGGGAAGGGTGAGGCTTAAAAGTTGCCAGCACTCAAACATCAAAAAATGGAGTCAGACTTTTTATTAAAATATTTCATAGGTGAGGACCCTGAGATCAGAGTTTATGGATTTCTTAAATATTCATGGTAGAGTAATTAAAAGGTACAGTTCCAAACTCACTACTTTCTTTCACTACAAAACTGGCTGACTGAGTTAAAATGTAAATAATTAGTTACTTACACTTAAAGTTAAGATTTCACACACCCAAAGAAATCAGGTCTGAATTCCCATATATATAACTAGCTGGAACTGAAAAACAACTGCCCCTTTAGATGCTTTCCAGTTCACCATAGTTCCAACTACTGCTGTTTCTTGACACTGCAGCAGAATATCACTCGACATTTATAATCACATTCATATCATTGCTTTTCAGAAGTTTGACTATGATGTGTTTTGGTATGGATTTCTTTGGATTTATCTTGTTTCAGTTTCGTTTAGCTTCTTAAATTTGAAGGGTTATGCATTTTGCCAAATTCAGGAAGTTTTCAGTCATTATTTCTTTGAATACTCTTTCAAATCCACTCTTTTCTCTCATTCTAGAACTCTGATAATAGGAACTTTGAGTATTTGTCATTGTCTCTAAGATCCCTTAGGATCTGTTCAATTTTTTCTAGTCTCTGTTATTCATATTGAGTAAAGTCTGACTGCAAGTTAAATGATTTTATCCTGTGTCGCCTTTACTCTACTATTGAGCCAATCCAATGATTTTTTATTTCAGTTTTTGTATTTTTCCACCGTTTTGTATAAGTTCTGGTTTAAAAAATAAATTCCATTTCTTTCATGAGATTTTCTTTTTTTAACATTTGTTTCAAGAGAATTTGTAATTGCTTTTTGAAACATTTTTATGATGGCTGCTTTAAAATCCTTGTCATGTAATTTTAGCATCTGGTTGTTCTTGGTATTAGTATCAGTTCATCTTATATTCTCAATTTTTGACTTTCCTGGTTCTTGGTATGATGGGTCATTTTCTATTGTATCCTGTATGTTTTGACTATTATGTTAGAAGACTCTGGGTATGATTTTAATCTTTTATTATAATAGGCAGTCACTCTGTTTAGGTTTTCCTGCTCTACTTTTGCAGGCCATAGTCCCAATGACAATTCTGAGCCATTTTAATGATATTTTAGTTTGTTTCTTTTGTTTGGTGTTACTGGGGTTCACACACTGATCCCTACTGATGCTGCCTGAAAGGCTCTCTTTCTAGAACCTCTCTAGATTGGTGAAAGGATCTCAAGCCTGCAGGGCTTAGGTGAACTTCATTGGCAGTATCACTCAGTGTCTCTAGGTGGGGGAGAGTAGTCACAAGCCCAGCAGGGACAGGGACAGCTCCATGTTCTGGACCACTTGTTATGTATGGTATAATCCCCACTGCCAGTACCACCCAGCTGTTCAATGTTTTTCAGTGGGCGGAGTTCTCTGGTCTATCTGGACAAAGACTACTTCCTAATTGGGTTTTGTTGTGGCAGGACTCCCCCTGCTGGTACTGCCCAGCTGCCTGGTGTCTGTGTAAAAAAAGGGAGTATCTGGCCCAGCAGGGTGGGCACATGCTTCCCCTGGGCACTGATTGTCAATGGGGTCCCTGATTGATCCTCCTTACTGGTGCCAGTGGGAGTGCCTGCTGTTGGTAGGACCACTGTTCCATTCAGTGGAGAAATGAGCCGACTTGAACCACTTGCTATTTCTAGGTTGAGGATTGGAGGATGATGGGCCTGGATTGCTCTCTTCTGTTGAGCGGTGTTTTAAGACACTGTGCTACTATTCATTTCTTCAGTCTTGGCGTCCCTAACTACCTTTCTCTTTCCACATTTCAGATTTCTCCTTGGGTTCTACCTGACATAGTTTCCAGGGTTTATAGCTGTAAATATATACCCTGTCCAGCTGTATGGGCTGGACACATACAGCCCACATAGTATACACCCTTCCTTTGGAGGAACAGGAAGAGATGAGTATGCCAAACTGTTTGGACTGCACATTGCTTTTCATGAATCTGATCCTCTTTACTTATATGTGTTAAACTTCCTATTGCATTCCTAGTGCCTATGGCCATTCTAATTTTTATCCTCCATACTAAACTTTCTATCCCCAAAATAAAAATCTGTACATTAGAGTGCTTCCTATGCTGAGGAGCATATTTTCCAACTCTACCTTCTCTAGCCTAATCCAGATATTGGTTCTGTGATTTCCTTGGAAACAATACCTTCTATCACTGGTGATATGTGCTGTGCTATGTAGCAGAGTACTTCCAAAGATTTGGAATTTATGTGTGAAGCAGTGTTTGAGATTTTCACTTACCCTCTTTTCTTAATCAATTGTATCCATGAACAACCTCAAGAAAACTTCTTTTACCCCCAAAAAAGCCTACAGCCAGAAAATCTCCTAAAAATCCTTTGCAAAAAAACCACAGACAAAAAAACCCACTAACTTTTCCTTACATTCTGGGTTTTTACAAGCCACGTCTCAAATATTTATTCCCCAGAAGGCTCACTATTTCCAGCTTCATTGCTCAGCACTACCCTTTTTGCATGTTCAGTTACTCAAATCTATTATGCTCCTTACTTGTCTCTAGGCCTTCATATATGCTGTTCCCTTTATAACACCATCCCCCAGCACACCACTTCATCTAAAAAATGACCTTCTTCATATCATAGCTTTCTCTGACCCTTTCTTCCTCCCAAGATGTCAGGTATACCTGTTAGTACCCCTTGTTACACCTCCTTATTGTCTTCATGTTTCTCACCCCATTTAAAAATTTTTTTAACTTTATTTAATTTCAAATCTAGAGAAAAGTTCAATGATTCACACTTTACCCATGTTGACCAGTTTACATTTTTCCCTATTTATTTTACCACTTTTTCTCTGTAGTGTTTGAGACTGTTACAGACATTGTTCCCGTTTACCCATAAAAACTTCAGTATATATTTCTTTACAAGACATTATTTAACATAACTAGAGAATAATTATAAGAATCAGGAAATATAATTTTGATAAGATTCTAGTATCTAATTCAGAGTCCATAATCAAATTGTATCAAGATAATTTCAATAACTCTCTGTAGTGATTTTTCCAGTCCAGGATGCATTCTAAGGACACACATTGCATTTAGTTGTTATGTACCTTTAGACTGCTCTAATTTGGAGTAGTTCCTCAGTCTTTGTTTCTCCTGACCTTGATATTTTTTAACCAGTTACATTTAGGCCAGTTAAATTGTACAAAGTGCATCTATTTGGGTTTCCTGATGTTTTCTCATAATTAGATTTAAGTTATACCATACATAATGGTTGCCACTTTCTGGTTCCCATAGTTTCCTGGAAAGAATTTACTCATCATCACCTCTTGCAAGAAACAGCCATATATTCTTTATTGTTGAAAGCCCCTACCTCTCTATTTACCAGTGGTCCATTAACAACATACAACCTGGAAGGAGTCAGTGCTAGGTCCCTGGAATTTCTCTCTATTCAGTCCTTTCTGACTCTCTTGTCGTATGCTAGGACAAATGTCTGTATGAAGAAACAGTCACTGATCACCTACTATGCATCTTCACATCAGCCATGCGAGGCATGGATTATTGTCCTATTTTCCATGCAAAAAAGTGAAGATTTCAGAGCTGAAACCAGAATTTAAAGCCAAGTCTTTATTTGGGCATTCACTTTCTTTCAGCAGAGGTTGGATTCTTGTATACATCTCTTATAATATCAAGTCACGTAAGTGTAGGAAAACTCATTCCAGCTCCTTTCCTCTGTCTTTCTACAACCTGGTGGGACACCACTAAAAATTCAGACCTTCATATGTGTACCTCAGAAATGTTGTAAAGGTGCTGCTTTGTGTTTGTGGTGCCAAATTTGCAAATCTGCCCACATTGCACAAAGAAACATGTGGTTTTGTGTAGAGATTGTTGTTACATTGCTCATTCTCAAGGAAGGCACTAGTTAGCCTGAGAAGATACTAGGTAGTAGGCACATTTTATATACTCAATGGATTTTGTCTGAGCAATCAACTGTTCTTATGTTTCTTAAATTTTCCACTTCACAGAGAAGCTGAACATAGACTTTAGCACTGGCTTTGGTCAAAGAAATAGTAGGCACCCAGAGTCAGGGAACTCTTCTGCTTCAATGAAGCTCAAAAGGATATAGTTCACTTTAAGAGGAGGTCACCAGGCAACAGAAGACCAATCAAGCAATTTGACAAAGATCTTTCTTAAAGGGTTACAGTGGGCATTATGACCAGAGCTAATCTGTTTGCTTGGAAGTCATTATTATTTTTTTTATTACCTTTTGAAATTCATACCAAGTAATGGATTTTCTTAGTAAACTAAAAAAAGCTTGAAAATCACTTCAAAGTTGAGGAAACTGAAGCCTTGGGTAGTCAAGTGACTTTCAAAAGGTTATTTAGGAAACTTAGGATTTAGTCTTATCTCAGACTTAAACTCCTGAACTCTTCATACTGCCTTCAAGATGAGATCACAATGCTTTGGAAATGCCACCCTGGGTCATGCTCTTTCACGGAGAAACCATTATCTATGCTGCCAACAATCTAACAAATGCTGGATGTCCCTTTACCATCCTGGTCTCTTCCCATGATAGTAAAATGCATGTTAAGATAATACAGTTCTGTCAACCACGGATGATGCTATTTTTATTTTACCTGTCCCACCTCCAGAGAGAAATATACTTATTCTACATTGTGAAATTTAGAATTCCTTGGATTTTTCATCTATATTTCTTGCAAACTTTGAAGATTACTTCTTCCATATCCAATCTTGTGCTTAACATTGCATGTGGAAATGACAGATAAGTAGTCATCACTTTGAGTCATATCAGATTTGACCCATAACCTCTAATGTTATTTAACAGATATTCACTGGTGGACATTCCTTTCTTCTTTCCTTCTTTTCTGCTGCCACTGCTCCTCTCTACCAAGCTCAGAATCCCATCTGTTATTTATGTACCTGATCTAATTGCCTAGGTTCCCAAGAGAGCAGCCTGCTGTAAATTCCAGCCGAATATATCCACCCTTTCTATTTATTTTATTTATTTATTTATTTAAATGGATTGCTGTTAGCAGTCTGCTCCATGTTTAATTTAAATCTGCTACTCTTGGTTTCAAAGAGTGAACTTCCTCTGCAAAGAGTGAAGCCCTGATATTTTTACTTTAAATATCTATAAATAATTCTGGTGATTTCAGTTTTTTATTTCAATTTTTTTCAAAGACATAGAATGTTAGAATTTGAAGGAACATTTGAGATTATATAACACAGCCTCAAAATTTACAGATGATGCAAGTGAATAAAGAGATAAGAGAAAGAATTTTCTTTATTTCAGAGAAATAAAGTAATTTTCCCAAGGTCACAGTTGAGTGACAGAGATGCCTAAATAAATGTCAGCCCACTATGGCCAAAAACTTCTAGGCAGCCTGCATGTGTAGTCCACTAACAGAATGGAGCAAAATTACTACTGGAAAATCACAAATATAAAATGTCACCTGGAGAATAGTGAATATTCATTTTCCCATCCCAGTTAACCAACTTTGAGCTCTGTAAGAGTACTGAAAGCTGCTTATGTCTCTGGTTTCCCTCCCCCTTCTCTTTTCCACCCCTCTGCCTTTCCCAACCAGATCAAGAATTGGAAATATATTATTGATGACTCCATTATCGGATGGCCCCTCTGTATTTAGTATTCTGTTTTTGCAATGTTTGATATTTTTCCATAGTAAGATATTGAAAAACTCCTAGTAGGGTGTTTAATGAAAAAAACAGGAACTCCCATTCCTTGAGTACTCAGGGCTTAGAGAGCGAGCAGTAAAGAGAATGAAGAGAATCCCATTCTGCAGTACCATAAATATTTCTTTTTATTTATTTATTTACCTACCTACTTTTTATTGAGATGTAATTGTTATATAACATTGTATTAGTTTCAGCTGTAAAGCATAATCTGTCGATATTTGTCTATATTGTAAAATGATCACCACAATAAATCTAGTTAACATCCATCACCATGCATAGTTGCAATTTTTTTTTCTTGAGAACTTTTAAGATCTACTTTCTTCGTAACTTTCAAATGTATAATACATTATTATTATTAATCATAATCACCATTCTATGTACATTCCCATGAATTTTTGGTTTTATAACTGAAAGTCTGTATTTTTGCCCACCTCCCACCCTCCCACCTCTGGCAACCACTGATCTGTTCTTTGTATCTATGACCTTGTTTTTTTTTAAGACTCACATATAAGTGAGATCACACAGTATTTGCCTTTCTCTGTCTGACTTATTTCACTCAGCATAAGGCCCTCAAGGTTCACGCATATTGTTAAAATTCCATCAATTTTTTAATCACAGTTTTTTGTACCTTGACTTCTGCCTTCCTTTACCTGGATGATCGGAGGCTTACCTGAGGAGAACCTGTGAGACACCTTTTATATTTTCTCCCAGAAGTAAAGCAAGACACAGTCAGCCTTCCTACCCCTATATACCCTCTCTAGTCTCTATTCAGATATCACTTAACAAACATCTCCAAAATTATTCTTCCAAATATGACTGCGCATCATGCTATCTAACAGTATTTCCACTTTGATTCCTTCATGGTGCTTACCACCAGATATACTGTTCTTCCTAGAACAAAAAGAGAACCTACATCTGTTCCTTTACTCATTCTCAGGGTGGGGTATTGCTCCTCTTCCTCAGGACCATCTAGCCTATTTTATTCCCATCATCAAAATGCTAACAGCATATTAGTATTTTGTTTATTATGTACCTGAAACTTTGTTAAGTGCTTTACAAACATTATCTTGCTTAAGCTTTACATTAACTCTCTGAAACAGGGAATCATTAGTTATATTTTATACACAAGGAAACAGACTCAGAGAAATCAACTGGTTCAGGGCCATGTAACTGTTGTCAGAGCTATAATCTGAACATAGGAGTTTGTACTATATACTGCTCCCTGTGTTCTTGCAGGCTTTGTATCAGTGAGGGCCCACCCCTGAGATGCAGAGACCAAACTACCATTTTCAGTGTTTGAATGAGGTGGTCATTTACCCAAATCGAGAGTAGGCCGAGTCAGTGAGGAGAAGTATTTTGAAGCTTCCAAAGTGCTTACTGGAGTTCATATAAAGTTCCTGGCACATTGGGTCTGCTCAACAAATGACAGGTATGATTTCTTTTGTTTTTTAAAATAATAATAATGAAGATAAAGAACTACTGAATGCAATGGATAATTAAAAACATTAAAGGCATTATTTGATATGGCTTCAGAAAAGGTGAGCTGAGAAATCAAAGTCTGACTGGGATGTGTAGGTCTTTTATTTTTTAATCAGTATCATTTTGTTATTTCCACTGAGAATGAGAGGTATAGTGAGATTTGATGGTGTTGATGCTACTCTGGGAAATCTCTGAACAGAAGTGAGCTGCACTCAGCACTGATGTCCCAGGTGTCAGGGTCACCGGGTCCTGGGCTACAGCTGGCTGTCTCAAAGTAGTCTCAGAAGCGTTCCTGATGGACCCCTCTGAAATGAGAGTGAATATGTTCTGGGGCATATACACTATTCACCCAAATTGTTTTGGCTGAATTTAGTCAACTCAGCCCCTCAATGGACTGGATTTCATGAACAATTAAAAAGAAGATTTTGGGGGCCTACATAGTGACAAAAAACACCTTTTCTGCTTTTCTCTTTTCTGTACATTTTAGCTTACTTTAATTAAGTGCTTCTTTTGCACCAGGCCTCATTCTGTGGAGCTATCAAAAAGGCATGGGGCCTAGAGCTGGCATAACCAGTAAAAGGTCCACATCTCTCCGAAGTCCCTCCTACTATGACTACATCTGCCTGGGACCTCAAATTCCCACCATGAAGATGAATCAGTTGAGTTTAATGAACATTTACTGACTGTTATAGATAAGACTCTGGTAAATGCTGAAGTATAGCTAAGAATATGACATTGCTCTGTCCTCATGGAGTTCACAGTCTGGTGGAAGACGCATAGATGTACAATTAATGACATTACAACATGCCCATTACTCTACTTATGGTGTGTATTAAGTGTGGTAGTACCAGAGGAGCACCAAGTCACTGTGTGTTGGGAAAGTGAAGGGAAAGAAATGTCACATTTGAGTAGGAGTATGAAAGATATGTGCATGTGCATTAGTTAGTTAGAAATAATAGAGGAAGAGTAGAGGAAACAATAAGAAAAGGCATGTGGATGTTAATCCAATAAACAGCTCTGTCTGAGTGTGAAGGGCATTTTATGGCACGGCAAGGGGTGACATGATCAGCAGGAAGGGGTTGGGAGTGTTTGAATATTGATCGAGTGCTGCTCATGTGCTAAATGTTTTGCACGTACTTTATCCTAACAACTATATGAGACAGAAATTCGAGTCACCTCATATGGCAATGACTATAAGTCGCTCACCAAGTGTCCATATACTCCTCTACACTATCCAAGCTACTTTAGGTGGTTTTGGGCCATGAGACTGGGCTGTGGCCAGAGGGATAAAAACATGTAAGTTTCTTCCTGTACTACTGAGATCCTTCAAGCCCTCTCTTTCCCTTCTATGTCACCTTTGAGGGCATATGTTCCAGAAGATGGAGGAAGATATTCTCATCTATCTTGTGTGTGACATGAATAAGAATAAACTTCTATTATGTTCAATCTCTAAGATTAGAGGGTTAATTTGTTACCACAACATAGGCTATTCCGGGGGCCCCCAAGCTACTACCAGTGGGTCAAAATGGCCTGCCACCTCTTCTTGTAAATGAAATTTGACTGGAACACTGGCACACCCAAACATTTGCTTATTGTCCCTGTGACTACGTTCATGCTATGGTTGCAGAGCAGGATAGCTGCTATAGAGACTGTATGACCTGCAAAGCCTAAAATATTTGCTACCTAGCCCGTTACAAAAAACAAACAAACAAAAGTTTTGCTGAACCTTTGCCCTATTTTATGAACAAGGAAAGGGAAAAACACTAGTCAGGAGTGTTGGTTTTTGAACCCAGTTCTGTCTTTTATGCTATTCCCTCTTTCTTGCTTTTACTGACATTGGTGCTTTGACCTTCATTTGGTTCTGAACGTCAGTTATTATAATTCTGTCCTTTTTTCTACACCACACAGAAAATGGATTGATAATCCATTCTGTTACCATTTGTCTGGTTCAATATTGGCATCTCTTTGAGGAATAACTTACATTATTTTTCCCCTAATACCTGAATTCTCCCACTAGTCTCACTTTAGCCCTGATGAACTAGCAATGACAAAAGGAAGAACCATGTGTAACTCCAAGGACTTAGCTTGTGCAACTAGATGGAAGCAGAATAAATAGGTTGAGCTCTGATTCAGGGAGGGGGTGAGGACTGGAATGGGAGAGAGGCTTAATACTGGACATACTGAGCTGAAGGTTTCCCTGGGAAAACCCAGGTAGAGATCTTCTACAGACAGGTAGGTAGACAGGTGTGAAGTTCAGGAAAGACAACTGGGTTGGAGATACAGCAGAATGAATGAATGATACTCTTATCTATCCTCTCTCTCTTAAATCTTACTATGATTAGTTTTAGAGTTATAAGCTATCTCGCCAGGGTCAGTCTGAAACCAGGTTTCTATTCATTTTGTGGTTACATAAAAACAAAGTTAAGGGACACAGCTGGGAAAAGATGTGTGACCTTGACCTTTTAAACAACAGGCCTATTTCTCTATAACACAGGATGCCATGTTTTTTATGGCAGGAGCAGACTGCTTCATGTTTCTAGGTCATAGGGGACTCCATTTGGGACTAGGGAGCTTCCCCTCAGAAAGATAACCAAAGCCTTGACTGTTTTTACCAAGATTTCACAGGAACTAGTAGCAGGCTCAGTATCTCAAGGCCACTTTTTTCCCCTGAGAGAAACAATGGTGTGAATTATTCAGTATGCTACAGGAAGGCCATAAATTATTTGAGCGTTGCACCATTTAACTATGGTTGAATCTAGGATTGCTATTGCAGTATAGTGATTAGTCCTCAAGATGTGCAAAGCTGGAGCTTTGTCCCCCTCCTGCCCGGAGGGGCTGTGGGCCAAGTATCTGAGTTCAAACTTATTCCTATCAAAAATATTTGATCTTACCACTCTCTTCAGAAAAATTCCATTTTAGAAATCAAGCATAACAATGGAAACAAAAATCAAACCAAATATTAAAAATCCAACAACAATGGCACCAGCACAATGTGGTTTTTCTTCTTCATACTCTGCTCTTTCTCCTGATCCTTCCACACTGTAATTCACCACAACCAGGTGGTCTGAGGAAGAAACTGAGCCTGGTACACTGACTTGTTCAGACATCTCCTTTAAAAGCCCATAAGTTGCACCAGAATCTGCTTTACGGGCACGAGTACTGTGCTGTACAAAAGGGCTCTATGCTCAGAAGATCCTAGTGTTGGCTTAATGCTCTGCTGTCACTGTCTTAAAAATTCTTAACAATTTATGAACAGGGGTCTCACATTTTAATTTTGTACTGGGGACTCACAAATTATGTAGCTGGTTTTGTCTCATACTTGACTTAGGTTTTTTACTGCCTAACCTTAGCTTTACTTGAGTCCTTCAAAGGTACTCAGGCCAAAAATGCTGCAATGATACTTGAAGAAATTTTGTGCTTCAATAAGTAGTGTAGTAAGTGGAGTTTTGCTGTTAAAAGGCCCACAGGTAGATATCTGGACTGTCTCTGCATCATCTAATTTTGAGTTACAGCAAGATGGTGCTTGGCTAATTGCTGAGACTTTAACAGGAATAATAGCAAAGGGAAGATTTTCCAAACTTGGGTATCCATATGTGGATGGGTGCTTGGTCCCAGTCAATAATATGGACCACAGAAAGGCCAGGGAGTCTGCATAGATGGCTGATCTCTGTTGAACTTGTTAAAGGCAACACCGCTGGGTATGTCTTCTTACCTTTAGTTTCTTGGCCATCCCTTAGTGATTCCTGTCTCTCTCTCTTCCACCTGCAGACACTATTACCTTCTTTGTAGAAGGGTTTAACAAGCATGAGAGAGGCAGCATGGCCACCTTTGAGAGAAGTCAAGCCAATGTGTTGCTTCCTCCAGGGCTTTCTGCATTTGAAATCTCAGTCTGGAGAAAAGACTACTGTCTGATGAGTGGTTATGGAGGTGGGGGCAGTGGACCTTCTAGAGTGCCCCTAAAACCTCTTTCTGGATTTGCCTGCTGCAACCATGAAAGACGACTCTCTATTATTTCAGCCTTCAGATATTTGTATACCTTTAGGATTCCTTCTTGACCATCCAAGCCATATACCCTGAAAGCTTACTGCCATCTGGGCCCTAAAGGAGTGTTGTTACTGAATTTTCTCTATCCTTGGCCCCTTTTCTCAATCCAATTTTCTTTTTTTCCTCTTAGTGACCTTTTTGTAATGTTCTTTTGATGTCATGGGTAGCCAAAGTCTAGATTTGGGACCAGCGAATGCTCTAGCTGTTCACTGTGACTTGGCAAACTTTCTCCCTGTCGGTTGGTGACTCAGGCAGGAGGGATGGGAAATGTGCTGTCAGTAGCAGAATTGCTCCCTGCAATAAGGCATTAGCTTGAATCCCAAATTAAAATTTAAAAAAAATGGAGAGGAGGAGGCCCGTCCATACCCTCTGTCTTTGTTCACCTGGTTAATGACTCAGGCTGTTCATTAGGCACGAAAGAGGCAAGCTTCATCATTTCCCCAGCTTCAAAAACGAAAACGCCTGTATTCAAATTACACCATCAGGCTCCAAAGCCTCCTTAATTGAGAGTACGTGATGGGATCCAACGTAACATTTATCTTGCTGCAATTGACATAAGAAGAAGAGGTGAGGGGTTTGAGGAATATTTTATTTTAAGATAGATTTGAAGAGGTTGTGGGAGTGATTGCCAGCTTGTCAGTTGACTCATTGATGCCTGCAGAGAACTTTTTGTCATTAGCCAATCTGACTCCCAGTATGGCCCAGGACAATATAGTGAAAGCTTTGTCTCTCCTTTATCCCCACCTCCACACACTGTCTCCCTGGCAGTTATTATTGCCATTAACAAAGATTAGTACTCAACACCTACTGGAAAAATTCACTACAAAATTGATGCAATACAAGGCCTACACAGAGAGCTTGTATATTAACTGACATGTTTTTCCATCCCACATACCAGTAAAGCATTTGTGTTTGCAGGAATCAGTGGCATTATGGGTATGAAGACCTGGCATTCAAAAAGAAGCCACCAGGTGTGTGGGGGAAGCATCCTGTTTAGCTCACTGGATTTAGCCACGCATAGCCCACTGTCCTGGGAAAAATAATTTTGTACACTAGCTTCCTTTTTTAATGGGAGGAGATACTCTATTTATTTCTGAGAGAGGCTCTAGGTGGGCCTGGTGGGATCATCTGCAATACAGAATTTTGGGAAACCCTCAGGCTAATTCCAGGTGTTTTGCAGAAGTTTCTCCTCATACAGCCCATCTATGGGGAAAGGCTATGGCCTCACTGTACATTACAGCACAGTAACTGCTTAGCTGGGTTTCAGCAGGGCAGGAGGGGGATGAGGGACTAGTGCATGCATGGAGACAGCCCATGTTCTATTTCTGTATGGGCCTCCAAAATAGATTCTGTCTTCTAAGAAGCAGAAATTTAGATAACCCTCTTTATGTAAATCTCTGTGATAACTGAAGTCCCCTACCATACTTGCTTACTTTTTAAAATAAAAATTGGAAAAACTCCTATTAGGCCACTCATCTCCTGGCTCATGTACCAGTGTTCCCCTTATCCACAGGGGAATACATCCCAAGAACCCCTGTTGTAGATGCCTAAAATCACAGACAGTACCAAACCCTATACATTGTGTTTTTTTCCTATACATACAAACCTATGGTAAAGTTTAATTTATAAATTAGAGTAAGAGAGAAACAATAATAATAAATTATAACAATTATTACAACATATTGTGATAAAAGTTATGCGAATGTAGTCTCTCTCTCTCTTTCTCTAAATATCTCGTTGCACGGTACTCACACTTGTTGTGATGATGTGAGATGATAAAATGCCGACGTGATGAGATGAAGCGTGGTGAATGATGTGGGCACTGTGACTTATTGGCTTTCAGACTGACAGGAAGATCATGTGCTTCGGACCGTGGGTAACTGAAACCATAAAAAGAAAAACTGCAGTTAAGGGGGAACTGCTTGTACAGAGATTGGAAAATAGTTCCATTGTGGTTGATTTGTAAATTCTGTCCAAGATTTTCCTTGTTTCATTTCCCAACTCCTATTGGTTTCCTCATGCTTGCTCACAGGTTTGCTCACCATGGATTGAGTTTTTTAAAGTTTTTACTTTGAAATAATTATAGATTCACAGGAATCTGCAAAAACTGTACAAGCGGCCACATGCCCTTTTTATCCAGTTCCCCCCAACTGTGGATTGATTTTGCCTGGCTATTAATCACAGTTATTTGATACAAGACCTTTTGACTGTTTCACATCCTGCCCAGGGCTTTTGGGAACACTTATATGTCATAGGGCATTCCAAGATCTCAGTATTTAAATTATTGGCTAATATTTCATTAATACTACCCACTACATATCTTCAAGTCACTTATGATTTCAGTTCATAAATAGCTAGCTATAAATGAAACAAATAACATTCAAAAATATGAGAACTATCTTGTGGGTGTGGGTTTTTAAGATGATTGTGTTCCATGAAAGCGTGGTTTGTACACCATGTGAGTGGCTGACACATCATCATGACTGTTATCTATGGCATAATTGAAATACTTTTTGAAACTCAGGATGATACAGACTGTTAAAGTAGGAAATCCTATTAATGCACCCTCTCATTGTTATGTAATACAAGATTCCTTTCCTTGGTGACAGAATTAGCATTCTCAAATTTCTTATTTATGTTTGTGCATCTCTGCTCTGTTTCCATATCATGGAACTTAACAATGAAGATCATTCTCTCCTCTAATGAATTTTGACTACCGCTCTAGACTCTCAGTCCTTCTTCTACTAAATTAAATAGGGTCCATCCTATTAATCAGTCTTTGTGAGTAGGCTCTTTCTCGGTCAACTTAGATATATTTGTCTAGGCTTATGTCAACCAATTTATAACCACCCCTGCTTCCAGAAATAAATGGATGTACTGTACATTTGCTCCTTGGTTCCAAATCTGTATCTGTAGGTGAAGAAATGTTTCTGAATATGAGCAGATGTGTCTGTGTGTATGCATGTATATGTGTGTGGGGAGGTAGTTATGGTGATGGGGACTTAATTTAAATGTCATGATTTAAATAAAACATGGTGATTCCTTAGGGGAAAATACGAAAAGAGAAAAAAAGAAAAAGAAAAACTGCTTTGGATTTTCTGCTATTCTACTGAAAAATATACTATTTTGTTGGAATTATTCAAATTCTTCTTTAAAAAATTTCACAGTACATATTTAATGTTCACTCATGCATTCGAAGGTGTACATTTGTATTCGTGACAAACATACGAAGCTTTGCCTAAGTGCACACACATATATGAGTGAGTCAGCCACTTAGTGGTGGGTATTACTTCCTGTGATTCCTTAACATCTAACACTGAGGAGATGAGGTAGGAATATGAAAAGAACATTTTCTCTTGAATTTTACCTTAGTCGTGCCTGCAAAATAAAACATGATAGGGCAAACACTATCTGCTATTTCATGGAAATTTGAGACTTATGTAGACTTTGTTTAAAGCCTTTGAAGAAAGGAAATAAGGAAGAAAATAATTCATTAATGCAAATGGTTAGACAACAAATGTTAAGATCTTTCTCCACTTTTTAACTTCCCTTTACTAATAAATGTGTCTGAGATAGCTCCACCCATCTCTGCAGTGTTTAAGGTTAGTATGCAAGGGACATTCCCTGTACACCTACCTGCAGCAGTATTTCTTGCTTGAAGATCTGTCTTCTCATCAAGACGAAAATTTATAAAATGGAGTTTTGAGGTTTAAAGTTGAAACCATTTTTTTTCCAATAGGCAAACATTGGATAAATGAGAATTTCTTTGATGCTGTTCAGTCTTAACCATCTACATTCCAGTTCCCTCGCATCCAAACCTCTATCCTTCAGACATAATCACTCACTCCCTGCTTAATTCTCTCTTTCCTTCCTCTTTCTTCTTTCTCTCAGTTCTAGTCTCCCGACTATGGCTTATAAGAGAAATGACTAACTACAAACACTTTTTTAGTTCCTTTTGGTGTCCCCAAAGAAACTACCTGTGTTCTGCAAAAAACACATCAGGAAGAATCTGGTGACACTTCTGGAAGAAAAGTATAGAACTCTGAGTTTAGGGTTCTGATTCAATATATTATAGATCCTTAATTTTCTAGAAAACTGGCTAATTAGTTTCAGTCATAATGCTATTGAGACTAATGTCTTGGGATTATAGATATTTTTAAACTGTAAGACTCTAGAGACTAAATAATCCTGTATCATAGGCTTTCAGAGTGGGAAAGGATCTTCAATATCCATTATTACCAAACTGATGTTTGAATTCCTCTATAGCTTCCCTGCCAAGAGGTTACCACGCTGCTGTTTAAACACCTTTAGTGACAAGGAGCTCATTGCCTCATGAAGTTGTTCATGCCCTCTTTGGAGAGCCCTCATTTATCCTTGCAAAATTTTGCTTACACTGATCCAAAATCTGTCCTGTAGATTCCATCTCTTATCCCTAGTTACAGAACTCTCTGTTCTCTCATCTTCATGAGAGTCCTTCAACTACTTAATGACAACTTCCATCTTTTTCGTGAGTCACCTCTTATTTAGGCTCTATGTTTCTCATATGATACTGTTTTATGTCTCTACTATAATTGTGGTTATTCTCTTTGAAAAGCATGGGGCCTGGTATTCCACTCTATAAAAACTGGAAGTTTAAGAAAATAAATTTATGTATAGTATGCCCAGCTATATCTAAAAATAAAAATGTGACTAGCAGGACTTTTGGGGTGGTGGTGGTAGGAGGTATGTAGGGAGGAAGTTGGGGAGTAGAATGAACTAATTATTGGCAGGAAGCTACTATATTATTTTAAAAGTTTATAAATCCAGAAAGAGATGTATAAGCACATATATCGTGTTATAGTGACCACCAGCAGTAAACCCCGAAGAGAAATGATGAAAAGTAGTTACTGCTCTGAAATGGAGATTGAAAGAGAGCTCTTGTTTCCTTCTGTGCTGTTCTGTATTGTTTGAATCTTTACCACCATGGACATATGCAGTTCCACAACACCTTATATGTAATTTAGAAACCCAAAAAACTCAGAGAGAAAAGTTTTTTTCATATAATTTGGCCATTAAGCCTGACTTAATCTGAATAATTTGGGAATTATTCAGCAAAATCTGAACTGATGTAAAGCTGTTTATAATTTTCATTATTACAATGTAGTATGTATATTTATTGATTTTGCCCCAGAAATATTAATGTGGTTGATTGGTGGGTGCTGTCCCAGACACCACTGGGTATGCTAAATAGTATACAGTGTATGGCATTGTATTACCTTTCTAAATCCTGAAAAATTTAAAAATTTTGAAACGTATCTGGCCTTAAGCAGTTTAGATATGGTATCATGAGCCTTGAATACTGTATTTTCATAATAAAAAAGAATGGTAAAGCCCAGAAACTGTGCATAACACTTAAACATGTTCTGATCACAGCAGAACCCAGTTAATCACCTCCCTCAGTCTAGATATCATACTTTTATTAATGCAGCCCAAGAATAATCACTTTACTTGTTTCAGTTTTTGTACCACATTTACTGAATCATTCTGAGCTTATTGTCTATTAAATCCTGAGGGCTCCTTTACAAGAGTTACTGTTCCTAAGCCATATTCCCGAGAGTAATGTAGAAGATGAATGTGTATTCACTACAGGGTTGTTAAAAATAACAATCTCCCTGGTGCATTTAAAATATCATTCAATATATCAAGATACGACACCCATAAGAGCTTTCAATAACATGGTTATTGCACTGTTTCTACCTTAATATAGTGCATTATGCATTATGCACAGTTCACTATCAAATTAAATATACTTGATTTTGAATCCTGAATCTGGTACTTCCTAGGGAAGTGACCTTGGGAAAGTCATTTAACCACTCTGAACTCATTTTTAAAATCTACATAATATATTTTACAATATTAAGCATAACACAGAGTTGTTCTATATTTTTGGCCTGAAGTAGATGCCCAAAAAGGTAGGTTTTACTATTATTCTAAATAATAATAAAACAGTGGTTCTGAAACTTGGCTGCACTTAAGAATTATACAGGGAGCCTTTAAAATTCCTGATGCCCCAGTTATATCCCATAGCAATTAAATCAGAATAGCTGGGGCTGGGAGCCAGGAGATCCTAACATGTAACAAAGTTTGGGAACCACTAATCTAAAGTAAAAAATATTTATAGTTGCCACTAGAAGATATATTTGTTGTCATATTAATTTACTTGTCATCCAAAATTACTAGGATCTCTTAATAGATTTTCCCAATCCCAGCACAGCAAGATTTTTTTGTTTGTTGTATAATTATCTACATGTTTTTGGAAATTCATTTGGTCCCAGGAAGCTGACCCTTGCAAAAATGGTGAGCTTGTTTTCATTATAAGTGGACCTCATATTAAGTTTCTTTGCATATCTTGTGATTGTTTATTGAAAACTGGTATTTTAGGTAATATATTACAGCAACTTTGCTAATCCTTCCCCTCCTCACTTTTGGGGGCTTGTATTTGTTATTGTTTTATTCTTTATTTTATTGACTTGGATAGACTATTTGACTAATAGACTAATAAAGTCTAATTCCCCAGCAATATGAAACTTTTGATATTGTTTCTCAGAAGGTGTACTTTTGGGCATGCACACATTCACCCGTCTTTTACCCATGGCAACAACTAATGTACTTTCCATTTCTATAATTTTGTCATACCAAGAATGTTATATAAATGGGATCGTATAGTATATATCCTTTTGGGGTTGCCCCTGCCACCCAGCATTACTCTTTTAAGAGTAATTCAGATTCAAACAGATGTTTTTCCAAAGAAGACATATAGATGGCTAATAGGCACATGAAAATTGTGGGGAAAATGGAAGTTCTTATGGCCAGAATCCTTACCTCACCCTAAACTACTTGATAATGTAATTGTTCAAATGCTAGGCTACTGCTCCCACACCCGTAGGCAATGAGCTATTATTGACTGAGTCACTATATAAAGAGCTCTTCCCAGTGCTCTGGGTGGAAGCAGAGACAGAGGTGGATTATGGACCTGCAGGCTGCTGGATGCAGATGTGATTCTAGTGCTCAACCTACCACCATGAGAATAAAGCCAGGTATAAACCCTTTTACCCCAAGAATGCTCCATTGTCGTTTCTCAGTGTCTTGTCAATAGGTTTCAGCCCCAGGCAAGTTCACCATGGGTTCAGTGAGACTGAGGAATGACAATGAAACGTTCTTGGGGTAAAAGGGTTTATACCCAACTTTATTCCCATGGTGGCAGGTCAATCACTAGAATTCTGTCCACTAAAAGCAAGTCTGCATGCAGCAAGCTGGTCTCTGCCTCTCCACCCCTGCAGCCGTCTCAGTCTCTGCCCTTGGCACTGCCACCACTCCAGTCTCTGCTCTCCTGCAGCCCAGAGCATTGGGCGGAGCTCTTTATATAGAGTCAGTAATAACGTATTGCCTACACATATGTAGTGAGCAAGCCAACCAGGGCCAGGTGAGAATCCTGGCTATAGGAACCTTCACATTCTCCACACTCAGTCTCACCAAATCCACAATGAACTTGCCCAGGGCTGAAACCCTCAGGCAAGACAAAAGATGCTCAACATCACTAATCATCAGGTAAATGCAAGTCAAAACCACAGTGAGATATCACCTCACACATGCTAGACTGAATATTATCAAAAAGAGAATAAATAACAAGTGTTGGCAAGGGTGGGGAGAAAGGGAACCCTGATACAGTGTTGGTGGGAATGTAAATTGGTGCTGCCACTATGGAAAACAGTATAGAGGTTCCTCAAAAAATTAAAAACAGAACTATCATAAAATCTAGCAATTCCATTTCTGGATATATATCCAAAGAATATGAAATCACTATCTTGAAGAGGTATCTGCATGCCCATGTACATTGTGGCATTATCTATAATAGTCAAGACATGGAAGCAACCTAAGTGTCCATTGATAGATGTATGGATAAATAAAAAGTAGTACATATATACAACAGAATGTTATTCAGCCATATAAAAGAATGAAATTTTGCCATTTGCAACAGCATGTATGGACCCAGAGGGTATTATGCTAAGTGAAATAAGTCAGACAGAGAAAGTCAAATACCATGTATTTTCACTTATATGTGGAATCTAAAAAACAAAACAGATGAAGAAACAAAACAAGGCAGAGACAGACTCATCAATACAGGAAACAAACTATTGGTTATCAGAGCAGGGAGGGATCGAGGGTAAGGCAAAACAGGTGAAGAGAATTAAGTACAAACTTCCAGTTGTAAAATATGAGGATGTAATGTATAGTATAGGGAATATAGTCAATAATTTTGTAATAACTTTGTATGGTGACAAATGGAAACTAGACTTATTGTGGGGATAATTTCATAATGTATAAAAATATTGAATCACCATGATGTACTCTTGAAACTAAAAGGATATTTTATGTAAATTATACTTCAATAAAAAATAATATTCCCTTTAAAATTGGGAGCCAGATAAAAAGAATAATCCACGTTGTTGTATCAACAGTTCATTTCTTTTTTTGCAGAGCAGCATTCTGAATGCACCACAGTTTAACCATTTACCTATTGGGTACCATCTGGGTTATCTTCAGTTTGAGGCTATTATAAATAGAGATGCTATAAACATTTGTGTATGGGTTTTTGCATAAATGTAAGTCTTCATTTCTCGGGATAGATGCCAAGGAGTATAATTGGTGGGTTGTATGTTAGTTGCATGTTTAGTTTCTTAAGAAGCTGAAAAGGCTGTTTTACAGAGCGACTGACATTCTACACTTCCAACAGCAATGGATCTAGTCTCCCTATACCCTTGCTAGCATTTGGTTGTGTAACTATTTTTTATTTATCCATTCTTTATATGTGCACAATGATTTTGTAGTTTCAGTTTGCATTTCCCCGTTGGCTAATGATGTTGATCATCTTCTCTTGTGTTTATTTGCTATGTGTATATATATCCTCTTTAGTGAAATGTGTATATGTCTTTTGCTCATTTTCTGATTGGATTGCTTGTTTTTTTACTGTTAACTTTCGAAAGTCCTTTATATATTTTATATACTAGTCCTTTGTCTGATATGTCATTTGCTAATATACTCTCCAAGTTTGTAGCTTGTATTTTCATTCTCTTAACAAAGTCTTTCACAGGGTAAAACTTTAAATTTTTGATGAAATCCAATTTATCATTTTTTCCTTTTATGGCTTACACTTTTGGTGACAAATCTAAGAATTTGCCTAGCCTTAGATCCTTGAGAGTTTCTCCTTTTCCAAAAATGTTTATCATTTATATTTTTAATTTAAGTTGTTATCCATTTTGAGTTAATTTTTGTATAAGGTATGAGACTTATGTCTCGGTTTGCTTATTTACTTATTATTTTTTATAATCTTATTTCTTTAAATTGAAGTATAGTTGATACACAATATTATATTGGTTTCAGGTACACAACATAGTTATTCAACAATTATATACATTGTGACCATATAGTTTCACCTATATGTGGAATCTAAAAAATAAAACAAATAAGCAAGCTAACAAAGCAGAACAGACTCATAAACATGGGGAACAGACTGGTGATTGCCATAGGGAGGGGTGTGGGGGAATGGATGAAATAAGCAAACAGGATAAAGAGGGACAAACTTCCAATTATAAAATAAATAAGTCACAAGGATGAAAAGTACAGCATGGGGAATATAGTCAATAATATTGTAATATCTTTGTATGGTGAAAATGGGTCTACAATTATCATGGTGAGCATTTTGTAATGTATATTATTGTTGAATATCTACAGACTGGAGCAAATAATCCTAAAATCTGTATGAAACCACAAAGACCCCAAATAGCCAAAGCAATCTGAGAAAGAAGAACAAAGCTGGAGATACCACACTTCCTTGAAAGTCCGTTAATAAGGCCATGCCTAGTTAATTAACTAATTGTCAATATAAAACAAAGGAGGAAAGAATATATAGTAAGGAACAGACAGTCTCTTCAGTAAACGGTGTTGGGAAAACTGGACAGCTACATGCAAAAGAATTAATCTAGGTTGGTTTATTTATTTAGTTTTTGTGTATGGATGTCCAATTACTCCAATACCATTTGTTGAAAAGGTTAACTTTCCTCCATTAAGGAGCTTTTTCACTTTCATCAAAAATTAGTTGGATATATTTGTTTGAATTTATTTCTGGGTGGATTATGTTCTATCGATATATATCCGTGTATCTCTCTCAACACCACAAAGTCTTGATTACTGTAGCTACATTATTAGTCTTGAGATCAAATAGACTGATTCCTGACATTTTGTTGTTTTACAATATTTCTTTTAGCTGTTTTAGTTACTTTGACTTTCCATATAATGTTTAGAATTATCTGTATTTACAAAAATTCTTAGTGGGTTCAATTTGGGAAGAACTGACTTCTGTACTATGTTGAGTCTTCCAATTCATGAATATAGTTCTTCTCTCCATTTATTTAGACCTTCTTTTATTGCTTTCATCATTATATGTAGTTCTCAGCATATAAGTATTATACATATTTCATTAGATTTATCATTTTTAGAGCAATTGGAAATGATATTATATTTTAAATTTTGGTGACCACACATTTATTGCTAATATTCAGAAATAAAATTCATTTTTCTATGTTGATGTTGAACCTGTAACCCTACTGAACTCACTTATTAATTATAGCATTATTTTTAATAGACTTGTTGGGGTTTTCTATCTAGACAATCTAGAATACTAGCTGTAGGTTTTTCATAAATGTTCTTTATCAAGGTGAGAAAGCTTCTCCTCTCTACCTGTTTTGCTGAGAGTTTATTTTTTAAATCATGACTGTACATTGAATTTTGTCAAATGCTTTTTCCTCAAATGATTTTTCCTCTTTAGCCTGTTAATATGGTATATTATACTGATTGGTTTTGAACATTGAACCAGCCTTGTACCATTGGTTGCATCCATGGTCTCTGATGAGAAATCTGTCATTTGAATTGTTTATTCTTCATAGGTAAAGTATCATTATTATCTGGCTGCTTTCCATATTTTTTCTTACTCTTTGTTTTCAGAAGTCTAATATGATCTGTCTTGGTGTACATTTCTTTGGGTTTATTCTGATTGTTGTTTACTCAGCTTCTTAAATCTGCAGGGTTATGTCTCTTGCTAAATTTGGCAAGTTTTCAGCCAATGTTTCTTTGAGTAATTTTTTTGTCTCATCCTCTTTCTCTCTCTCATGGACTTATGGGACTCTGATAACAGGAATGTTAGGTTTTTTTTTTTATAGTTTCACAGTTCTCTGAGGCTCTATTCATTTTTTTAAGTCCATTTCATCTCTGTTCTTCAGAGTGGTGCTTTCTATATTCTAGTTTCCAATTCACTCATTCTTTCCTTTGTCTCCTCCATTTGGCTCCTGAGGCAATCTACTGAGCTTTTTATTTCAGTTATTATATTTTTCAGTTCTAAAATTTCCATTAGGTTCTTCTTTATATTTGTATTTTTACCGATGCTTTCTATTTCTTTACTGAGACTCTCCATTTTCCATCTGTTTCAGACATTCTCATAATTGTTTGACAAAGCATTTTTATTAGGGCTGCTTTAGAATCTTTGTTAGATAATTCTAGCATTTTTATCATTTCAATATTTATTCACCATGTTTTTCCTGGTGTCCTGAGATAATGAGCCTATCTTATCTCTATGTTTTATTGACTCCTTATGCTTGTTTTATGTATAATTAATGTCCAAGGTTGTTAGTTGTACTTTGTGGGAAAAATAGGGGAAGTGCATTTACTCCGTTTTTCTGGACATGGAGTTGACCCAGCAATTTCACTTCTAGGTATTTGCTCAAGATAATGAAAACATGCTTACATAAATACTTATGTATGAATCTTCATATCAACTTTACTCAGGAGAGGCAAAAAACCAAATGCCCATAATGTGAAGGAATAAATAGAGATATATTCATAATATTGAATATTATTTAAAAATTGAAAGATCTGCCTGGTGATATCAAATGTGAGAAAAAGCACAGGGAAAGAGGAACATTTAGACATACTGGTGGAAATATGAATTGTTATAGCTGCTTGGAAGACAAATGAAATAAAGTTAATTTCAGTAAAATTGAAAGTATGTATTTTCACTTCTAGATGCACTAGAACATCTCCTGTAAATCTATACAAGGAGATGCACTGTTTTTATCACACAGAAATTGGAAGAAAAATCTAAAATGTCCATCACTATGGGATTAGATGAATTATAGAATATTGGGTAATTATATCTGATTATCTTATGAATTGAAGTAAAAAACTTATTATTGAGTGAAAAAGAAAGTTAGTTACAGTTATATATGCAAATTATACTAGTATAAATTTAAATCATATAAAACAATTGTATAACTAGTTTTATGGATACAAATATATGTAATATGTATATAAAGTCTTGGATGAAAAAATACAACTGGAATTTTCATAAGTGATTGTCTCTAGTCTGAAAGAAATGGTATAAAGGAACTTAAACACAAAAAGGATCTCTTTTTTTAAAATTTTTCCAAGTTTTATATTTATAGATATTTTCCATGTTATTCTCTGTAATCTATTTTTAATTTTCATAATTAAAAAGGGCAGGAGTTAGGAAATTACAGCTAGACATAGCTCTCCAAAAAGAGGAAACACATGTACAAAAATGATGAGGCATACTTGGTAAACTGTAAGAAGTTTGTTAAGACTGGGTGAAGTACATATGGGCATTGAGTCACAGATAGATAAAAGGCAGATCATGAAGGGACTTCTTTGTCATGTTAAGGGACATGTAGATTTTCCTTGAAGGCCATGGGGAGCTAATGGAGCCTTTGAAGAATGGGAGTTATATGAATGCATGTGTGCAATAAATGCATATTTAAGTGCTCTGGTGTTAGGGGTGTGGAAAGGGAAAGACACAAGGCAGGCAATAAAATACTATGCACATTCCTATACACTAACGATGAACTAGCAGAAAGAGAAATTAGAAAAACAATCCCATTCACAATTGCATCAAAAAGAATAAAATACCAAGGAATAAACCTAACCAAGGAAGTGAAAGACCTATACTTTGAAACCTACAAGACACTCTTAAGAGAAATTAAAGAGGACACTAATAAATGGAAATTCGTTAAATGATCTTGGGTAGGAAGAATTAATATTGTCAAAATAGCCATCCTGCCTAAAGCCATCTACAGATTCAATGCAATCCCTATCAAAACACTGACAGCATTCTTCAACGAACTGGAACAAATTGTTCTAAAATTCATATGGAACCACAAACGACCCCGAATAGCCAAAGCAATCCTGAGAAGGAAGAATAAAGTGGGGTGAATTACGCTTTCTGACTTCAAGCTCTTCTACAAAGCCACAGTAATCAAGACAATTTGGTACTGGCACAAGAACAGACCCATAGACCAATGGAACAGACTACAGAGCCCAGATATAAACCCAATCATATATTGTCAATTAATATACGATAAAGGAGCCATGGATACACAATGGGGAAATGACAGCCTCTTCAACAGCTGGTGTTGGCAATACTGGACAGCTACATGGAAGAGAATGAAACTGGATTATTGTCTAACCCCATACTGAAAAGTAAATCAAAATGGATAACACCTGAATGTTAGTCATGAAACCATAAAATTCTTGGAAAAAAACATAGGCAAAAATCTCTTAGACATAAAAATGAGCAACTTCTTCATGAACATATCTGCCCAGGCAAGGGAAACAAAGCAAAAATGAACACATGGGACTACATCAAACTAAAAAGCTTCTGTACAGCAATGGACACCATCAACAGAACAAAAAGGCATCCTACAGTATGGGAGAATATATTTGTAAATGATATATCTGACATGGGGTTAACATCCAAAATATATAAAGAACTCACACGCCTCAACACCCAAAAATCAAATAACCCAATTAAAAAATGGGCAGAGGATATGAACAGGCAATTCTCCAAAGAAGAAAATTCAGATGGCCAACAGGCACATGAAAAGATGCTTTACATCACTAATTATCAGGAAAATGCAAAAAGAAACCACAGTGAAATATCACCTCACACCAGTTAGGATGGCCAGTATTGAAAAGGCTAAGAACAACAAATGCTGGTGAGGATGTGGAGAAAGGGGAACCCTCCTACACTGCTGGTGGGAATGTAAGCTAATTCAAACATTGTGGAAAGCAATATCGAGGTTCCTCAAAAAACTCAAAATAGAAATACCATTTGACCCAGGAATCCCACTCCTAGGAATTTACCCTAAGAATGCAGCAGCCCAGTTTCAAAAAGACATATGCACCCCTATGTTTATCGCAGCACTATTTACAATAGCCAAGAAATGGAAGCAACCTAAGTGTCCATCAGTAGATGAATGGATAAAGAAGAGGTGGTACATATACACAATGGAATATTATTCAGCCATAAGAAGAAAACAAATCCTACCATTTGCAACAACATGGATGGAGCTAGAGGGTATTATGCTCAGTGAAATAAGCCAGGTGGAGAAGGACAAGTGCCAAATGATTTCCCTCCTTTGTGGAGTATAAGAAAAAAGAAAAAAACTGAAGAAACAAAATAGCAGCAGAGTCACAGAACCCAAGAATGAACTAATAGTTACCAAAGGGAAAGGGACTGGGGAGGGTGCATGGGAAGGGAGGGACAAGGGGGAAAAAGGGGCATTACGATTAGCAGATGTAATGTGGGGTGTCATGGGGAGGGCTGTACAACTCAGAGAAGACAAGTAGTGACTCTATAGCATCTCACTACGCTGATGGACAGTGACTATAATGGGGTATATGGGGGGCACTTGATGATATGGGGTAGGGGGGATAATAAAGGGAGTCTAGTAACCATAATGTTGCCCATGTAATTGTACATTAATGATACCAAAAGAAAAAAATACTATGCACAGTATGATTTGTCCCACGTGTACATCCAAACTGACACACACCCATTTTTTGATTTGGAAGAGACACACTAAATTGTTAAAATAAAGATAGGAGACATCATAAACAATGTATTTTCACAAATAAGAGTAAATGCTAAAAGTAAAGTCTTACTGGCATGTACCCCGGAGCAGAGTCATGTGGATGAATACTCACTACTAGAGTGCCTGGCTGCTGGGAGAGTTCATGGGTGGGTTCTTGCTGTGGGAAATTCTCCTTCAGAGACATGATTTTCTTGATGGTAGGTTTAGATTTGTGTAGGGCAAGCTATGTGATAGATATGGATGTTTTCTTTTCATTTGCTGTCTGACAGCCTGAATGTCCACCTACTTGACTGGATTTATTATGATCAATTCAGTTAAAAAGACAATTCCTTAACTTACAATATCAGGCAGATAATTTATTGTATTAAATGAATTTATATTTTGACAAATATTTGAGCCACACTGACAGTCACAAAAGTCTTTCTTGGTTGCATGAATTAAAACAAAGATTCACTTGGTAAACACTAAGAAACAGTATTTTGTTTTACTCATACCTAGAAAGATGGAGAAGTTCATCTTTGGGAGATTGGGGCCAAGCAATTCCAAATCCCACTCTATTTTCATTCTCATTCACATTATATTTGCTCCACATAAGTCTAAGATTTTTAAACTTAGGCTTCAAAATGGAAGGAAATCTTAATTAAATTTGTAATTGTTACACATGTATGAGTGAGTACAGGCTACGTTATTCTATGATAAGTTTCAAATAATATTTGGAAACTGATTAGTTTATTTCTATTGTCAGCTGATCTATTAATGTTTTGGGCTGGACCCTAAAAATTAACATGTGAAATCTGAGACATAGTCCTTCTTTCTATAACTTAACTTCTTGACATATTTAAAATTGGGATAATAGTTAGCAAGTTTATTGTGTAATTTAATTTACATACATGTATGTGTGTGTGTATACACACACAGACATACACATGCGTGTGTGTCTGTGTATATGTGTGAGTGTGTATATGTGTGTGTATAATACATATATGATATATACATACTTGGCTGGTACATAAGGCAGCATCATTAGTGTTTATTCTTTTTTCCTTCCCACTGTCAATGAGAACTTGGCAGACACTTGAGGAGACAGAAGTGAAACAACCAAACAGATGATTTCTCTGTGCAGAGAACTTTTTAAAATACAGATTTAAAAATTTTTAAAGTCACAATCCACTATTCAGATATAGTTATTTTAATGATTTAGTGAGTCTCCTCCAAATCAAACAAAATGTGTGTGTGTCAGTTTGGATGTACACGTGGGACAGATCACACTTTGCATAGTATTTTATTGCCTGCTTTGTTTTACTTAATTATCTATTGTTCATACCTTTTCATGTCATTAAATGTTCTTTCTCAGTGGATACATCATTTCCCATTCCTCCACAGACCTTTTGCATAATGTCTTATATTCCATTGTTTGACAGTATGAATATATTTTTCTCATGTTATAACATGCCCTTTATGCAACTACCAATCATTTTGCTTTTGGTTTACTAAATGAACTTTCCTAAGGAACAAAAAAACTCTACTGTGACTATGTCCTTCTCTAATACTGAATGTCAGTATTGAGGACATTCTATGTAGACATATTGCATTTAACTTGTGGAGTGACTGCCACATTCAGGAACTTAGTAATTAGCATCAGTAATATACATAGAGTATTTAATAGTAATAAATAATACCTATTTTTGAGTACCTACTGTGTGCTGTGGTGCACAAGGTATTTTGCATAGATTGAATCCTTGCAACCTTACCACACATACTATTTGTATACCTATTTTAAGGATGAGGAAACTGAGATCATGAAGTTAAATAACATACCCAAGTCACATAGCTAATAAGCAATGTGTAAGTATGGATTTCAATGTTGGAAACCTGTAGTCCTAACCACTCCACTACATCAGACACTGCCTAACGCAGTGAAGAACAAGTCAGAGAACAGGTTTGCAAATGAAAGCTGAGAGATTCCACAATTCCTCCACTTCCCCCTCCTTCAGAGCCACACGCTTTCCACCTTTTAGCACTTGCTATGTGGCAGTTCCATTCTTAGATGGTAGTAAACTCTAGGTGCATTTCTAATTCCACTGTGATGTGTGTCTGTCTGTGGTCCTCCCTCAGCTCTGATATTCTTTGATTCTTTGACTAAGAGGGCACCTGGAGTCTGCATTTTTCAGATCAATGTTCTTGTTTAAGAAATGTAGCAACTCCTGGAAAGGTGTCTACAAATGGAGAGTTCGTAAATCATTTCCCATTTCTTCATAGGCTCATAATGTCAGAGTTGCTTACTTTTTACATACAAGTGATTTGTCATGACAAAGTTCCTAAAGCTGCAACTTAAATAATTTTGCTCTTTCCTCTCAGCTGGCTCCCCTGTCCCCCAAGTCCTCTCTTTCAGTCAAGGATCTGTGAATGAATATTTCAATTCACTGGGGAAGATCACTGTTTAAAGTTATCCTACGGTTCATTTTTTTGTTAAGACACAATCCCATAATGGGAATAATCACTCCCAGATTGATGTTTTTGAAATTTGGATTTTTTTTTTTGTATATTATTGTCTTAAAGCAGCCCCATCTGCAGTCTGTGTTGAAGGTCCAGCTGTCAACCATAGAAAAGACAAAGGCAAGCTGGAAATGGAAATGAATGCAATTGGGCCTGAGTGTTTCCACCAGGGAATAAGCAGCTCATACTGGCACTCCTAGCCACATCATTGAAGAAAAGGTATGTTTATGAATACTCTCCTGGCATTTGAGGAGGATGGAATTGTGTTGACTCCCAAAATGAGTGTGAAATCAGCTCTCTCACAGTAAAGGCAATGGTTTGTTTTATTGAATATAGAATATTTTTTTCTAAGATGACTTGTGTTTTCTATATCTGCAAGAAAGAAAAGCATGGCTCCTCTACATAGACTGTGAGAGAGGGGAAATAATATATCTCAGCACCCATCTTCTCCAGGTTATTGTATTTGGCTAATCTTTATAGCAGCTCTCTGAGGAAGCTTTATTATCATCATGGAAGTTAGGCTAATTGCCCAAGGTCACAGAACTAGTAAGTGGCAAAGATAGAACTCTACAAAGAAGAGAATCAGGGAATGCATAATCATAACACTAGCAAACATTATTGAGAACTAACCTGTACTATATAGGAAAGTAGCATTTCAGAAAAGATAAAAAACAGGTGATGAATATAGGTTGAAAACTAAGCTCAACCAATAGAATATGTACATGGCTGAGACTCCCCCCACTCCAATAATAATGATAAAAGCTAAAATCAATTTAGCTCTGACTAAGTGCCAGGCTCTGAATAAAGTATTTTACTTTCATTATCTTATTCAATCTTCACAGTGATACTTTGAAGGAACTTACAGTCTAGTGGAAGAAGGAGATAATCAAATAATCTCATAAATAAATTAAAACTGTAGCTGTGACAAATCTTAAAAATGGCTACAATAATATAACTAGAGGGACTGCCCTAGTCATGAAGATCAAGGAAGACCTCCCCGAGGGAATGAGTGGGAGTGGAGAAATAACATGTGCTAAAGCTGGGAGGGGATGGAAGGAGCATGGGGCTTCCGGAAAACTGTGTCAGACACAGAAGAATTAGCACGACCATGGTGTACACAAAAGCTGGAAAGGTAGGGAAGGGCCACTAGTGGTAAATGTGTTAAGGATTTGGGGCCATCAGAGGCCAGTGAAACATTTTAAAGAGGATGACTTGTTCAAATATGGCTTATGAAGCAATCACTGGCTGAATGGAAAATATATTAGAGGAGGAAGAGAGTATATACAGAGACCAGTGAGGAGATGATTACAGTCATCCAGGCAACAGGTGATCATGACAGCTTGGATCCGCTGGTTGTAGTGGATATAGATTGAATTTGATTGATTCAAGATAAATTTAATATGTAATAAAGGACAGGCCTTGGTGATATATTAAATTTGTAGAATATATGTTAATAATTACTCTGTTATGAACTGAATCGTGTCTCCTCCCCAAATCCATATGTTGAGCCCCTAGCCCTCAATGTAACTGTATTTGGAGATAGGGCCTTTAAGGAGGTAATTAGTGTTAAATGAAGTCATAAGGGTGGGGTCAAAATCCAATAGGACCAGTGTCTTTCTTTCTTTCTTTATTTTTGTATCATTAATATACAATTATATGAGCAACACTGCGGTTACTAGACTCCCCCCATTATCAAGTCCCCACCACATACCCCATTACAGTCACTGTTGGTTAGCATAGTAAGATGCTATAGAATCACTACTTGTCTTCTCTATAAATACTGCCTTTCCCATGTCCCCTGCCACTGTATTACATGTGCTAATCATAATACCCCTTTTTCCCCCTTATCCCTCCCTTCCCATGCACCCTCCCCAGTCCCTTTCCCTTTGGTAACTGTTAGTCCATTCTTGGGTTCTGTGAGTCTGCTGCTGTTTTGTTCCTTCAGTTTTTTCTTTGTTCTTATACTCCACATATGAGTGAAATCATTTGATACTTGTCTTTCTCTGCCTGGCTTATTTCACTGAGCATAATACCCTCTAGCTGCATCCATGTTGTTGCAAATGGTAGGATTTGTTTTCTTCTTATGGCTGAATAATATTCCATTGTGTATATGTACCACCTCTTCTTTATCCATTCATCTACTGATGGACACTTAGGTTGCTTCCATTTCTTGACTATTGTAAATAGTGCTGCGATAAACATAGGGGTGCATATGTCTTTTTCAAACTGGGCTGCTGCATTCTTAGGGTAAATTCCTAGGAGTGGAATTCCTGGGTCAAATGGTATTTCTATTTTGAGTTTTTTGAGGAACCTCGATATTGCTTTCCACAATGGTTGAATTAGCTTACATTCCCACCAGCAGTGTAGGAGGGCTCTCCTTTCTTCACATCCTCGCCAGGATTTGTTGTTCTTAGTCTTTTCAATACTGGCCATCCTAACTGGTGTGAGGTGATATTTCATTGTGGTTTCTTTTTGCATTTCCCTGATAATTAGTGATGTGGAGCATCTTTTCATGTGCCTGTTGGCCATCTGAATTTCTTCTTTGGAGAATTGTCTGTTCATATCCTCTGCCCATTTTTTAATTGGGTTATTTGCTTTTTGGGTGTTGAGATGTGTGAGTTCTTTATATATTTTGGCTGTTAACCCCATGTCAGATAAGTCATTTACAAATATATTCTCCCATACTGTAGGATGCCTTTTTGTTCTGTTGATGGTGTCCTTTGCTGTACAGAAGCTTTTTAGTTTGATGTAGTCCCATGTGTTCATTTTTGCTTTTGTTTCCCTTGTAAACCCCATGTTCTTAAGCAAATTCTAGTAGAAGATAAGTAGAGCAGAAAAGAATTTAGTCCACTATAAGCCCTAGAGCTAAATTGTAATTTTAATTTTTAAAAGCAAGTTCCCAGTTTAATTATATAACACAAAAGAAAAGTCCTCTGAACAAGTAAGTGCTGCTGCCTTTGGTGTCCGTGCCCTAGAAACACAAACCCGGGCTTTCCTAGCTTCAGAGAGCATAGCCCCAGACACTGAACTTGACTGTGTTTTTTTATGGAAGTGGCAGAATCTGCCTTCTGGTTGATGATCTCAGTGTTGCTTGCTAACCATGGTTAACATGCTTGTGACCTCTGAAGCATTCCTAACTCCTGAAGGGTATATTCCCAAGATACAGATGCCAGATATTATGAAACAGATTGACCCTAAGCCCAACCAAGTATGGCAGAAGCTATGGCTGAGCAGCTCTGTTACGTTAGAACACTGACTTTTTCAACCAGCCGTCCCTCTCTTCTTTCCTGCCCCCTCATGTGAGGACAAAAGCCTATTGCATCCACTGGCTGTTTCCTGCTCCTGTGTGGGCAGAGGGATAAGGGGGCAGATAACTGACAAGAAATAGAGACAGAGTCCTGGATTACTTTATAAGGTAACTAAGTACATTCATATGGCACCAAAAATATTTTTAAGGAAAATTTTGATATTTGATGTTTTTTTTAAAAAAAGCATTGAATTAGTCACCATTACAAAATGAGAAATTTGTTGGCCTTACTTATGCGTATTTAATGATTTAGGATTATTATTTTATTTTGCATTGCATGGAGGAGAAAGCAGCATAATCTTTCCAGTGCCTAGGGCTTCTCAAAGACATACTTTAGCTTCCTCACGAGGAAGAAGAGCCAGCACTGAAGAGGGTCTTTAGAGAAGGAGGCTACTTTTCCACACAGACACTGTACCTACATGGAAGAGGTCACCACTTATGACCTCCCATTTATGTAGCTCACACTGTCACCACCACCCAATACTCATAGCTAATTTTACACATTTGTCTCTTTGTGGTTTCACAGTGTGAAGAGTTTTATCAGGGTAGGCTGGTTATCATCAGGCCCTTGGGGGCTTGTATCTTTATTGAGCTTTGTTCTTGCTCTTTATGGACTTGATTTTTGGGTTCTTGTTCATATTTCTCATTTTATTTTCATCTTTGCTATCTTGGTTACTAGTTTTGCTCCTCATTTACTAATTCTTGTTGACTTGTTTCTAGCTACCTTCTCCTTGGCCTTGTTCAATTTTGCTGGAACATTGGCTTACGACAGTTGTATCACTTGCATCTTGGTATAAGTGGAATTTTTCTTAGAAACAATGGAACACAGAACAGACATTTATTGGCTGGAAAGAGTGCAATCTAGGAGGGATTTACTGGGAATAAAGTTCTAGGTGTGGACGCCAAAAGGCAAGATGGTACAGAAAGCCGGGCTAGTTACCCAGGGAAGGGATGCACTTTTGTCCTTTCCTTTAGTTTTTTCTTGATGTCTTTTCTTACCAACTGAATATTCCTGATTGTCTTCACTCTAAAGTGTGTTAGTCATTCTGATTTGGCCTCTCTTGCTTGTTCCCTGGGCTATTTTGCCTATCTGAACGGAGTCTCTCTTTCACACACACACAACATACACAGGCACATACATAGACACACAGTACACAGAGTGTTATCTGTTCCCAAACTGTCCATCTGTGGAGGAGAAAACATGTGATGCTGGGAAATCTGACTTTGTTTCTTTGTGTCCTACTGTTTTTCATGCCTGGAACTCTCAAGCCAGCTCTTCCCCATCAGGATCTCTTTCTGGGATGTACCCCAACCCCCCAAACTGTAACCCTTCTATTTTATTCCACAACAAAATACCCTGCCCTCTTCATGGACAGTCTTGCCTACCAGTTGATGATAGGAGCTAATCTGATAGTATAACCAGTGTCAACAGTGGTCGCTAAAGAGAACTTTCTGTGCTGTTTTTATTATAAGATCTTCACTGCCTTCCCAGGGAAAAAGTGACTTTAATGGTGGCAATTCCATGAATAAGTTTTTTGGTTGCTGTTTCAACCCATCTCCAAAACTGCCTAGGTGTAACATTTGCTCTACTAGAGGACACTGTTATAGATTTTGAAGTGCCTGGAAACACAGTTTTGGAGGAAGAGAGAAGTAGAACATATAAGTCGTTGAGTCGTCTGTTGTTATCTTCTCTCACCTACAAAATGTTCACATCTCCAATCATGCTTGCACCTCATCATGCAGAAAAATGGCAGGTATATTGAGATAACCCTGGCATAAAGTGGAAAGAAAAACACACATAATAACTGACACACAGGTTGCTGCATCCCATTTTCACACCCATGGTAGGGAATGCTTATCAGTCATGACATTCTTTACCACTGAACTCAGACAAGGCCTCAGAATTATAACACTACACAACAGACAGCCAGTATCAACAGAACAAAGTTGGCCCTTGGTGTGAAACCTATGGCATTTCTAGTCCAGATGATGTCTGAGAACTCTTCCAGCTGTTCCCTGATAACTGTGTTTCCATTCTGGGTTGGGACTCATGAACATCATTTTACAACTGAAGAGGGCAAAGGCCTGAGAAAAGAAGAGAAACTAGAGAAAATGAATGAGAGATCCAGAAGTACTTACTCATTGCATATAGCAAGCAGGCAGCTTCCTGAATTGTGGGTTGTATTTACCATATGTCCCTATAATTACTGAAATTAGAACCACTCCTTTGAATTCAGACACAGAAGACCCTAGGACAAAAGATACATGTTTTGAAGATGGTGGAGATGGAGTCATAGTTGCCATTGTGCATCTTATTAGCCCTATGAGACAAAGAACAGAGAGAAAAGAGAAGGAATGGTCTGGAACGTGGGGTAATTGGGAAAGGAAGGCCTGCAGAAAGGCTCACAATGGGCAGCCAAGGACAGTATGGGGCCATTCTATATTTTAGAGATAGTGGGTTGGGGCAAAGGAGGCAGAAATGCATAAGGAGATGTTCTTGATTGAAGACAAGTTTCTTTATTCACCTGACCGTCCTATCTCCTTGTGCTGCTAAGTGACTGGGAAGGGGTCCTTAAGTGGTTAAGTTCCCTCATTGGATACAAAATAGGGAGCCTCAGAATGCTGTTTATTAGGTTGCATTGGCTGGCAGGGTATTTTATTGGCCCTAAACCATGAGCCCTTTCATTTTCTAGCACCCCTAAATCCCAGCCCCCACACCAAGGAGGTCTGTGTCCATGCAAACTGGTCCAGAATGGGAAAGTAGCTGTGCTTTTATACTTTTCACAAAGAGAGCCACACATGGGTGTCAGAGTCCATTTACATCTCAAGAACATGTCACCAAAGGAAATAAATGTAATCACTGTAATTTAGAGAAGGTCTAATTAACACATTTGTTAGATAACTATGGCGACTTTACAATTACATCCTAATTAATGAATAATATCTTGTGTATTCATAGGGAGAATGTGACCGAAATTAAGTTGCTAATGAAAAAACAGGGCTCCAATTGCACCTGAATCTTGCCAATAAACAAACAGGCTGCCTATACACCAGGGTAAAGCTCCTGCAGTTTTCAGCTCATATCTTCTTATTAAATGTCCTCCTCTAAGCATGGAGAATAATACATATTTTCATAGTAACCCCATGCCAAGGCAACAATATTATGTGTGTGTTATTAACAAAGCTTATGATGGCAGTTTAAACAACCATAGCTACATTAAAATATAAGGAAGTCAGAAACTTTATACCCATAAAGGTCGCAATTGGGTTTCCTTTAAAACCTAATATTGTCTGGTATCTGAATGTACTTGTTATTTGAGGATGGACTATTTTTATTATCATTGTCTATGGGGAAATGACCCATTTTTTTCAGCTAAAGTACAGAATGGAATTTGAATAAATGTATCAAGAGAAGGCAATATATCTGTCTCAATTCATTTGAGGAATACAATATTTAAATAGAAATATCAAATGATTGTCTATTTTGAAAGGAAGGATAATCTAAAAGAAGGGTTAATATTTTATAGAAACTGTGATAGTAACACACTAAAAGTTTTGTCTCTGAAGTGTCCAAATAAATTTCAGAGTCTCTGAAATATTTTATAGAATCCTAATGAGCACAATACCCCGTCTGTATATTAGCAGTGGAGAGGGAAAAGCAGAGACCAGTATTTTATTCCCATTTTCTAGAAGAGAAAGCTGAGGAATAAAGAAAGGAATGGAATCATTGGAGAAACACAGGAAACCAACATAACAGCCAAGATTTAATATTGTGGGTTGTTTTCCTGTAGAAATGTGGAAAGGGTTTCAGACAGGCCCTAGTACAATCTACCACAATGGGAAAGGCAGGAGGGGGCACTTTTAAGTTGAAGAACAGAATCTGAGTTGCCGCCATAACTCCCTGACATTCCCCTATCCTCCTCCTTCCGAGATGGCTGTCATGGGAAAGTGATGTGCTGGGGAATTGTCAAGAGGGGAGGACTTCCCAGGTAGTGGTAGAAGGAAACAAACATGAAAAGAAAATTAATCATTTCAACTTATTTTTATCTGAGACATTCATGAACACACACACACACACACACTACCCCTGTGCCTGATTAGGTTGACCAATGAAGTCTGTGTGGCATTTTCCCCAGGAGAAATACATAAATGGTTTGAATTTCAAGGACAGCCTGTCAGGGAGCCCACAGGGTCCTTTAGTGAGCTGGCCAGCCAAGGCCCCTCCATAGATTCAGCTTTCCAGGAGTGGCAGCGGTTTTCTGCCCTGTACTCCAACTAGATTGAGGCACTTTGTTAGAAGCGGGTAACTAGCCCAACAGATCCAGCCCAGAACAACAAGAGTTAGCTAGGCTTCTGGCCCACATATTGGCTTATTTATGACCTCCTATAGAACAGATAGCTGGAGCCTAACTGTTTGGCTTCACTGGCTCCACCTGTTCTCAAGTTGTTTCTTTCCTCTTTTCAACTACTGAAAACTATTTTAATAATCAGATAGTATCATCTGTTTTCATGGCTTCATGCCTTTGATCCTGCTCTTCCCCTTTTCTCCTTTTTCCACCTGATAAATTTCTTATCCATCCTCTAAGACAGGGCTAAGTCCTCTTCGAAGCCTCCCATGACAGCCCCATGCAAAGTTAGTCACCCCTTTTCCCAAAACATGTTGTACAGTAATTCGATCAATTACATGACAACTATCGTTCACATGTGGCTTTCTCCTTCATTAGGTAGTGAATTCCTGAAGGGTGATGGCCATGCCTTGCTTATCTCTGTATCCCAATTATTTATCATAGTTCTGTTCATGTAGTAACTGACAAAGTAACTTCTTATATCTACATACTGGACATTTTTCTAGGGGCTGGAGATTCAGCAGAGTCTCTACCAACACATTTATATCCTAGTTGAGAACGACAGATGATAAATATGTAAAACAGAAATTTCAGAGAATCAAGTTATAAAAATAAACAAAACACGTTAGTTAAAAACTAACCCCGTGAGACTGAGTAGTCAGAGAAGTAAGGGAAAAATAGACGAGAGTGGTAGTCCCTCCTGTTTTATCTCCTCCTGCCGCCTCAAATCTCTGTGCTCTCACTCCTCTAAGATTGGAGCTGGAGAGGAAAGCACACACAAGGGACCAAAAGGTCTTCCCTGACTAGTACAGGTGTCATCTGATACTAATGTCCTCGGTGTATGGCTAATATCCCAAATGCTCATTTTCTCTCTCCTTGGGTCGCTTTAGGTTTCTCTGATATTCTCCAAATTTGGCTTGAGATGTCGGCAGGGAAGGGAGGAGAGACCACCGCCTTTCCCTCCATAATGTAAAAATTCTTGGATTCTTACCTTTGGTTCACAGCTTAGGTTTAAATATAAAATTTCATTGGAGAGAGTAATAGATCAAATCATCAGCTGTTAACACTTCAGTGAGAATAAGAAAAACAGATCACTCTTCATCACCTATAAAGGTCCTGAATAAATGGCTCATGAGACAAGTACCATCTTGTTGAGGGAAAAGTGTAGGGAAAGGACACAGTCCTTATGGGAAGGGAGGCCTGGGGAAAAGGACAGTACTGAAAGGATAGAAAGGGGCAAAAGCAGAGAAAGAACTACAATTCTCTGAACTTTCATTTTTGCCTAAGATAGTTTCCTAACAGGCATTTCTCTCTTTCTGTTTTAAAGATTTAATTTATTTTTTGAATAAGTATTAAAAAGAGTGTGCTAGAGATATCTTTTTCCATAGTTAATTGTGTACATGTATGAACATATCTATAAGATAAATATTTTGAAATGGAATTGTTAGGTCAAAAATATGTGCATGTTGGTTAATTTTGTGTATCAACTTTATGTGATGGTTAATTTTATGTGTCAAC